>CM060320.1:42703242-42725742 GCA_030674155.1 Stramonita haemastoma | reverse complement strand
CAATTACTAAAAGTGTAGTGATCAAGGGCATCAATCAACAAGTCACCCATCATTCTTGCTATTTGCTGGATCTGGACCCATTAGGAATCTGTCAGTTGTGTCCAAGTGTGGTAGGAGTTTGGAGCCTCGATCTGCAATTTAAAGCAATTATTGGATTAGTACTTAATGGCAGGAATATGTAGTGTTAGTTATAAACTTGCTATTTGTAATCACGTTCTTGGCTCTTTGAATACTACCACCACCATCAGTGAAGCACATAGACACAGTGGCTGGTATTTTGTCACCTAACAGCAAAAATGAGTAGTGTTAGTATCTATAGCCAAATTTTCTAATTTAAGTTATTCAATTACTGGCTATATTCATACTATTAACATATGTCAGTGAAGAATTTAGAATCACCGGTTGGTAGATTTGACTAATAGGTAGAAATAGTAATTTTCTGTCTAATACTTTCAGAGTGCATGCATGATTATGATCATTGTGCATTTCTTTTGTTAGTTGTCAATTACACTATGACACTTCCTTTTGGCTAGCATTGATCACACACACACACACACACACACACACACACACACACACACACACACACACACACTCACACATTGATCACACACACACACACACACACACACAGACACACACACACACACACACACACACACACACACACACACACACACACACACACACACACACACACACACATTATTTTGTCTGTATGACTTGAGTTTATGTTACTGTCTTGAGTGTTATCTTGTAAGATTCTGTTTGGATGAAAATCCTCATTTATTTTAGTTTTCAACCACGGTTGATATTTGTCTTTGATTGTTTTAGAAGTCAATTTTCTTGATTTTTTTGTGAGGGCAGGATGAAAAAAAGTTGTGTAAACTTAATCTTTTACCCTCAATAAAGATCATTTTGACTTGACTTGACTTGACTTGACTTGACTTGACTTGACTTGACTTGACTTGACACACACACACACACACACACACACATTTGTGACACGGAATCTAATTCTACAAAATAACTTGAAACCAACCACAGACATGGCAAACATTAGTCAAAATGAACATAACTGACACCAGAGTAATTACAGTTAAGAAAACAGAAAGGATTTGAAGTCAAACCACTGATTTTTTTCTTTTCTTTAGATAGATGGCTTGATGGAAAAAAGCAAATCGATGCTTACTCAATGTACCATCTGGAAATAAAAATTAGATTGATTGATTGACACACACACGCGCACGTGCATGCACGCACGCGCACACACACATACACACATGGCTGAAGCATTGATGCTATAAACAGAAAAGTGGACAGTAATAATATCTTAGAAGTAAGTAAACCTTCCAGTGAAATACAAGGAAAGCAGTTACCTGAAGTTCATAGGATGAGTCTTGTCAGTCACTGAAGTGTCTGGATCAGGGAGAGGGGGGCTGACTGGAGCTTCTGAGGGAGTGGAGGTAGTCCTAGCCTCCCCATGAAGGACCATTTGTTTGCCGAACATCTCTCCATTTTGTAGTGATGATGATGATGATGATGATGATGATGATGATGATGATGATGATAATGTGTGTGTGCTTGCGTGTGTGTGTTGTATGTGTGTGTGTGTGTGTGTGTGTGTGTGTGTGTGTGTGTGTGTGTGTGTGTGTGTGTGTGTGTGATGTAATGAACATTTATATTACCTAAAATGAAAAGAAGGCATTAATCATTTAAAAACAAAGTTATTGAAGTTAGTCAATTAACCAATTAATGATTAACTTCAAATGAAATAAAAGAAGACTACTGAGAAAAATATGTTGTCCTCAGGGATTCATAATTCATAATTATATTAAAGATAACTTTGTCACACTAACACACACACACACACACACACACACACACACACACACACACACACACACACACACACACACACACACACACACACAGTGTGGAATTTACCATAGAAATGTCAGGTGGCAAGACAACTTGCACATTTTCAACCTAGCCGCAATAGGGAGGAACAATGTGACACCCCCCCAAAAAAAAAAAAAAAAAAAAAGAAAGAAAAAAAAGAAGCTAATTTTGTTAGATCTTGACAGAAGAACAAAGGTTGAGGTTAGGAGGAAGTGATGTCTGGACAACATAAAGAAAAATCTCACGGTAGTCAACAGACATCATTGCTTAGTTTCCATGTCGTAACTGTTCACCTTTTTTCCCCATTAATAAAATTAGGATTATTTTTGTACACAAAGTAGTATAAGTGGTACCAATTCATAGTGAAAGAATAACATCACGATCAGTCTGCAGTAAAATCATGGGGAGGAAGGTGGGGAAGGGAGAGGGTAGTGACACATGTCGATGGGGACAAGAAACTAGGAACAGTGGGTTCCGCCACTGACCGTTCATGCTTCCGACAAAGATTACAGCAAAAGTAACAAACTGTCGTTATCGGCAGAAAAAGATGAGTAGCTCGAGTTTAATGACAAAATTACGGTTCTGTTCCTTTCACTGAATCAACAATGGAATTGTGTGGTGTACGGAAAAGAGAATACGATGATGAGGCATTTCAGTCGGTAAAAGAAGCCGCGCAGCTTTCCTTTCCGGCGCAACCAGCACATCGGTAAATCTTCAATATACCAATGACCGATAGAAATAGCCGTAACAGACAAACCGTAAACTTTGTTTTTAGCAATCTCCACTGATAGATCAAAAAACATGCGGAGGAAACAACTGACAGGCAACCAGTTTGATCTTCTCCTTTACCAGATCAAACAGTTGCGACGAGAAAACGAAGCGTCATAGCTTCCTGTCTCAACTGTGACAGTCAGTCTCATGTTTACAGAAAGAGAGAAAAATAAACCCACTATCAAAAGTTCGAAAATCAAATTCAGTATTTAACACACACACTTATTTGGTTATTACATAAATGAAGCAAAGGAAAACATCGATGACGCGTAGATTTGTTTTTTAATAAAAAAAATTCTGAACGATTGGTCCGGAAACTATCGCACTTTCGACTCTTGGCGTAACTGACACGTTGTTCACAACTAGGTCTATTTTTTTTAGATCACGCTTTAAAATTTCACCTCACACACGAACATTCCCTTTCATTAATCAAAGTGTACGTTTTCCGATGACATTTTCTACCCCTGTAAGCATCGTTTCTTTTTAAAATAAAAACCATGTGTAGCTGTAGTTGGTTTGCAAGACAAAGACGAAGTCCGTGTGAACATCGAAAATGATAAAATTTGTTATTTAAAACACTGATTTACATTATTAAATGCACAGATAATGTAAAAATATTCTTTTTTAAAAAGAACTTTTCATACTTAAGCGATAAAAAACGATTTAATAAACCAACACACTCACCTTCAGTGATGCAGTCTCAGGAGGCACGTGCACATTTGTACAGTTGCGACGTGTCGGCAGGAAATGGAACACAAAGAATCTGGTATCTAGAATCTACTCGCAGAGTGATAACGCTGGAAAAAATCTGCATCCCAGAGATGTTGCAGGTGCAGGATACGTGCTCTAAGTCAGAATCTCGGTCAAGCGACCTTGGACTCAAGAGTTCATACAGGGTTTACGTTGTACAGTCGAGACGGTGTAAGTGGAACCTACCCCCACTTTGTGATCCGGGATGGCTTTAACCAGGATATTAACGGCAGTTCGCTAGCACCAATTGTTCCTAGTGTTGTAAAACTGTTTTCTTCATTAGTGTTTGTAAGAAAACAATCCCAGGAATGATGAACAGTTTTGTATTTGAAACATAACAATGGACTAGAAAGTGGAACCCAAGCGTATCAACTGTAACGAAAATATTATAAGCCCATATATAATTAACATCGAAATGCAGTAAAGATGCTGTTCATTGCAAAGGCAAAGAAACATCTGGATAGGTGTTTGATGCTGTTTTTGTTATAAAAAACACTTGTTAAAGTGTCTTTAAAAGATTTAGTTTACAGCATGTCTCTTTATGTCACAAATCCGCCATCTTGTTTTTGCTATATTTTTCTTAATAAATGCTAAATTTACTAGGAAAATAATGCAAACATGCATTTTTTAAAATAGATTTTATTTCTTCAATACAAACACCACAAAAATAAAGTAAGCATCACAATCATCCACAAACAAAACACAAATTACAAGCCTTCAAAGTGAGCTACCCCTATGGCACACATGTTTCTGAGAACAACCCATATATATATATATATATATATATATATATATATATATATATATATATATATATATGATAGGAATTAATCAGCAAATCACATTTTCAGCAGTTTGTGTGAGATCAGTTTCAGAGTATAGTTGTCATTAATGAAAAAAAAAAAAACTGTAACATGTACCAGCTTGTGCTTTGCTCTAAAATGCATTATTCATTCTGTGCATGCTCTCCTCCATGTCTGTTGTGTGTTATCATTTTAAAAATTTTTGATAAGTAAGCAAAAAGCCTCAAAACAAGCATATGTTCTTTTTTATTTTTCAACAGTTAGTTTTTCGTCAGCATTCGTTTAGACTACTGAGTTCTGACCTTGCATCATTCGTCTGTTTTGAAATGTATGCTGAAAGTGAGGATGTGTCCAGTGGTGTATGAAAACATGTTGAAAGAAATAATGATGTTGTAATGTGCAGGGTGGCAGAGATAAGACTCTTGAGGTGGCCAACAGACTGGCGATAAAAGAATTGGATCGACTAGATAAGGCGCGGCATAAAGCTCAACAAATGATTGAAGTCTATGAGGCAAAAGCAGCAAGTAAGTTTGGTTTTGGGAGATAAGGGGGGGGGGGGGGGGAGCGAGGTTCCTTGGCTAGAGGTCTGAGGTCTGCCAATGGGGTTATGACCATTTTTTACCAAGCATTAAGGTTATGGGGTTTACTACACCTCAATACATTGTGTCCTGTTTATTAATATGACAATATCTTTTAACACATTTCGTACCGCAAATGAGACATTCTCATTTTCGTTATGATGTCACGCAAACCAGACACTTTTGTTTGCAATGGGTACTTACATCTTGGCACTTCTCTCGTGAGAGTTATTGTTCTTACAGCCCTACAGGGGTCATTTCTGGTAAGGGAATTAACTGTAATGTGCACAAACAACAATGGTCAAGGCAACAAGTACTACCCCCAAAGTTTCGCGACTACAAACTTCTTTTTGAGTTGGACAGTGAGTCCCCATCCTGCAGAAGAAAGTTCTGATGAGTTTGTACCAAATGATGAAGGCAAAACTTCAATTGAAATTGAATATGAAATGGAAGAAGAAACTGAAGAGTTGGCTGCTGATGGACAACCATCAACCTCAAGTGGAACAGGTCAAAGTTTTGGAGGGCCGTGGATGGTGGGGGGGGGGTGGGGGGGGGGTTGTCAAGTGCACTACCTGTTTCTGTTTGTTTATGTACTAATTAAAATAGTTATTATAGAAAAATTTCACTTTTGAGTGAGTATTTTTGTTGTTGTAAGATAAATAACACACGCTCTACCGGTGGGAACAGATGACAAAGTCCTTCGGATGAGACTATAAATCAAGGCCCATGTGTGAACGCACGCAGTACATCTTGCGCACATGTTAAATCCTGTTCTGCATTTTGTAAGAGTAGGCCATCGTGTGCCGATGGGAACTGATATTTTCAAAACTGCTTACACACAGGGACTGGATGTAAAAAAAGCACATGAATGCTTATTCCATTATCCTCGATATAAAAGCATAAATAAAATAAATAAATTATAAACATACATTTCCAAATTTGTTGTGGACTTCATCTTCAACATGGTAGGTGTCAACAAGTCCTGACAGAATGATCTTCTATCTTTCCCTCCACTGCCAAACAGTGAAGTAGTTGGGGGGGGGGGGGGGGGGGGAGCATCCCTGCATCTCCTCACTCTGTGCAATGTCAACATCCTGTATACTAAAATACAGAGCACCGGCTGCTGAAACCTGTGCAGCAGGACAGTTTTGTCAAGTCTGTGTTCAAGATCTTGTTTGGCATCAGCTGTGGCTGAAGATGGCCTGCAACCATGAACACAGCTGGTGCTGCCAGCCTGCACAGGATGGTGGGGGGGGGGGGTGTCAGACGTCGTGGGAGGGAGAGTGACTGCAGTCAGGCCGTCACTTCCCAGTGGCCTCTCCACCCAGCGAGGGAAGGGCGGACCCCCAAAACAGCAAAGGTGTGCTGAGCCAAACTAAGCGAAAAAGCATGGAGCATTCCGTGAACTAAGACTCTACCCAGGAAAGCATAGATTGTGAATAGACAGTGTGCTTAGCCAAACTAAGCGAAAAAGCATGGAGCATTCTGTGAACATCTACAGAACAAAGGTGTGCTAAGCCAAACTAAGCAAACAAGCATGGGAGCATTCCGTGAACATCTACAGAACAAAGGTGTGCTGAGCCAAGAGCATTTCGTGAACATCTACAGAACAAAGGTGTGCTGAGCCAAACTAAGCGAACAAGCATGGAGCATTCCGTGAACATCTACAGAACTCCACCTCCAGAAAGTTGTGCATTGATGCGTGTGCAAGGAGTGCCAAGTGCCTCTTTGCTCTAACTCCCTTTTTTTTTTTTTTTTTTGAAGTGTTGCATACAGTGAAAAACTACCACAAAGTGTGATCCTGGTGGTGCAAAACCTAACAAAACAATATATATATATATATATATATATATATATATATATATATATATATATATATATATATATATATATATATACACACACACACACACACACACACACACACTCACACACACACACACACACACACACACACACACACACACACACACAAGACCTGTCTTTTTCATTTCAGGTCTTGTTTGTCGTGGATTTTGTCTCATTCAGTTGTTTTTTTTTCCCTTTCATATTTCAGTTTAAATATATTGGGACATCTTACTTCAAAGTAATTCTTGAGCCTGATTAAACATTACTGTGTGTGAAATTATTTTTGTGAAAAAAAAAAAAGAAAAAAAAAAGAAGAAATTATTGTTGTTCTTTTCTTCTGGATTAGCTGATCGATCTTACATCTTGCCAAAATGTGTGTGTGTGAAAAGTTGGGTTTTTTTTTTTTCTAGTACGCATTGACTTATTTTAAAGCAAAACACAAAAAATTGAGATATCTATGGACAAACATCCCTGTATATCCTAAAAGTACGTAAAATAAGCTTTACTTTGATGTAGAGATTTCTACAGATTTTTTTTGCCACCATTAAAACAAAGTTTCGTGTTGCAGATAGCAGCGGAGTGATGCAGGAAACCTTCAATGAATGCATCAAGACACTGATGATACTAAAAACAGCTACTGTACTCAAGAAGCCAGCTGGCACTGAAATTGTGGATGGAGGCAACGACGAGATATCTGGCAACAGTCACGTAGAAGATGACGATGATGAGGAAGAGAGCTGTGAGAATGATGGTGATGATGTGATGATGTGATGATGATGATGTGAATATGATGATTATGATGATGATGATGATGATGATGATGATGATGATGATGATGCTATTCCTGACAGTAGCTGTCACGTTGAAGATCAGTTGAAGATCAGTTAAGAACGCAGCAGTAAATGGCAGTCTTTTATTGGCCTTTCATCCCGTGCAACATTTTGAAAGTGGTGCTGATTTTTCTCATGCAAGTTTATCATGTGTTACATTGTTACAATGCCCTTTTTAGATTAAGGAACTCTTTTAGCTTCAGGGTCCAAAACTCGTTAGATCCCCACCAGGGATGTTGCTCCTGGATTCCTTTGAGGATGCCTAGACTTCTGCCTTGGGGTTTTTAGGGGGGTGGGGGGGGTCCAAAAGTGTAGTATGCCACCATTATTTCAGAGATACTTCTTTTTGGGGTGGGAGGGGAGGGGGTATGGCCCCCTTTTGCTCCTTTCCAACATCTTGCTGATTTTTGTAGCTCATGAATCGGTCACCTGTCTTTTTTATTGAGACAGTATCACAAAAGATCTTGGGTTGATTCATGGTACATCTACATCTGCTTGGATGGTGATGTCAGAATTGCTTGTGTGTGTGTGTGTGTGTGTGCTGTGTATGACACTTTTATATCGTTAACAAGGAGGGTGGCAGGATGATTAAGATGTTTGTCTGCCAACAAGTAAATGGTGAAGTTTAAGGTTTGATTCCCAGAACATCCTGCGCACACGTTTAAAACCTGTTCCGTCCTTTATAAAAGTAGGCTATTGTGTGCCAGTAGGATCTGATGACAAAAAAATAAACAAACTCAGCATGCCTACAGGTGTCATGTTTAGACACCATCCCTGAAGTCGGAATGCGGCTACCTAAATGGGGGTGGGGGCTTGAATCAGAAGCGCTCTTAGTTTCCTGTTCTTGATCAACTTGTGATTAGTTTCTGTGTTCAATTCAGTCACATCAGCAATGTCGTAGTATCGTTTTCGCTTATGTTTTCATAATTAGCACTGCGATCGGTTGTAATAAAGTCCTCACATCATTTCTAAAGCTCTTCTGAGTTTTATCCATCAATAATATCGTCAGAACGAGCAGAATTTAGAGGTATTTCTAGCGATTGTACTTTCAAAGCGACAACGCCATTTTGTTTTAAAGACATCGCGTAGTGGCTGAGTGAGGTCACATGCTCCCTCGGGCCAATGAGAAGAAGGAAATCCTCCCTAGTGATGTTTTGTTTATGATTGCTTCCCTATTTTGAACGTTTTCATTGGATTAAGTTTTCACTCAAGCTAGAAATAGTGAACACAGTTTGAAGGTCGAGACCCAGAGCTTTCAAATGGTGTGCCGCTCGGCGGGTCTACTGTAAATCCCGAGGGAATACTGGTCGCAGAAAAGTCACATCTTCAGGATTTTTTCATCAAAATTGCTTGTCTTCTGCAGTGGTAGGTGTTTTAAAATGCGATTTTAATAAGGGGAAAAACTAAATATCATTATTTTATTGATGTTTTCTGGTGTAGAAATGTTTATCAGTTTTATCCAAAATCTCCAAATCGGTACCTGACACCCCTACTACATATTTTGGGCTCTAGCAGAAATAGGCTAGAGATGATATCTGACTCATTTCGAAATGGAGCATCACAAATAGGCACGTAATTTGTCAGCGTTTGGTGGGTACTACCCACCCCATCTGGGATGAGAACACAGAGAAGAGGGGAAAAAAAGCCACCTGGGAAGGGAACCCATAGAAAAGAGGAGAAAGCCATTTTTGCTGATGAAATTGATTGTTTGTTCCACAGAATCATGTTTGTCCGGTATAATCATGTTTCATGTTCAGTAAAAAAAAAAAAATCGTGTTTCATGTTCAGTAGAAAAACTCTTTTATCCTGGAATGTATGAGCTGAACCGGGAGATGGACTTTTTATTGTTTTTAATTTGTTACCATGATGAAATATGTCAAAGAGAAATAAAGAATAGGCCATTAATAAAAGTGGTTTTGATTCAAATTTACGTTTTTATTTGTGTAGTCTTTTTGTGCATGCTCACTTCAGATTATACAGAAATACAGATGTAGTAAGACAGGAGCCCTGTGTACAAAACAAAACAAAAACAAATTTTAAAAAAACACACCCTCTTACACACTTACACAGAGAAAAGGTGTATGTAAACTATATATATATAATATATTATATATATTATATATATTTATATATATATTATATAAAAGAAATACTTCCCAAGTCTTTTACTGCTCTGGATATAACTTAAGCTCTTCTGACAAAAATTCACAGTTTCCCAGGTGCAGGGCTTGAAGCAAAATAAAGGTTTTGAAAGAACACTAGGTCAGATTAAAAGGACCTAGACCATGGCAGTTTCATAGAACCTTTAAAAAGTATAACATGTTCAGATCTACAGCCGTAGTGGCTGTCAACGTTTAATGCCCATGTGACTTCAGGCATTAGATGGATCATTGTCAGCATCACTTTTCCCTGAAATGGTTAGGGGGTCCAGAGCCTAGGCCAATATCCCCTGCCAGGGTCAAGAGGCAGAGCCCCTTGTGGGGGTAAGGGGGCATTGCCCCCTGAAGCTGAAGGATTTTCAGCAATTCTAGCCAGTAAAAAAGCCTCTTCTTCAACTATTTCAGTTCTTCATACTAAGCAACTTCTGCCCTGAAATAAGCTCTCTTACAATGACTTTATGAGTCATTTCTTCAATCCAAAGGAAGTTTTATACCCAAGTAATCACATAGCAAAACTGAGGACATATCTAGACAAATGAGCACGAAGGAGGAAGAAAAAGAGGGAGAACAGACACACACAGAGAAGAGAGAGAGGAGGGGGAGGGAGGGGGGAAGCATGTGTGTGTGTAAGACGACAGAGAGAGAGATGGAGAAAGAGAGGTGTGTTTGTGTGTGTCTATTGGAGAGGGGCCGTACACCAATAACTATATGTGTGTATGTGAGAGAGGAGATGGAAAAGAGAGAGGGCGAGTGTTTGTGTGGTTATTTTTTATATCGATAATGGAATAAGCATGTGTGTGAGATACACACACACACACACACACACACACACACACATAGGCTGGTTGGCCTGCCGATTGTTAGGTGAAAATTGCTCTCTGACCCCACAAACGGCTGAAGTAAAACGCCAGTAAAATCCCCCACCCACTCTCCCCCTTCACTCCTCTTCCTTAGAGCTGCTGGTCCATCCTTCATGAAACCTAATACCCCTTGTTGGTAAACATGGCTCCCTTCTTTTAACAGACAGCTCACTTGCTACCTATAGTCCTTTGGATGAGACTTAAAACCGAGGCCCCGTGTGTGAACGCACGCAGAACATCTTGCGCACACATTAAATCCTGTTCCGCTTATCGTAAGAGTAGGCCATCGTGTGCCGGTGGGAACAGATGACATTTACAAAACCGCATACACATGGGGACTGGATGTAAAAAAGCACAAGAGTGCTTATTCCATTATCCTCGATATAAAAGAATTTTTAAAAAAAACAAAGAAAAAACACCCTCGTGATGATTCGCAATGTGAAGCAGTGACGGGAAGTAATCGGCATGGAAGAGTTGCACCCGATTACCAGTTTTCATTGGGTTTTTTTTCTTCTTTTTCCAGGGGGTTCTTTTCACAGATTTCCATAAATTTGTGGAGATGTACCATGCCTGTCTATCTGTCATGCCTTTTAGCTTGCTTGAACAGGACTTTCAGCTATGAAAAGGACCTGATGATATTGCAAAAGGACTGCCCTCCAGAATCAAAAGACCTTTTAACTTGAATCGCATTTAAAAGGACTTAAAAAGGCCCCTACAAACCTTGGACATCAAACAGATAAATGGAGGGAAAATCATTTTGATGTAGAGGTGTGTCTTTGATTTTACGTCTGTACACTTAAAGTGATATTAGAAAGAGGTGTTGCCATGACCTATGCGGTCATTTGGGAGCAAGACGTCAGAGACGGCTTCTTCAGGGGTCAGCATATTGAGGGCAGTGCCCATCTCCTCCCTCATTGCTTTACCTTCCTCGACTCTAGAGAGGTCTATGCCCCATTACAGCTAGGTAAACTGGGGGACTGTACTGAAGCCAAGGCACGCAGTCACTCATCCACTCTGTAACCATGCTGAATGCTGCTTAATTTTAGCTTGGGAAAAATGAGTGCTCCAACCTCTGAGCTATCCCATCATCTATATCATTTTGGTATAATTGACCTCAAAAAAGAAAAGGACAGGGAAAAAAAAAAAAAGAAAGCCTGAACACTTCACCTGATTTTGAGTTAACCATTTTGATTTCTAGTCCCGGTTCAAAGATGCTCAAATACTGAGGATATAGAAAATGCAAAGAAGCCAGCCGCCATGGTGCAGTGGTTAGTGCCTTGGATTCCGGACTGGAAGGTCGCGGGTTTGATTCCCATGAGAGTCATAGGGATTTTTCGGACTCCGGCCGGCTCCTACCCAGAGTAAGTGTACCATGGGCTCAGTGGGAAGACTGGGACCACACAGTTGAGCTCCATCCACTTTATGAATGCGAATATGAGAGTGTTGCTCAAATTACCTGACCAACACTGCAGGTGTCTGTATCTCAGGCCCGGTTGACGAAGGGATATATGTTACGCTCCACCACGAAATGAGTCGCTTTGCACATTACCCAATTTTGCGCCAGGAGTAGGAGCCATTAAAGTGGACCACTGCATCACTTTTAGCAAATTTTTGTTTCTCAGAAAGTACTAAAGATATCTGCATGAAATTTGGTACACATACTAAGTGCATTAATAAAGCTATCTGTGCAAAGTTTGAAGTATGTAAGTGCAACAGATATGATAATGTGATCATTTTTTTAAAAAAATATGGGTCCGTGTTTGGCCCATCTGCTGCTTTCAAAATATGCAATACATAATGAAGTTTATCATTTTTCCTGTTTGATTTGACATCACTGTGTGCAATGATCACAAAAAAATATAGCTTAGTTCATAATTTTTTTTTTTTTTTTCAAAAATGCCCCCAAAATTTTGCTCCAGTTTTTTAATTTTTATCTCATGGTATTGAAAAACTATAATAGCTACAGAGTTCAAACTGTCTCATTGCACTCAGCACACATTTCTACACCAGCATACCAAATTTCATTGGATTATTTTCATTAGGTCAGAAGTTACAAGTGGGCCAAATAACAGATGCGGCCAAAAAACCACGTTTTGAGAAAAATGCCTGTAAAGATTTAGTTAACAATTTAATCAATGAAATTCATGATTAAACATTACCAAAAAATTATGCATGGTAAAATAACAATAGGCCAACACTACTGAGTGATTAGAGACAGCTTTTCTCATAGAATAAATTTTTCAGGAGGCTCCTGGGGCATACACCCCCCCCCCCCCCCCCCCCCTTTGTCTTCCTGGCTATGTTCATGTTCCACATGCATTACACTTTTTTTTTTTTTCCTCTTCTCTTTGGCCCTTTCAGATGATTTTCTAGTGGCTGTTTTCACTCTGAGAATGTCTGATTTATATTTTGAGATTTTGATCGATTATTAAACTTTGTTTTTCTTCCTTGAAATGAAATATCAAGGCATAATTTTTATTTCTTTTGCTTTTAAATGTGCTTTGAAAATACCCAAGCCCTCATTCTGACAACCCGTTACATAAAAAAACTTGCCCGTTTCTCATTTTGTCACATCTTGCAGTATATTATTTCAATTTGAAATAACTGTGCACAGAATTGTCCTATTTTCAATCTGTTTTTTGCATTGAATAGCCTTTTTTTTAAAAACTTTTTTGTTGCAGACTAAGAACTTGTCAGTAACTAAAAATTGACCTCTGGTGTAATGTGACTCCTTATGTGGTGGAGCATAACATGATAGTAGAGCACTACCCTGTCAAGTAGTCTCAAAGTGAATGCACTTCCACAGCAGCATCATTACATCGTCCTCATTTCCATTGATTATCATGCAGTAATAAAAATTGCCTCTGATTCGGTGGCCCCAGTTGCTCTGGTCTCATGATGACCTCAGATTCAATTTCCCCATACGCTTCTGTGCCTGTGGAGAGTTTGTGTCAAAGCCTTTGGGGTTGGACATTCGCAGGGGGACAGTCGTTGGAGGGATGTTGTGGTGGTTGCCACCTCAGGTGGGTGACTCAGTCTGGCTCCGCAACTGAGCTAATACCATCGTTAGTAGAGGGCTTAGTAGGTGGTGTCCTGCGAATGTTGGCTCAGAACAGGCACCACTGAACACCACCAAAGTGACTCAGCGGAAGTGCAGGGCCCCTCTGGCTGGTGGCCCCATGGTGGCCTAACATTGATGGGCTCCCTGTGGACTCCTGATCCCAGGAATGAGACAGACACAACGAATCTGGGTATGGCTGTGGCGGGGAGATTGAAATAAGTGGCGTGAGAGCAACAGGACGGGGATGTAAAAGAAGACGAGGCAGCAAAAAAAAAAAAAGACAAAGAATATCCATAATCAGAGAAAAAAAAAAATTCTGAAAAAAAGAAAATGCACAGACAGAACAACCACACCAAGAGAAAGTAAAGTGCAATGGTAATAAACAGGGCAGCATTTTCATGGCGAGTTCATCTTGTTTATTCAGGCTTGCACACACCAAATCACATTGTTGTAGGTCTCTATTTACAGCCAGGACTCTTCCCCTTCCCCCATTTAGATTCTGGAGGGGGCTCTGGAGTGCAGATACGTCAGCCTGCCGTATATCTTTGCTGGAGGTGTTCCTGTAAAAAGAGAATACAGAATGCTGACTTTTCCATTCAACAAAACAGTGTATTACATGCTATTATAACATTTGATTCCATGAAACTGTTTTCCACTCTGCAAATCAGTATAGCATACTGTAACTAATTTAACTGCATAAAAAGAAAAGTGATTTTTGTTTCCCTTTTAAAACAATGTTTGCTTTTCAACTGGTGACAACTGTATGCAGACAGAGCTGTATGCTTTTAACCCTCTTGCATTCAGATTCTCTGAATACAAACTGCCCCCAGATTTCACATTCCATCACAAAATCAGGTCAGGCACACATGCTTGCTCGCCTTTTCCTCCTTCTAAGCACATACTAGCAACTATAATTACTTCCAGACTCTCAACAGGGTTTCTTCTAGCCTGATAGAGCTTTGACATGTGGTAGCAATTAGTGATGGTCACAGCGTGATGGAAATCTACTGTGTGTAAATCCGGCAAATGGCAAATCCCGTTCGGGACTTGGGGGAGAGTAATTATTCAATCCTGGTTCGGGACTTTGGGGTAATTATTCAAACCCGACAAATCCCGGATCGGGACTAAGAGGGTTTAAGGTTTGCATGCAGCACTATTCACTTCTAAACCATGAAGATAACAGGCAGTCAACCTGCCGTCCAACTTTGTACACAACTGTGGCAGAAACTGCCATGCACAAGTTGGACTGCTGAGCCACTGCAATTTCTCCCCCAATTAGGATTTTGTTAATTCTTTTGTGCATACAAGTTAGACCACAGTATTATAACAGATTAACATAATCTACCTTGATAAAGCCACACAATAAAAAACAAAAAAACAGGCTGTCTAATCCAAACCAAAAAAACCCCCAAAATACTGCATGCTATAAAAGGAGGATTATTGGAGAAAAAACAATCAGATGCATATATAGCCTAAACATAGCTTTAACAGCTTGGCACACACCATCACAAATTAGTTGCCACTACCTGTGGTATACCACAGGCAGGTATAAAAATTTAAAAAAAACTCAAGATCATGGCCAAAGCTCTCTTTTTGAATCTCCCAAAAGCAATCCTGTGCTATGTATGTATGGAAAATTCTTGCAAGAATTTCCGTTATTCCACCAATGTATCAATTGGATCAAAATAAATTTCCAATCATCACAATATATATTATCCTTGCAGCCGTCACCACTGTTGTCATTTTGTGAGATCAGAGACAATCCTGAATTTACTCAATAAGTTTGCATGTTTTACAGTCAGACAGTGAGTGACACCCCTGCCATAGTGGAGCTAATATCACAAGACACAAAACAAGGTTGTGACTGGCTGCAACCTACCGCATGTTGAAAAATAAGGATCAACATAAGGACAACTCAGCAACTTTGCTGTAGGCGGCTCACCACTGTTGCTGCCACAAAGTTACCAGCTACAGTAGCAAAAGTGGTAGGTAGCGTGTGTGAGCCCTAAGCGGCAGTACTATTCTTTCATCCTAGAGAGACTGTGAAAAACCAGCATAAACAGAATTGACTTCCCCCCCCAATTATGATGATAAAAAAAAATCTGTTGGCTTTTCATAAAGTTGGTATCCCAAATCATATTGTAAGTTAACGATTAAAAATTGTGCAAAATGAGGATTCACTATAACCCCAACACTGAACTGTGCAAAAGTTCAACATACCCATGATCAAGTCACAGATGGCTCTCCTTGCTATCTGGATACTGTGGTATGATCCCAAAATGTGTACTTTGCTGAAACACACACACACATTGGATTTATTTCACAAAAAAAGGAGAAGAGAAGGAATTTGTTAAATCACATTAAAAAAAAATTCTGAAAACCCCACCCTCATCTATTTTCCTCTCATTAGTTCTTTAAAAAAATTTTTTTTTTAAAATACATTTATCATTTTCCACCATTCAATCTACAATAACGTTTGATATGAAAACAAGATTAATGTGCAAGGAAGCAATTTTACTGAATGACACTAAAAGGAACAAATAGACATAGAATCAAATAGGGGTACTATCCCTGTAGTGAGAATGTGGCTACCTTGGTGGTGGGTAATAACGGTCACATGCACAAAATCTCACCATTGGTGAACCTAAAAGCTGTAGCTAAGGAACCGGGGGGGGGGGGGGATATCATTAAATATTGTAAATAAATATATGAGGCCAAAAAATTACTAAATTGGACACCAAACTTCCAGTATTAATTTGCAACTCATACCTGCCACACTTGTAAAGCAAGCACATGTAAACAAACAAGACACTTCTCAATGAACAACAAAGACAATAAAATGAGTTGATTTTTTTTAAAAACAAAACTGACAATTATTTTTTTTTTTTAAATTGCAAAGACAGTTTAGTCTGAATACCTACAACATGCTTTAAGTTTCAACTGCATTATTTCTGTAAATATCTTTTTTTTAAGTTAAAATCTACCTAATTTGGCACACTACAGAAATATCCCTGAACTAGATTCCGAAGTATCACGAATTACACCTTTTCCACTGGTAGACCCGACTAAATCTGACCCTGTCACAAACTAGCCACTCACAATACATCAATCTATACATGAAATAAAACATACTTTAGTTCTGACCCTGTCAAAAACTAGCCACTCACGATACATCAATCTACACATGAAATAAAACATACTTTAGTTCTCCGCTTCCCAATCCGATCATGCTATTTATAACCCTGCTGACCACAAAGGCCACATCGGGGCTGTCACCTCGTAAAAATTAAAATCTCAGAATCAATCTGTGCAACTATACACAGGGTATATAACCAACTCTACTGTCCTTCCTTGTATCGATGCCCTGGTCAACCTGGTCTCCCCTTCCCAGTTAAAGAGCATTATTGTCACATGAAAACCATCCCTAAAGTTGGAATGCAGCTACCTTCATGGTCGGCAAAAATGGTTGTATAAGCAAAATCTCACCATTGGTGAACCTCAGAACCCTAGCTGACTAACACGGGGAAGAAAAAAAACACCAAAAAACCCAAACCCAAAACAACATGAAAATCCTGATAGTAAACCGCATTTGTGGACTCACCAGTCAGCCAGAACGATTCTGGTTTTCGTGGAGTTTTCGATAGAAAACTTGGTTTTCCCGCCTTTGCCGGCAAGACGACCCACAGCTCTGCCCATGTGGTCTCCCTTCAAAGTGCCCTTGACTGCACACCAAATCAACAATCAATAAAAACTTCTTTTTTTTTCTCTTGTACCGAGTCTTGAAGTCATCCTCACCAAATAACAACCCTGAATAATCATCATTCAAGAATGAGAAGTTCATTCAGAAACAAAACAAAACAAAAAATAAAGTTCATTCAGAAACAAACCAAACTTGCAAACAAAATCCTAGCTAGGATGACCCTTTGGTTCCGTTTTTGAAGTTGACAGAGATGAAAACCTGATAAGAATATATATATATATTTTTTTTTACTGTTTTTGATTTAACAAATATAAAATTCACTTTTCCATTCAACAAGATATATTTTTTTTATTCAATAAAGATCAAATTCCTTCTTTGATTCAACAGAGATGGGGTTTTATTTTTTGATTCAACAGATAAAAAAACATTTTAATATATTTAACAAAGATGAAAGTAACTCTTTGATTCAATAAAGATGAAATTCATTTTTAGATTGAGCACAGGCAAAAAGCACACAAGATGGAAATGAACAGCTGATAAACATGTTTCTAACAAAGTTGTTATTTTGGTAGTTGGGACACTCTCAACTTAATTTTCGTAATTCTCTGCACAAAAACTTAACTACCAGCAACCAACTCAAAGCTCTATACTAACATAAACACTCAGAAACATCACCCACACTCCAGATAAACTGGTGGTTAGAACATTGTGCATTGTACTTGTGATTTGCTGACCCAGGTTCAAATCCCATTCAAGGGGATTTTTACCTTGGAGTTAACATCAGTGCCATACTATAAACAGAGGTACCATGTGCAAATGCACACAGATCATCTTGCACACATGTTAAAACCTGTTCTGCTTTTTGGAAGAGTAGGCTCTTGTGTGCTGGTGGGAACAGATGACAAAATTTACAAAATATCATACACACGGGTACTGGATGTAAAAAAAAAAAAAAAAGGACATGAAATAAAAGAGCAAAAAAACAAAAATCCCAACAAAATCTTTACCATCTTTGACGTCGAAGCTTTCAACATACAAGTCTTCCAGGCGGACAAGTGCCAAGGCATCCTGTGGTAAAAAATGGAAAAAGAATATACTATAGATGTATGAAAAAGTAAATCCATCAATGTTTGGTTCTAATAAGTGCATCACAAAAATATAGGTCAGCAGCGTAATGTAGAAAACATCCTACAACCATAAAAGGTAGGCTATGTGTGTAATTATAGAAACTAAGATCCTACAATCATAAAAGGTAGGCTATGTGTGTAATTATAGAAACTCTAACGACTAAGGGTAAACATAAGTCTTTTGGCTCAACTATTTTCATATAATACAGAAAAATGAATCCATCAGTATTTGATAAAAAAGCAAAAAAACAACCTCAAAACCACTGACAAAAAAAAAATCATCACAGAAATAAAGGTCTGCAGAGTAATAAATCTTCCTAAAAAAAAACCCAAAAAATCATACCAGACATAAGCATTCAGAGCAAACACTACAGTTAAACACAATCTCTTGGTTCGCCTCTTTTCACATTTATAACAGCTCTGTGTACATAGGACATACCGAAACAAGCTCTAACCAGAAATATCTTTGTAGCTCCGCAACAGTGAGAACATTCCTTAGGTCTCCTCTAAAGTCAGAATGCGGCTACCTTCACAGTGGGCAAAAAACGGTTGCATACATATAATCTCACCAGAGGTGAACCCCACTGCTCTAGCCAAGGAGCAACAAAAACAAAAAGTTCTTGGTTCCTATAACAACTTCACAGCAACAAGCAGATGTCTGAACTGGTGAATGGTAAAGACAATGATCTAACTCATGTTCCTTCCAGGATCCATTAAGAATCCGCATGGCATTACCACAGAATACCTGCTGATGCTTGATCCACACAACTTGGTTTAAAGGGGCTCATGAATTGTTCACATTTGTATTTTAAACAAGATTGTCACAAGAGTAAGAGTCTAGTGTCAAGATTCCAACATGTCTTCTTTATTTTACCATGCCACTGTTTAATTACGCACTGATTTCATAAACATGCCCAATAAGTCTGTCTTTCATTTTTTTCTTTAATGTGTACTATAATATTACATGATTAAGATATCTAGAACAAGAAAAGAATACTCTACTTGCTTGCATTCACACTGAACAGATGCTTAAATAAAATAGAAGAAAAACTTTTTTCTACCAATTTCATTATATGATATGAACTGGTTGCATAAGCCATGTTTTTATACAGAAACTAACTATGGTTATATTCAAAGATGATGCCATTTCAATACAAACACAAAATGATCTGTGTTCAATACTCACATTGACATCAAAGCCCAACATAAAGGCTTTGACAAAATCAGCCCCCTTCTGTAGAGATGAAGGTTTTGATTTTGAACATGTCTGAAAAAGAAACAGAGTTTGTTCACTGGATGTAACAAATTTCAAACAACATTTTTCATCAAATAAAAGAATCACCAATGGCCCAAGTGTAGTATTTCGTAATGTCAACAATAAAGTTGATAATTGTTTAAAGGTTGAATTCAAGCATTAGATACAAAATGGTTAACAATAACTACATTTTTGCAATATTCACCTTGAAACTATGTTGAGAAAAAGAATAATGCTTTCTGGTATATTCAGCTTACATTTGGATATAGTTGTTAATTGTTGTCAACAGTCTTATTATATGGAAATTCATAAATAATGACAAAAACTCAACATGACACCCTTTACTACTTTATACATTTTTTTTTTCCTTTCATGTATGCACCCAATTTTTTTCTATTTAAGTGCGTTCATTTTCATAATTATTCTGTGTGCACATCCATAACATCATCCTAATCACCACTGATTATCAATATCATGCAGTCAAAGAAAACTCTCTGATTCACTGGACCTACTCTCCCCCATGGCAATGCCAGGGGCCAGTCAGTATAAATAGCATCCCCACCTTCTGGAAATTCTGTGCTAGGAATTCCTCCTTTTCTATTCCTCTCTTTGTTTCTGCCTTGTTGCTTTTCTTCCTGCTACCTCTTTCTTGTCTATTTTCTGCCTTCTTGGTCCATTCTCCTACCTTTTTTCCAGAAAGATTTAACGAAAACCATTCCCTCCCCATGCAGAAGTCAGATGTGTTGGGACTGACTCAGTGACTTGTCAGGTGCTTAGCAGCAGCACCACGTATAATTTTCACTCATATGACAGACAATATTAATAGTTGCTGTCTGAGGGTTAAACAATAATGAAGAGACTTGAAGAGTGGCTCTTGTTGCGTTATCTCCGGGTGACCACAACTTCAGTTCAGTTTCCCAAGCACGCTTTAGCCTGTTTAGGGGTGGGTCATTCATGTGCTGGCCACCACCCCAGGTGGGGAATGCTACTCAGTAGTCTGGCTCCAGGACAAAGCTATCATTATCTTTGATCAGTAAGGTACTAAGTAGCCAGTAGGTGGTACCCTATGAATGTTGATTCAGAACAAGCACTACTGAACACCACCAAGTGACCTGGCAGCAGTGCAGGGCCCCTCTCTGATTGGTGGCATGTGGAAGCCTAGCATTGATATTATAATCATGATAAGCTACCTGAGGACGTCTGACCCTGCAGATGCAGTATCATGAATATATATATGGCAAGTAAGTATGGCTGGGGTGCAGAGATCAGACTAAGTATCATAGAAATATGACAGGAATGTCATAGAAAATGAGGTAGTACTACTAGTAGGTACTGAGGTAGCCAAAAAAAGAGAGCATATTTTCACAAATTCTTGTCCTTCAATAGTACTATTTAACAGCACAAAAAGTTCTTGGTCTTTATCATCTAGACTTGAAATAACACACACACACACACACCACACACACACACACACACACACACACACACACTGCTCCTGTTATCTTCAAATTTTCAAAATTTTGGTTAATTAAAAAAAAGAAGAGAAAAAAAGGCATTCAAGGCACCCTCCAAAAAAAACAATGCAAGATGACCACTCTGTACTATTTTTAGTATTTAACCAAAAGCTTTTATTTTCTCTTTCTTAAATGATATATATCGGTACTATCACATTTATAGTATGCACATCTTACCCTGATTTCAACATTTTGCTTTCGCAGATTGTATCTGATCTGCAGATTCAGTTGTTCAACGATGGGCGTAAATATCTGCGCCCAGTTTGTCTGCAGTGCTGTTCTTCTGTTCCGTGGAACAGGAATTTTGCGCATTTCATTTTTACTTTCCTGCAAGATAAAAAACAAAAACAAAAAACAGTGCATGTCATTCAAAAAAATTAAATAAATGGAGGTTACAAGTTCCATAACTGCCATAAAAAGTCTCACACACACACCCCCCACACGTGACACCCACACCCACACAGTGACACACACCACACAAACACACACTGACACAATGACACACACACACACACACACACACACACACACACACACACCCCACCACACAGACACACACACCACACACACATCATGAAAACACAACTGTACTATATTTCAGTCAGTCAATGTAATCAAGAAAAATGAATCAAATGAAAATTACACTTCAGCTGGTTCTACTATTTTTACTAATACTACTATGCATGTATAAATTCTTCTCATCCTCTTTCTCCACTAGAAGAAGAATGAAAAGAAGAGTACATAGTTCTAAACAAGCAAAAGAAATAATACTTTTTATATCACACCCACATACAGCCCAACACGGCAACAGCCAAGTCAATCAAGAGTACACTGAGCTATGCTTCTGCTGTCATTTCGAGTAAATAATCTAAATATGTAATTGTACATGTCCGAGTTGAACTATTTCAGCACTCTAATACTGTAGACACCAGTCATCAAGTTGGATTTTGAGCACTTAAAATAAAAATATATATTATATATATTTATAATAATATGCTACATTTACAAGTAAACAGCACTAGCCCTCATTATTCCACAATGTGATCAAATTTAATATTGTTTATTATACAGTTTCAGAGACTATCCAACTTCAAACCGCTTACGATTTCAGACATGGTCAACCCAGTTCATAGTTCTAATCAAATCTGCTTTACGTCCAGAACCTTAACAATTATTCCTGATTCCACCACTTGAGGTACACTTAACTCCTCTTCAGCTTTTTTCAACCAAGAAATGGTAATAAATGAAATAGATATATTTGCTTGAGAAATACCCCACCCCCAATTTTTTTTTTAACCCACACATTGCAATTAGGTCACAATGATTTTTTCTTCTACCAAGT
>CM060320.1:42678242-42685742 GCA_030674155.1 Stramonita haemastoma | reverse complement strand
TTTTGCTTTCTAGGCAAGGCGCGTGACCACCTAGACCACCGATCCACAATATTCTACCCCGACAGCTAGCGTGGCTGTTCCTGGGGGGTGGGGTGGGGGTGGGGTAAAACTGAAGCCTGGAGCATGCAAGCCATTAACCGCTAACCGTCAGGCAGAATTTTAAGAAAAATGTCAGAAATTTAAGAGAGAGAGAGAGAGAGAGAGAGAGAGAGAGAGAGAGAGAGAGAGAGAGAGAGAGAGAGAGAGAGAGAGAGAGATTCTTTTATTCTTTTATATCGAGGATAATGGAATAAGCACTCTTGTGCTTTTTTTACATCCAGTCCCGTGTGTATGCAGTTTTGTAAATGTCATCTGTTCCCACCGGCACACGATGGCCTACTCTTACGAAAAGCGGAACAGGATTTAACGTGTGCGCAAGATGTTCTGCGTGCGTTCGCACACGGGACCTCGGTTTAAAAGTCTCATCCGAAGGACTTATGGGGAGAGTGGAATCAGCACTGATATGAACTCCAGAGAAAAATCTCCTCGACCGCGAGGAGGGAGAGGAGAGAGAAGAGAGAGAGAGAGAGAGAGAGAGAGAGAGAGAGAGGAGAGAGAGAGGAGAGAGAGAGAGAGGAGAGAGAGAGAGGAGAGAGAGAGAGAGAGAGAGAGAGAGAGAGAGATGCCTCACGTAGCCAAATCTGAGTGGTTAAATGCTAGAACTCGTGATCTGACAGTAAAGTGAGAGGACAGGTTCATGTTTCCTGCTGAGATGTTCCTTTGAAGGGATGCCCAGGGATGCCCCCCCCCCCCCAACCCCGCCCCCCCTCCCCCTGCCACCTGGGAGCTAATGACTCTGGTTCCGAATCCATGCCCATGAAAGTCGGCTCGAATTAAACTATAAACTAGGACTTAGTACGCAAAGGCTCGCAGAATGTCTTGCATACACGCTATAATTCCATACATTCTTCTTCAAACGCTCAGACGGCAACTGTTGATGCCTGTCATTACCATATGAGCGAAAATGGGTTGCGTTGCCGTTAAAATTAATGTCAGACAAGTCAGGCGCAGCGCATCTTACTTCGGCGCAGGGGAGATTAAAAAAAAAAAGTCTTTCTGGTGGGAAAAGGCAGAAGAATGGATCAAGAAAGCATAAAATGACCATGAAGAAATTAAAGAAACCATACAGAAACAAAGAGAAGGATAGAGAAGAGGAATTCCTAGCACAAAATTTCTCCAGAAGTTGGGGATACTATTTATACCGACATACTCCCCCCCCCCACCCATGGGGGCAAAACCCCATATATGTATGTATGTATGTATGTATGTATGTATGTATGTATGTATGTATGTATGTATGTATGTATGTATGTATGTATGTATGTATGTATATGTATGTATGTATGTATGTGTGTGTGTGTGTGTGTGTGTGTGTGTGTGTGTGTGTGTGTGTGTGTGTGTGTGTGTATGTCTGTATGTAGGCCTATGCATGTATGCATGTATGTATGTATGTATGTATGTATGTATGTATGTATGTATGTATGTATGTATGTATGTATGTATGTATGTTATGTATATATTTATGCATGTATATATATATATATATATATATATATATATATATATATATATATGCATCTCTCTGTCTATATATCTCTCTATCTATGTGTCTATCTATACACAAAGCACTCATAGGCACACACGAGGACGCAGTATGTACACGCGCACAACTGATACACATGATGCTCTCTCTCTTCTCTTCTCTTCTCTCTCTCTCTCTCTCTCTCTCTCTCTCTCTCTCTCTCTCTCTCTCTCTCTCTCTCTCTCTCTCTCTCTCTCTCTCTCTCTCTCTGTCACACACACACACACATATCGCATAGATGACAATATTTACAAAACTGCATACACACGGGGACCGGATGAAAAAAAGCACATGATTGCTTATTCTGTTATCCTCGATATAAAAGAATAAATAAATAAACAGATAATTACTATATGTTGACATATTTTTGTGCAGAATCGAAAAACACCAGCCGCCACACAAACCAACCGAAAGAGGCCAAACCCTCTCCGAACGACATGAGTCACGCAAGTTTTCAGATCCGAAGAAGAAGGCGGCTACCTCACGTGCAGCGACCTTCAAGGTCACGACCTCCGGGCACTTTCTGGTTGACCTACAGCCGAGCTGTTGATTGGCTGAGACGTAACCATGGCATCATTGACGTAAGCATGATAGAGGCGACGTCATGAAGTGTCTGATTTTGTCTGTCTGTCTGCGGTGTGTTTTGAGACAATGTGTAATCAGAGTTAAAAAAAAACAAAAAAAACAAGCAGAAAAAATGTCGGAACTGTGCATTATCAAAAATAACGAAATCAACACAATTCCCTACCGCCCCCACCCCCAAGAAAAAAATCCAAAAAACAAAAAGCAACAACCCCAAAACAAAAAAAGAATAGGAAAAGAAGAAAAAGAGTCAGATGCTAGAAGATAGGGCCTAAGTGAAGACAGAAGATTGCCGTTTGCAGATTTACTCAAGAGTGTTTGTGTGTTTGTGTGTTTGTGTTTGTGTTTGTGTTTGTATGTATGTGTGTGTGTGTGTGTGTGTGTGTGAGAGAGAGAGAGAGAGAGAGAGAGAGAGAGAGAGAGAGAGAGAGAGAGAGAGAGAGAGAGAGAGAGAGAGAGAGAGAGAGAGAGAGAGAGAGAGAGAGAGAGAGCCCACCTATTTTCACGTAGTCGAATGAGTGCAGACTAGGTAGCTTACGTACGTTTTTGCTTTCTAGGCAAGGCGCGTTACCACCTAGACCACTGATCCATGATCCACTGATCACATAAGCACTTATCTACCTGTCATCATCATCCAAAGCCTTTTTATGCCTTTTTGGCATGTAGGGCAGCAACAAAGGTTCTCCACTCCTGCCTGTCTCGGGCCAGTTTCTGAATGGTTCCCCAGGAGTGTTGGAGGGTCTTCAGCTCTGTTTCTATTGTCCGACGCCAGGTGTTCTTGGGTCGTCCTCGCCTGCGTTTTCCCTCTGGTGTCCAGTGGAGGGCTGTTCGGGCGATGTCCCCTTGTTCCCGTCGGCTGATGTGTCCTATCTATCTCCATCGTCTTTGCATAATGATAGTATCTATATTTTCTTGGGTGCAGCAGGCCAGGAGTTCTTGGTTGGAGATGGTCTCAGGCCAGAAGATGCGCAGTATTCTCCTGAGATTCTTCGTGTAGAATGTTATCTACCTGTGGGTTAGGTTTTGTTTTTGTGTTTGTTTTGCAGAAGACATTGGAGCTGTTGGAGATCTACCCGACCCTGATTCAGGAGATGTCCCTGGATGGATTGTGGGACTTCCTGGCTCCTTACCTCACCCCCTTAGTCAACAAATCGTCAGTGGACAGACTGACCACGGTCAAAACTCGACCGCCCTTTCTCCCCGACAGATTGGTGGACACTACTACTACTACTACTGCTACTACTACTCTAAGGTCAGTAAAAGGCAGTTATCTTGTCTTTTATATCGAGGATAATGGAATAAGCATGTATGTGCTTTTTTCACATCCAGTCCCTGTGTGTGCAGTTTTATAAATTTTGTCATCTGTGTGTGTGTGTTTGCGCGCGCGCGCGCGTGCGTGCGTGCGCGTGCTTGTGTCTGTCTGTCTGTCCGTGAAGTCGATACATAGATAACCAGATCTTGAAGACTGAAAATATCCAAACACAAATCTGTCAACCAGACCAACAAGTCAGTCAAACACATCTATTAGCGGAGCGTCCCCAGCATTCAACAACCGCGGCATCACCAGCAGCAGCAGCAGCAGCATCAGCAGGAGGTCCCCCAGAGGAACGTTACCCACCAACAGCGAGACCCTGCAGGTCCCCGTCATCTCCATCACCTACGCCTCAGACGACGAGGAGCCCGAACTGCAAGCCCTGTCTCCAGGACCGCTGCTGGGCTGCGGCGACAGCTTCGGCCTGGCTCACAGGACACCCCGGGTGTACCTCTGCTGCCTGTGCGAGCACCTCGGGGGCGAAGAGCAGTTACACCGGCACGTGATGCACGCTCTTCAGCACGACTTCTACGTCAGGAGCGGGCCCTGTTCCGAAGAGAGTTCGGTGCTGTACTGGGACGACCTCAGCGAGGCGGACCTCTGCGTGTTCTTACTGGACGACCTCAGCCTCAACACGCTCACCTGTTTCAAAGGGCTGTGCGCCGCCCACGCCTTGAACATGCCCATCGTGTTCCTGAAGGACTGCCAGTACTCCTTGCCCGTCCCGCTGCCGGACATCATCCTCCAGCACAACCTGGGGCTGGAGTCCCCAGAACTCTCCAGGGCCTCCACCCCGGTGGGTCCTCGCCGCAGCTCCGCCGCTTCGGAGGCGAGTCACCACCACGCCGCGGCCTGCCCCTCCCCTGCCGCCGCGGGCAGGGCGTCTTCATCCTTCTCCACGCCGGGATGCAGGGAAGAGAGGAGCCAGCGTAGGGCGAAGCAGAATCTCCAGGACACCGACATGGTCCTGTGCTTGCTCAACGGCTACCGCGACGCTCTGGTCTTCGAGGAGGCCCGCCATCAGGACTGTGAGAAAGAGCTGAGAGACACCGTCCACCGGCTGCTCGAATCGGGGCGGCAGGACTCGTTCAGTAGCAGGAACGGTAGCGTCACCCAGGCGTCTAAAACCCCCAACACGCTGCGTCCCTTTTCAAGAAAGTCGGACAGAACCAAGAGAATGCACAGAACCAGTCATTTAGGATCAGCGCCCAGAGCTCAGGTGGACGATTTCCGTCAGCAGGATTCCGGCGTGAGCGGGATGTCTTCTTACACGAGCGATGACGACAGTGATTTTTCTTTCGCTAACACCCCCAGCGACTTGGCCATCGACCTTCCTTGTGAAGCCAACGGCAGTAGCAACAGCAGCAACAACGCTACTCCAGGAACTTTACTCTCACCCCACCACCACCCTCCTCCTCCTCCCCTCCACCACCACCTTCAAAGGACAACCACCAGCACCACCAGCAGTCAGTCCTGTAACCCACGCAGCCAGTCAGGTTCGCCACCTCCTGAGAGAGCCTCAAGCGTGGGGGGGTTCCCCTCCTCCGCACACTCCTTCCCCTCCTCCCCCTCCCCCTCAGTGACCCCAGTGAGCCGGAGCGGTTCCAGCCGCTCCTTCCTCCACCTGCATCACTTCCAGCAGCAGCTGCTGCAGCAGGACCGGGCACACTTTCTCTCCAGCGTGTCCCCCATCAGCGACAACACTGGCGATGTCTGGGCCGCGGACACCTTCCAGGAGCGCCAGACGGTGTACCTGGTGTGTGACAAGCCCAAACGAGAACCGCCGCGTCTGGTCAAGTTTCCACCCTCCACCGGAGAAGAAGAGGAAGGGAAGGAGAAGGGGAAGGAGAAGGAAGAGGAGGAGAAGGAGGAGGAGGAGAAGAGAAGGGAGCTGATGGAGATGTTGTCTGACGCCTCGGCGGATTCTCCGGTCAGCTTCAGGAGTGTGGACCTGTCGGCCGTGGTGGACAAACCTATGCGGGGAATAGATACTCCGGACAGTGATGCCTCCACTCTGTTCTGATGACTTGTGCTCTTGGTCTTGGTGGGTGGGTGGTGGTGGTAGTGGGGGGGGGGGGGGGTGCCTGGGGGGGGGAGGGGGTTGGCAGGGATAGAGCTCCGTGGTCAGAGCACTCGCTGTTCTGATAACTTGTGCTCTCGTTCTTGGTTGGGTAGGGGACAGGGATAGCTCTGTGGTCAGAACACTCGCTGTTCTGATGACTGTGCTCTTGTTCTTGATGGGTGGTGTGTGTGTGTGTGGGGGGGGGGGGGGGGGGGGGGGGAGGGGGAGGGACAGGGTTAGTTCCGTAGTCAGAGCACTCGCTGTTTTGATGACTGTGATCTTGTTCTTGGTTGGGTGGGGGGACAAGGTTAGCTCCGTGGTCAGAGCCCTCACTCTCTCCCCGAGTTCAGGTTTTAAGCAGCGTTGAGCGTGGTTATCTCTTGGATGGGTGACCTTTTTCTTATTTATTTATTTATTTATTTTATTTTATACCACATAATGTCACAGCAGATTTCTCTGCGTGAAATTCGGGCTGCCTTCTCCCGGGGGGAGCGCGTCGCCACAAGTGCAGAGCCACCCATTTTAATTAAAAAAAAACTTTTTCCTGTCTGCAACTGTATTTTGTTCCCCTATCAGAGTAGCTTTTTTCTACAGAATTTTGTCAGGGATAACCCTCTTGATGCCGTGGGTTCTTTTACGTGCGCTAAATAATGATGTGTGACACACGGGGTCTTGGTTTATAGTCTCATCCGAAAGACCAGCACCCAGACTAATAGTCATACTCACCTAGACTCATGGTCTAAACTACTACTACTACTACTACTGCTGCTGCTACTACTACTACTGCTGCTGCTGTTGCTGCTGCTGCTGCTGCTGATTCTGTTATTACTGTTGCTACAACTACTAAGCTCATGGTTACTACCACTCTTGCTAGTTACTACTACTATTCATGCTACTACTGCTGCTACTACTACAACTGCTTCGATTATTGCTGCTGCTGCTGCTGCTACTCCTATTTCTTCTTCTGCTAGCTCACTACCACTGCTCTGCTGCCGCTACTACTACTTCCATATCCACTACCAAAGTAATGCCCATCAGTATTATTGGCTACTGTTACTATTCCTGACAACTTACTGCTATTACCACACTGCTATGGTCAGTGCTGCTGCCATAACTTTTTAAAAAAAAATTCCATGATGATCAGTGATGATGAGGATGATGGATTTTTTTTTTTTTTTTTATACATGTGCGTTGAGACTTCTTGACAGGCTTGTGAACGTTCTACGCTTTCTTTCATAATATGATTCTGCCGTCAACCGGGCCTGAGAGATACAGACACCTGCAGTGTTGGTCAGGTAGTTTGAGCAACACTCTCAAAATCGCATCCATAAAGTGGATGAAGCTGGACTGAGTGGTCCCCAGTCTTTCCGAGTCCACAGCACAATCACTCTGGGTAGGAGCCAGCCAGAGTTTAAAAAAAAAAGAAAGGAAAAAAAGGAGAGAAAATCCCTACGACTGTCACTCTTTCGGGATTCGAACCTGCTACCTTCTAGTCCGTAACTCAAGGTGCTAGCCACTGCGCCATGGTGGTTGGGGCGGCCATAACTAACATCGTCATCATCGTCGTCATATCATTATCATTCTAAATAAAAGATAGCTAGCTATGGCAGATGGTATGGATGATACGAACACACTGGGCAAATGTATGAATAAAGGCTGCGAAACGGCTTGGATAGCATTGATAATATTCTACTTTATTTAGGCAGATTCATAATCCATATCAATATCAATACATATATATATATATATATATATATATATATATATATATATATATATATTTTTTTTTTTTTTTTTTTTTTTTTTACAGCGTTGCCTCCTATCAAAATGATGTGCGAGGCTGTATTGTATGGTATACCACTTTAAGTCACGGCAGATTTCTCTGCGTGAAATTCGGGCTGCTATCCACGGGAAGAGCATGTC
>CM060320.1:42668242-42673242 GCA_030674155.1 Stramonita haemastoma | reverse complement strand
AGTGTATATAGCTTCTTTTGCTCATTTTGCGCAGGTGAGAACTGATGACAAAGTTTTCAAAACCGGTCCCATGCACATGGGGCCTGGATTTTAAAGAAAAGCACATTAAAAAAACAACAACAACAACCAAATAAAAGGATAAGCTGAATGAATAAATAGATAGATAAATAGATAAATAAATTTAATGTGCCCTAAATATATGTTGCTTGCCGGATCAAAGTTTATCATCTTACCAGAAAGACTATGCACCCACACCATCACTGTCGAGTGGATTGGGAGGGGCTGGGGGTGGGGGTAGTTTTGGGGGGAGGGGGATCTAGTTTCAGATAGTTGGGATCAAAGCTCATGTAACTCTATGAGCGTCCAATATCCGGAGGGGGGGGGGAGGGGAACTATAGCAGTGTTAAGATACATAGCTCTTTTTGACCAATCATAACCCCCCTTTACCAGACACAACAGTACAAAAATCTTTTTTTTTTGGTCAGGAATACAGCTACCTTCATGGTGGTGGTGTGGAAGTGGTGGTGGTGGGAAGCAGTCGCATATGCAAAAATATCACCATTGGTAAACCTTGGAGTTGTGCTCGAGGAAGCAAAAACATAACCCCCCCACAAAACACTCCCCCAAAATGCCCCCCCCCCCCCCCCCCCAAATCCCTGTTTTATAATTCAGCCAAGGTCTGTCATTACTCTTTTCCCCCACTTTTAAAGTGAAATAAACTTTAAACAGCTGAGCCCGAAATTGCATTTGCTTTAAAAAAAAAAAAAAAATCAGTTGCACAGAGCTAGCTTTTCAGCTGACGTTAATGTCACAAGGTTAACAAACGCTACCGGGAAGGAACAGCTGAATCGTAGCTGAGTTCTTTCCCTTTAGCTGAAAAACAAAAATAAATGATTCAATTATCAAAGGTGAATGTAACCTGCAATCCAAGCCGCACATATTCAGCCTACTACCTGAAAAGCTACTTGGAGCTTGTAAAAAGGTAATGGTAAAGGTGTTCCATAATCAAGGCGGTCGTAGGGGAGCGAGGCATCAGAGACCTTGGCTTCTCTAAGGGCCAGCATATTGAGGGCAGTGCCCATCGATGGATCGATAGTCTAGTTGGTAACGCGCCTGCCAAGAAAGCGAAAAGTCCGGGTCGGAGCGTGCGGAGGTTCAAGTCCCGTTTGGGCCCAAAACTTTTCCCCCATCCGGTAGACCATGAGTGGTTATCTGGGCGCTAGTCTTTCGGATGAGACGATAAACCGAGGCCCCATGTGTTGCACATCATTATTTTTAGCGCACGTAAAAGAACCCCAAAGAACCCACGGCAACAAGGGGGTTGTCCCTGGCAAAATTCTGTAGAAAAAAGCCACTCTGATAGGGAAACATATACAGTTGCAGACAGGAAAAAGAAAAAAAGAAAATGGGTAGGCGCTGCACTTGTGGCGACGCGCTCTCCCCGAGAAGAGCAGCGCTCACGCAGAGGAATCTGTTGTGACATAAAGTAGTATAAAAAAAACAACAACAAAAAAACCTCCTCTCCCTCGCTGCTTTACCTTCCCTGACTCTAAAGAGGGCAGGTACCCATTCGCTGCTGGGTGAACTGGGGGGGGACTGTACTAAAGCCAAGGCGCGCAAAACGGTCACCCATCCAGCTTAGTAACCACACCCATACTGCTCCACTTTTGACCTGGGGGAAAGAGAATGCTCTCACCACCGACCACTGAGCTATCCCGCCCCCCTGACTGACTGACCATACAAATATACATACATACATACAAAATAAAACCAGCACCAAGCCCTGGGTGATACACCTTGTTTATTCATCTTTGTGAAAGAAAAAAAAAAAGTTCCATAAAACGAAAGACAAGTGTAAACAATAGGCTCCAAACAAAAAACAACAAGAAGAGCAGAAAACAGGCCTATCCCTGATGTGGATGACAAACATTATTTTTATTATTATTATTATTATTTTTTTTTTGGGGGGGGGGGGGGGGAGGGAGGAGGAGAAGGAGGGGAGGGGGGAGCACAGTAATCAGCATAAAGAATTCTCTCTTCATTTTCTTCCTTCTTTATTCTACCCCCAAAAGGTAGATACAACAGACCAGAGAACGACCTGGATGATTTACACAGTCATCTACGCATTTTACAAAAGTAAGACCATAAGCTTCTTCTTCTTATAAAATCAGGCTTTTCCTGTCATTAAACTCCACTTTCTTTTCAAGAACAGATAATTATGGTGGATCAGTGGTCTAGGAGGTAACGCGCCTTGCCTAGAAAGCGAAAAGTCCGGTTGGAGTGTGCGGTGGTTGAAATCCCGTTTGGGCCCAAAACTTTTCCCCTCATCCATTAGGACCATCAGTGGTGGTCTGGGCGCTAGTCTTTCGGATGAGACGATAAACCGAGGTCCCGTGTGTTACACATCATTATTTAGTGCACGTAAAAGAACAAGGGGGTTGTCCCTGGCAAAATTCTGTAGAAAAAGGCCACTCTGATAGGGAAACATATACAGTTGCAGACAGGAAAACGAAAAAACAAAAAAAGGGTAGGCGCTGCACTTGTGGCGACGCGCTCTTCCCGTGGAGGGCAGCCGAAGTTCATGCAGAAGAAACTGCTGTGACATAAAGTGGTATAAAAAATAAATAAATAAATAAACAAAATAAAAAATATTATTATGCTGACAGCAATCTGTTGATGGATGCCAGTTCTACCACTTAGTAGGCAGGCAGGCAGGCAGGCAGGCAGTGGCTTCCTACAACCCTGTTCTGATGACGACTTAACATCTGCTGTGGTGCACGTGTGTCCCCGTGTGCCGTGTACTGGAAAGTCGAAGTCGTGTTCATGGTTTCTCTAAGGAACGTCCTCCTCCTTGCTGCTCTGTCAGGTCGGTTCCCGGGCTTGATCTGATGGTGGTGGCCGTGGATGTGGCCAGTGCCTCGTCACCAGCGGTCCGCCTGCTGGACACACAGTGAAAGATTTGAACCATGGTTATTTTAGTTGCACACAAGGACATTACTATACTATTTATCTATGTATTAATTTTATTCTTTTATATCGAGGATAATGGAATTACCACCGATGTGCTTTTTTTACATCCAGTCCCCGTGTGTATGCAGTTTTGTCAATTTTGTCCTCTGTTCCCACCGCCACACAATGGCCTACTCTTACGAATAGCGGAACATGATTTAATGTGTGCGCAAGATGTTTTACATGCGTAGGGGGACAAGATAGCCTAGTGGTCAGAACATTGTGCTCGCAATTTGACGACCCGGGTTCGATTCCCCTTCGAGGAGATTTTTCCTCTGGAGTTAACATCAGTGCTGACTCCACTCTCCCCAAAAGTCCTTCGGATGAGACTATCAACCGAGGTTCCAAGTGCGAACGCACGCAGAACTTATTGTGTGCACACGTTAAATCCTGTTCCGTTTTTCGTAAGAGTAGGCCATTGTGTGCCGGTGGGAACAGATGACATTTACAAAACTGCATACACACGGGGACTGGATGTAAAAATAAAACACACGAGTGCTTATTCCATTATCCTCGATATAAAAGAATAAAATAAATAAATAAACAAACAAACAAACATTCTCGTGCTTCGGGGAGGGGGGGGGGGGGGCGTAAAAATCGCTACCCTTGCTCGAGTCAACAGATGCAGCTGCGGGGATTCGAACACATAATTCATAGGATAAAAATTAATTGATCATTTATCTATTTTTATTTTCATTCTTTTATTTCGAGGATAATGGAATAAGCACTCATGTCTTCTTTTTTTTTACATCCAGTCCCCATGTGTATGCAGTTTTGTCAATTTTGTCATCCGTTCCCACTGGCACACAATGGGTCGAATTCACAGATGAAATAAGTTATTGGCAATACGGGTCATGAGTTTCCTCATATAGAAAATCTAGGATCATAGATTTATATAAGACATAACACTGAGGTATTACTACTCGTAACTAGTAAATAACTCGTAACTCGTAAATAATAGCGAACGAGAAAGAATAAAGGTCTACTTTCTTTTCAATTTTTTCCCCAAAAGTTGTAATAATGTTCCTTTTAAAGGTAAAGGCAAAGGTGTCCCTTTAACCTAGGCGATCGTAGGGGGAGCTAGGTGTCAGAGACCTCAGCTTCTCTAGGGGTCAGCATGTTGAGGGCGGCGTCATTCTCCTTTCCCTCGCTGCTTTATCATCCGCGACCCTAAAGAGGGCAGGTACCCATTCACAGCTGGGTGAACTGGGGGTGGGGGACTATACTGAGCCAAGGCGCGCAGTCATCCATCCAACTGGTAACCACGCTCGACGCTGCTTAACTTGACTGCACTGGGGGAAAGCGATGTTCCTTTACACGCTCCATCCCGAGTTACATAATGATGGTGGTGATGTAATGATGGTATTAATAACAGCAATGATAATGATAATAATAACAAAGATAATAATAATAATAATGATGATGATAACAATAATGATAATAATAATAATGATGTTGTTGATGATGATGATAAGACAGTAACATTAACACTGCTATCAAAAACTAAAAAAAGGCTCTAGTACATGTTCATTCTCAGTCTTTGAAACAGACTATGGATGAGTCACCTTGGTTATTAGCATAAGGTCAGGGTGGGGAAAGAGGAGGGGAAGTTGATGGTGGTGATGGTTGGGGAAGGAAGGGAGAGGTAGGCCTATATATAGGCCTACTGGGTGCAGCTGCCGGTGAGAAATCAACATTGAACGAATTGGGGTTTTCTTCTTTTTTTATTCACAAAAAATAAGTATGTAACATCATGGGTATTCAGTTTTCATCATAGGTATTTCTTGAAAACAAATTTTGCACATTAGACTATTTCACAACTTGACTACTACAATGCCGCCATACGGGAAATACCCAACAATACGACGAACTATCTATCAATCACCCAAAATTTAGCCCAAGCCAGGCCTACATAAAGGGGAAAAACAAAGCCTCCCAGAAGATTGCTATGCTACTCTGTACATTCGTGTGTGTGTGTGTGTGTGTGTGTG
>CM060320.1:42660742-42663242 GCA_030674155.1 Stramonita haemastoma | reverse complement strand
TGTGTGTGTGTGTGTGTGTGTGTGTGTGTGTGTGTGTGTGTGTGTGTGTGTGTGTGTACGCGCGCATACGCGTTTTGGAAAATACACAATGGATTAATAGGATGGTTTGTCTTCTTCCATTCATCAGGTGGGGAGGATTCATTATTTCGTTTTATAAAAGAAATAATTATTTTCAAGGATGTAGGCCTACTATTTCGTTTTATGACCGATATAATGCTAAAACATCCTGTCTGTAAAGTCGATTCCACTTAATATGTATAAAAACACAATAATTTCGCTTAATGTGTTGTGGATAAAGTCGATTCTACTTACGCTGAAAGCACAGTAAATTAGTCACGTATGTTGTGATAATGAGTAAATGATGCGATGCTCAAGATCTACATAAAACGTACAATCTTCACATCAATTGGAAATCAGTAAAGATAAGGAGCTGCTTGACTGTTAAGGACCTACGAGAGGACGCGAAGGCGCGCGTTGTGTGTGTGTGTGTGTGTGTGTGTGTGTGTGTGTGTGTGTGTGTGTGTGTGTGTGTGTGTGTGTGTGTGTGTGTGTGTGCGTGCGTGCGTGCGTGCGTGCGTGCGTGCGTGCGTGCGTGCGTGCAGGCCAATACATGATAAATTTGTTTTGTAAAGTCGGCACAAAGAGTGACAATCGTTTGGCAAGATGCAATTTCCACCCCCCCCCCCCCCCCTTTCATTCACACAACCAAATGCATTTGGCCTTACTCCCATGACGCACCATGCCTTGACACAACACACATGTAAATGATTTCGCACACATACGCGCATACAAACACACAGAGCTCCTTCTTACACATAGAGCTCTTTTACACACACACACACACACACACACACACACACACACACACACACACACACACAGCTCTTTTCCACACACACACACACACACACACACACACACATACTCAGAGTTAGACACACCTACAATACACACCTGCTACATACAAAAACTGTTAAAGTCTACATGTGCGTTCTCCCCATGTGTGTGTGTGTGTGTGTGTGTGTGTGTGTGTGTGTGTGTGTGTGTGTGTGTGTGTGTGTGTGTGTGTGTGTGTGCGTGCGTGCGTGCGTGCGTGCGTGCGTGCGTGCGTGCGTGTATGCCTGCCTGCCTGCCTGCGTGAGGTGAAAATAATTTTGAATTTGACTGATGCAATTCATATGTGCATAAAGAGTAGCAAGTGTTGTGTGTGAGTTGTGGAATGAAACAGAAAAGGCACACTATATAATAAAGATATAACCTATACCATTCAAGCCATTCGCAACAGATCAAGACTGATCGATTGGCACTTCTTTATTGTAAAACGCACAAATAGGACTTGGTACTGCAATGGATTTGCTTTCTTCTCCACATGCCATATTCATATCAGCAAACTAATGTGCATAAATCATCCATTCGCAGTTACCATATATATTATGCATGCTGTAATGTGATAGCCACGCACTTCTATGCATATATACAATAGATCCCATACTTGCTCAACTAAAAAAAAACAGGTATGAACACATGCATGCACTGCTTCTGTTCATTTCACACACGCGCACACACATGCACGCACACACACATGCACACGCACGCACACACACACACACACACACACACACACACACACACAGAGTCAGAATTTCACACATATAAATAATCTATTTACACCATGTAGGCCTACACAGTACACAATTATCAACACACACACACACATTTTGTCTTTCACATCATTTGTACACACACAAGTGCACTTGTCATACATGAATTGCAAAGGCACACACCCTCTTAACTGTGTTCAAAATATACACGCATACTATCAGAACACAGTTACACGCACACAAACAAACACTCAAAAGTCAATTATAAACATGGAAAATTGTGCAAAAAAGAACATTTAAAATAATATATGCCCACACACACACACACACACACACACATGGACAGGGACAGGGTAGCCTGGTGGTTAGAGTGTTGTGCTTGTGATCTGACAACTTGAGTTTGAGCCACCACCTGTGCAAAGGGATTTTTCCCTTGGTGTTAACATCAGTACCTATTCCCCCCTGCCCCCCCAAGTCCTTTGGGTGAGACTACAACTGCAGTCCTGCGTGCAAAAATAGGCAGAACCACTTACACATATCAAAACCTGTTCTGCTTTTTAGAGCAATAGGCCATTTCTGCAGGTAGAAACGGACAACAAAATTCACAAAACTGCATACAGGGACTGGATGAAAAAAAAGAGGGCGCATGAATGCTTGTTCCAGTATATCTACATTAAAAGAATAAAACAAAAGAATGAAAAAATAAACACCCAAATACGCACACACGAGTCATATGTTTGTGAGCTTACAAGATTATTCATGACAAGTTTGTTCTGACGGCATTTGGCATTAAGTTGCATATATTTTTTATGTGTGTGTGTGTGTGTGTGTGTGTGTGTGTGTGTGTGTGTGTGTGTGTGTGTTGTGTGTGTGTGTGTGTGTGTGTGTGTGTGTGTGCA
>CM060320.1:42650742-42655742 GCA_030674155.1 Stramonita haemastoma | reverse complement strand
CCAGAATTTTTTTTATTTTTTAAAGCTAATCATAGGGGAAAAAGCTGTATACATGTACATAAATAAAACATTACAGTTTATGATACACATAGAGCGAAAAGAGTTTAAAAGAAATACTAAATACACTTTTCCTTAGCAGAGATTAAAAAAAAAAACCCACCACAGATAAGTTTAATTTTTTTTTTATAAAATAAAATTTCAGAATGATACAAGGAACATCAACAAAACAAACATATTTGCCAACATAAAAGAAACTGCATGTGTATCAACAAAATGTAAGAGTGCATGATACACATATTGTTAAACAGCTAAGATTACCCCCCCCCCCCCCCCCCCCCCCTAAAAACAACAACAACCCAAACCAAAACAAAAAAAACAACAACAACAAAAAGAAAAAAAGAGAAAAACCTCTTTAGTACAAGTGAAGATAAAACTGAAAACTGTAGTGACATGGCATGAACGCCAAATGCCTGGAGTATACAGAAACATATCTGCCTGTGAATAAATGCAATGTTATATAGCATAGGATACAGACATACGATACAGATACAGACAAAATTAACATTTGAATTGAAATGATCAAAAACAAATGAGCAAACAACAAAGAGACAGGCCTGTGTATGTGTCCATTTGTCTCTGAAGGCTTCATCTTTTGAAGTGTGTGTGTGTGTGTGTGTGTGTTGTGTGTGTGTGTGTGTGTGTGTGTGTGTGTGTGTGTATGAGTGTATGTGTGTGTGTGAGTGTATGTGTGTGTGTGTGTGTGTGTGTGTGTGTGTGAGAGAGAGAGAGAGAGAGAGAGAGAGAGAGAGAGAGAGAGAGAGAGAGAGAGAGAGAGAGAGAGAGAGAGAGAGAGAGGTGTTAGTGTGAAAGTGTGTGTGTGTTAGTGTGAAAGTGTGTGTGTGTGTGTGTGTGTGTGTGTGTGTGTGTGTGTGTGTGTGTGTGTGTGTGTGTGTGTGTGTGTGCAAGCATGTGTATGTGCACACCCACATATGCAAGATCACACACACCATATTCTAGAGATATGCAAGAGAGATGAATAAAAAAACAAACAAAAAAACAAACAAACCAACAACAAGAGTGACAAGTTGTTAAACCATGTTGATGACTCAGTTCAAGATTTACAAAACTGCATACACATGGGGACTGGATGTAAAAAAGCATATGAGTGCTTATTCCATTATCCTTGATGTAAAAGAATAAATAAATAAATAAATAAAGTTCGAGTGATTGCATGTGATTCTCAGCCAATGTTTTGTAAAACTTCAAAATCAGTCTTCCTTTCGCTCTCTCTCTTTGAAAGGATAAAATATGGTAAATTAGCCTCCTGTGGAGGCTGAAAATAAAACCACAAGTGTGCATTTAGTTAAAATGAAAATTACACAGTAATGCAATTGCATGCATTCTGAAAAACAACAACAAAGCCTACTAGAAGTCATGAATTGTTTTGTTAAAAGTAAAAGTGACTGTAGAGAAGTGTAAATGTTTTCGTAGAGTGAAAACTAAATGATGGATCAGTATGACATGCATGCTGCACTGATCTTTTACAGGATGTCAACACAATACGCTTTGCAAAATGTGAGGTTGATTGTAAACCATTGTTTTGCAGAAAGTTGAATTGGTAAAACCTTTCCAGGGGATGAATTTAACTTGTGAAAGGTCATGTCTTGTGGCAAGTGATGAAGAAAGTATAAAACATTTTGTAACAGAAAAAAAATACTTTGATGCCAAGTTGTGATGATTCTCACCAGCTGTCAAATGAACTTCACCGGTTTGACTCAGGAAAATCCCTTCTGGGGTAAAGATGTTCCAATTACCTATGCGGCTGTTGGAGGGCGAGTTCTCAAACACCTTAGCTTCTCCAAAGGCCAGCATTTTGAGGGCAGCACCCATCTCCTCTCCCTCACTGCTTTACCTTCCCTGACCCTAAAGAGGACAGGTACCCATTAACAGCTGAGTGAACTGAGGGACTGTACGGAAGCCAAGGTACACAAACGGTCACCTATCCACTTGGTAACCACGCTCAACCCTGCTTAACCTTGGCTTGGGGAAAGCCAGTACTCTGACCACTGAACTATGCTGTCCCTAAATTTCTGTGAAATTTCAGTTCCAGTAAAGATGATCTTGCTATCTTCCAATTTTAAGTGGTCAGAAATGGTTCTGAGATCGAGACAACAGCTAGTAAGAATGATCACAATCATTTGCATGAAAGTATCTTTCTGTCAATGATAATATAGATAATATTGGTCGGGTTCTGGTAGTAGCCATTTGACTTGATTTCATGTGATGTGAAGAAGAAACAAAAATATATATTGATGTCTGTAGCTGGATGTAAAAGTGAAAAAGAGCTTTCAAAGTCACCTGGAGGTAGTATGTAATTTGCAAAGAGTGAAGAGAAGGTTTTCAAAGTGTCTGTGCATTTGTATTGTACTTGTAATAATGGTAATAATTATGTTTAGTGTACAGTACATGAAGAAAGATGTCACATACTGATCCATTTGCTCTGTATGAAAAGTAGCATATGATTTTGAATGAGGATTTCAAGAGTTCTGTGGTAAAAAAAAAAAAGTCTTCTGAATATCAGTGAAAGTAGCGCATGCAAATGGATGTGGATTTAATGAGTTCTGTAGGAAAAAAAGATACGGTCTTCTGTATATCAGTGACAGTAGCGCATGCTAATGGATGTGAATTTAATGCATTCTGTAGGAAAAGAGCTAGTTTTCCGATTATCAATGCTTGTTTGCTGTATATCTCTGCCAGTCTTCTACTTATGTATTGTGAGTGTTGTGTAAAACCTAGAAAGTGAGGAAAGAATTGGTGGTGTTGTCTATTGGGAATGAATGTAATCTGTGAAAAGTGTAGAAGAAATGCAAACCAAAAAGAAAAAAATAAATCATGTAGGTTGGTATTTTGAGGCAAGTGAAGAGTGCGTTGCCTGCGGGTGGATACATTTCGATGAAAGAGAAGAAACATGACTGAGTAAATGTGTTGATGTGGGAGTTCTGCAGAAAATTTAACTGTGGAAGATTGTAGTGTCCACCTGTCTCCTTTTCAGGATTTTCTCTCTCTCTCTCTCTCTCTCTCCTCTCTCTCTCTCTTCTTCTCTCTCTCTCTCTCTCACACACACACACACACACACACACACACACACACACACACACACACACAGAGTCACACCAACACACACTCTATCACTCACACAGATACACACACACACACTCTCTCTCTCTCTCACACACAGATACACACGCACACACACACTCTCTCTCTCACACATGCACACATACACTCAAACACACACATGCACGCACACACGCACGCACACACGCACGCACGCACGCACCACACACACACACACACACACACACACACACACACACACACACACACACAGAGTCTCTCTCTCTCTCTCCCGCATACACACTCTCACTCACACAATTTGTCAACGTTTATGATGGAAAAGTTTTTAAACGTGTGTGTGTGTGTTTTGTGCTTTCTTTCAGGTCTCTTTTCCTTTCTGAGTGTTTTGAACCAGTCTCGCTCCTCTCGATCAAACTTCTTTCACATGTCTCAGTGTGGTGTTGAAATGGTTTTGAGCCACACACACACCATACTTTTTCCTCATCACCGTTGACTTGTGTCGTATGTGTCCTTCATTGCAGTGAAGTTTTCCTTGGCATTTTTGTTTCAATGGCTTGTTTTTTTTTGTTTTGTTTTTTTAACACATACAGGCAGTCAGTCATACATGTACCCATGCATCCATGCATTCTATCACACACACACACACACACACGCACACACACAAATACATACCCTCAAACACACACAAAGGCACATTCTCTCTCTGTCTCTCTCACTCATACACACCCACCACAAACTCACATTCAGTGATTCATACATGAGCACACACCATGTAACACACAACACACACACACACTATCACATAACACACACAGCCACCCACATCACATCACACACCACAAACACACACATGCACACACACACGCACGCACACACAGACACACACACCCACACACACATGTACACACACCCACACAGACACCCACACACACACACAGACACACACACATTCATGATTCAATCTTGTACACACTCTAGGCACGCAAATGCACATGCCACACACACTTTTGATTTCTTTCTTTGAAGCTGTTACTGCCATCTGCAGTGGTCATGTTGTCAATGCGTTATCTTTATGTCTTGAGTTGATAGGGAAAATCTGTTATTTAGATGAATTGCTTGTTTCTTGCTCACATGATACGCAATTTTTGTTTGTAATGTATAGTCACTTTACACGTGTGTTCTGCTTGTTTTTTTTTTTTTTTAATCATCTGCTGTTTTTGCTTTTTTTTTTGGTGGTTTTGAAAAAAGTTATTAATGCATGTGTGTGTGACTCTGTGTGTGTGTGTGTGTGTGTGTGTGTGTGTGTGTGTGTGTGTGTGTGTGTGTGTGCATGCAAGTGTATGTCCATTCCTTCCCATTGCACATTCTTTCTTTTCTTTGTTTTGTGTGTGCATTTTGTTTATTATTGCATGTAGGCCTACTTGTTTTTCTTCCTAGTGTATATGTTTGGTTTTTTGTTTATTTGGGGTGTTAGTGCTTTGTTACTGCATACATTTCTATTCTTTCCCACTGTATGTTTGCTTTTTGTTGTTGTTTTTTGTGTGATATTATTCAGGTATATACTTAATTCTTTCTTATTATATGTTTATTGTTTGTTTATTTTGAGTCGTTATCAATGCTTGTACAAAGGTGCTTCTTTTCATTTCCATTGCATGTGTTTGTTTTTTTGTTTATTTGGGGGGCTTTTGTGTTGTTATTAATGCATGTACTTCTACTCTTTCCCAATGTGCACGCACATGTGTATGCATGGATGCACATGTGTCTGTCTGTACTTGAGCACAAGTACATGTCATATGTATTTGGCTTTTTGTGTTGTTAGCAATGTATGCACTTCTACTCTTTCCCAGAGTGAGTGAGTGAGT
>CM060320.1:42630742-42645742 GCA_030674155.1 Stramonita haemastoma | reverse complement strand
CTTACAACAAAAACTGCACAAATAGCATACCATCAAGTTTAAACATCTGAACAAGGCAAAGCAATCATTATATTGAAAAATACAAATGATCACGATTGTATGAACAAACACAAATACTACATAAGTAGTATGTGAGAGAGAGAGAGAGAGAGAGAGAGAGAGAGAGAGAGAGAGAGAGAGAGAGAGAGAGAGAGGAGAGAGAGAGAGAGAGAGAGAGAGAGAGAGAGACAGACAGACAGACAGACAGACAGACAGAGACAGACAGACAGACAGACACTGAGACAGAGACAGAGAGAAGGAGAGACAGAGACAGAGAGAAGGAGAGACAGAGACTCTCCAGGTGGTATCATGTAGAATATTCTATAAAGGTGCATCAAAAAGTGGTGGGATTTAGGTGATTAAGTAATCAAAAAATATACAAAAAGAGAACAGAAATGAGCACTTTTTATAACTAAGCATCAGTTAGCATAATCAATCATTTATATGACAGTATTACTAAGTCAAAACATTTTTCCGCAGAGCATCAATACACTTAAAACTCAAGTTTTGATGTGGAACATAAGAAGCTATTCTAAAATAATTCTCAAATGTATTCGCTGCAACACACACACACACACACAACACACACACACCACACACACACACACACACACACACACACACACACACAGGCACGCACACACAGTAACACACACACTTCTCTCTCTCTCTCATATATGATATAGGATATATATGGGAGCAATCCATATTATTTGGCCAATGAGTGGCCACCAATCAGAAAAGGCCCCTTGTTACGGCTCGGTCACTACAATGAAGAGAAGTGCCTGTTTTGGTGCAGGATATCATTTACCAAGAAATCCCTTACTCAAGTTACTGGCAAAAACTTGCAATGGTCATGGAGACACACTCAGCTTTACACAATCACACCACCTCTTCTAGAGGGGTGGCCTCAAATCTCAATAACCCATAAATCTGCAGACGGAAGATTTTGAACATGTATTCACGAACTTTCCTCTGGTTTATAGGGAAAATCAAAACAGAGGTCAATAGACGCAAAACCACTGAAAATTATGGGTTTTTTTTTCCATCATTACATGATACTCTGTAAGAGTAATGATGATGATGATAATGAAAGTGCTATATGGAAGTACATGAAAGTTTGAGACAATGTGGAATTGTCCCAGTCATGGTAAGAACTTTTAAAAAAAGAAAGAAAAAAAAGACCATGACAAACATGGTGGGAGACATCATTTCTGACCAAATCTTTTTCAGTCAGAATAAAAAGCCTCTTTAAAAAAATCATTATAAAAAGAAACTCACCACCCTATCATCATCTCTACACCTTGCCATCATCATTCTGCTTTCTATTCAATGGAGATCACTATTTAACTACAACTGTTAAATATCTCTGAGCCTGTAAAAACCTATGTTGCGACTGAAGTCAAACGGTTTGAGATAAATGAACACAACAATAGCTTTGCAAAATGAAACATTACCACACACATGTCATGTAATAAGTAACAGAGAAAAACCAAGAGGGTCTTTCTTTGTATATAACCAAACACACTGAAAACAAGTCAAAACTTCTAATGTAATAACTAATACAGACAGTCCTGATGACATATGAATGAAGCTACCAAAGTATAGAGCCTGAAAAAAACACACACTCTTACATGATTTTACTAATTCCTAACTCCTATGCATGCTGGATGCAAAACGTCTTGTTTTTAAAACGAATGACACAGTAAAATCTCAGTCAGGGCATATCAGAGTCTATACCACATCAAGTAGAGATGACTTAGGGGGAAAAAAACAACAACCAGAGATAAGGGCAACCAAACAACATTCCACAAAACTTCAGTAACCACATCAGCTCTGATGGAACACAGAACAGCTGCTGGCCTATGATTGGAGCATGATACCCAAACGACGAAATCAGACAACTGGATGAAACGACAGATCGCTCTGAAGAGTTCAGTAGTAACCCTGTTGCTTCGCACCATAACCACTGTACTGACCCATGGAACTGTTCTGCTGAGACTGGTAGTACTGCTTGTCGTCATAACTGTTTGCTCTCCCGGCACCATTCACAGCATAGTTCTGGGCGCTACCTGTTTGCCCTTGACTGCTGCTGCCCCAACTGGACTGCCAGCTGGACTGCCTGCTGCCCTGCTGGTCCCAGCTCTGGGAGGCACCCACGTTTGAAGTCTGGCTCATCTGGGTGCCGTAGGAGTCGTTATACCCCCCTGCACTGGACCCTCCATACTGCCCCGATCCAGATGCGCTGTACTGCCCCGATCCAGATCCGGAATACTGTCCAGATCCAGATCCGGAATACTGTCCAGATCCAGATCCGGAATACTGTCCAGATCCAGATCCGCCATATTGTCCAGATCCAGATCCGCCATACTGCCCGGAACCAGATCCGCCATATTGTCCAGAGCCAGATCCGCCATATTGTCCAGAACCAGATCCGCCATATTGTCCAGATCCAGATCCGCCATATTGTCCAGATCCAGATCCGCCATACTGCCCGGAACCAGATCCGCCATACTGCCCGGAACCTGCAGATCCACCATACTGCCCAGAACTAGATCCACCATACTGCCCAGAACTAGATCCACCATACTGCCCAGATCCATCATATTGCCCTGCTCCAGATCCGCCATATTGCCCTGCTCCAGATCCGCCATACAGACCTGCTCCAGATCCGCCATACTGCCCAGATCCAGATCCGCCATACTGCCCTGATCCAGATCCGCCATACTGCCCTGATCCAGATCCGCCATATTGTCCAGATCCACCATACTGCCCAGATCCAGATCCGCCATACTGCCCAGAAGCAGAACCACCATACTGCCCAGAGCCACTATACTGCGCAGATCCTCCATACTGTTCAGTTCCCCCATACTGCCCAGAGCTTCCGTACTGCCCAGAGCCTTTGTTGTACTGTCCAGATCCTGTGTGCTGGCTGGATCCTCCTCCATACTGGCCAGATCCTGCTCCAGATCCACCGGCCTGGCCAGTTGCTCCATACTGAGCAGAGCCTCCATACTGCGACTGTCCCTTTCCAAAGCTGCCCACGCCACCCCCAGGCCCGCCCTTGTTCCCTCCTCGGCCCATCCCTCCCCCCATGTTGCTGCCCCCTGCAGAGCCACGGGGCCCATCCCCCAGAAGACCAGTGCCACCATCTATGGGTCCCTTTCTGTCGTTGAAGTTTCCAGGCCCCCCTTGAGGTCCTTTGGGTCCGCTGCCCATCAAGCTGGCAGCCCCTCCTGGACCCCCTGGGCCTTTGGGACCAAAGCCCATTCCAGGCCCAGACCCTCTGGGACCCGAGGGTCCATCTTTCATGCCTCCCATCTGGGTTTTGGGGCCACTTCCAAGGATTCCAGGTCCACTCTTTGGTCCTGGGAATCTGCTGTTGTTCATCCCCTGAGGCCCATTCCCTGGTTTTGCCATTCCTGGGGGACCCATACCCTGCCCTCTTCCAGCGGCTGGTCCTCTAGGACCCGGTCCCAGCATGCTAGGACCGCCACCCATCGGACCTCCCCCATTGGGCCACCCCCCATTGAGCCTCGCCCCATTGGGCCTCCCCCAGGCCCCTCCCACCGTGGGCCACGAGGTCCAATATTGCCTGGAGCACCCATGGGCCCTGTGGGGCGAATATTGCCCCCAGGCATCTGTGGTCGGGGCCCTGCTGGACCAGGGCCCTGTGCAGACGGCCCATTAAATGGTCGTTCTCCCAGCAGCCCCTGCTTCCCACCTGGCATTCCTGGTTTACCCTGCATCATCCCCCTGCCCATACCCCCACCACCACCACCACTATTGGGCTCGCCCAAAATGCCAGGCAATTTGGTGACATCTAAGTTTGGATTGGCACTCTTCATGTCTTTTAGGAGGCTCTCGCGCTGCTTCTGGAGCTCTTGCTGGGCACAGGAGATCATGTTCAACAAGGCTATGCTGGACTTAGGACCCTCCTCTCCCATCCCCTGCGGCTTTACTGGGGGACGGTCATAAGGGGTACGTGGTGGAGGTCCCCTAGGGGTGTCAAGTAAACCCCGGGGTTTCATACCTGGATTGGAGTTCATGTTGGGACCCTGCAGTCGCCTTTGCCAAACAGGAATGCGTGGTCGCATCATCTTTAGGGTTTAGTACGTGTCTGCTGTCTGTCAAAGGTGAAGCCCTCCCGATGAGGAACTGAAAAAAAAATTGCCATATGATATATAACATATAATATAGACCTGCCTACCTCAGCAATAGCCAAATCAAATGAAAATTAGTATTGGAACAGGCAAAAAAAAAAATTCTCATAGCAAAAGTAGTATCTGCTATCTTTCTATGTTTCTTGGTCTCGATGTATTCTTTATTAATATTATATTATTTGGTTTTTTGTTTTATTGAACCTTTTTCAAAATAAATATTTCATTCAATTTACTTCAGAAAGTTTAATGCTGAAAATAAAACATTAACAACTATCTTGTGACATCTTTTTCATGAGAAATCAATACCTTTGCTGTAATTAATCCCAAAATGGTACTTGACTCAAAGTACTTATCCGTTTAACATAGACTGCTAAAACTGAAACTAAGTGATCATGAAAGTTCACCTGTCCATTCATGGAATCTCTTACCTGCTAAAACTCTAAATTTATAAGCTTAAAAGCTCTGCAAGTATTGTACACTGTTTTCAACATCATGTACCTACTGAGCCATTAGAGTAGCAAAGTTTCATCCCATTGGATATCACTATCAGGGAGGAGGGAGTGGAGATGGGTAGTGGAGAGGGAGGACGGCTGACAGTACCATTAAGTGCACAGATTTTCACATTACAAGGGCAGGGACAAATGATGCAAAACAATTAAAATTCTGTAAGGAATGAGAAAACTGTGTGTGTGTGTGTGTGTGTGTGTGTGTGTGTGTGTGTGTGTGTGTGTGTGTGTGTGGATGTGTGTGTGACTACTCTGTGTGAGTGTGTGTGTTACTCACTTACTCAAGTTACTGTTTGTGTGTGAATGTGCATGACAGAGACAGGGGAGGGAGGGAGGGGGAGAGAGAAAGAGAGGGAGAGAGAGAGGGGGAAGAGAGAGAGAGAGAGAGAGAGAGAGAGAGAGAGAGAGAGAGAGAGAGAGAGAGAGAGAGAGAGAGAGAGAGAGACAGACAGACAGACAGACAGACAGACAGACAAACAGATAGACAGACAGAGACACTCTGTGTGTGTGTGTGTGTGTGTGTGTGTGTGTGCACGTATGTGCGTGCATGTGTATGTGTGAGACACAGAGAGAGCGAGTCTCTGTGTGTGTGTGTCACTGTGTGTGTGTGTCACTGTGTGTAAACATGTGCATGCATGTTTCTCTGTCTGTGTCACATGTGTGTGTGCACATTTGTTACTTTGTCTTTGTGTACCACTGTATCATGTGTATGTGTACATATCTGCATGTGTGAGTGCGTGGGGCGAGAGAGAGACAAGGCAAGGCAAGGCAAGGCAAGTCAAGGCAAGGCAAGGCAAGGCAAGGCAAGGCAAGGCAAGGCAAGGCAAGGCAAGGCAAGGCAAGGCAAGGCAAATTCTTTTATTCGAGGATAATAGATAAGCACACATGTGTTTTTTTACATCCAGTCCCCGCCCTTTTCAGGGATAACATCAAAATAAAAGATATTAAACAATAAAACTATACGCAGTACCAAACAACATACGGAAATAAGTACACTGCATATAATAAGGTAAGAGAAATGCGACAGTACACTACATAATAATAAGATGAGAAAGGTGCACTCATTCAGAAGAGAAAATCAGAAGTCACAATAAAATAATTTGGATTATTAAAGAAGAAGAAAAGAAACGAAAAAAAAACAACAACAACAAAAACAGAACAAAACAAACAAACAAATAAACAAACAAAAAAACAAACAAAAAACAAAAACCCAAACAAATAAACAAGGAAACAAACAAACAAACAAACAACCCCCCCAAAAACAAAACAAAACACAACAACAACAAAAAACCGCTAATAAACAAAGAGCCAGCAGGAGCCAGCAGGAGAACATTATAATAAACAACTGAAACATCAGTCTACGTCCATATGTCTAAAATTATACAAGTCATTTAAATCATACATTTGGATAAAAGGGGGAAAAAATAAATGATATTCTTATTTGAAGGGGGCGGGCGAGAATACTATTAAAAAAAATAAAAAAATAAAAAAAATAGAATTAAATTAAAAATTAAAAAAATAAATAAATTTTAAAAAAAACAACACATCCCAGATGTTTATAGAATTAGCAAAACATTTTTAGAAATTGGATAATGATTTCCACATACTCACATACTCTCACACACAGACATGTACAGACACACAGATAAGAATTACACACATACACACATCCACACCATGCACACACACAGTGGTAGAGAGGGGGGAGGGGGGGAGTGTGGTTTGTTGTTTTTAATGCATCAAGTGGTTTAGAAGGTAATTTTTGAAGGTTGTTAATGATTGGTGCTGTTTAATTGAATCAGGAAGGGAGTTCCACAGTGTAGGGCCTGAGTATAGTATACTAGATTTAAACAGGTCTATTCTTGGGATTGGGACACTTGGCTTTTCCATACTTCTGGAATGATTTATTGGGAATTTATCTTTTAAGGATGTGGGGACATTTCCTGTTATTATCTTAAACATCATTGTTGTAGTCGTTGGTGTAGGGGGAGAATATTTAACTGAGTATAGTCTACTTCTAGCAAGGTTGTTTTCTTCAAAAGGATCAGTTTAAGACCACGTTTATACAGACTAAGTAACGGTTTCATGGTATTTGCACTGGCAGAATCCCACAGGGTTGCTGCATAGTCTATTGAGGATTGTATATATATATAAGCTTGAAAGAATAGTTTCCTTGAATGGAAGTCAAGAAAATGTTTGATTTTAGTTAACTGGTAGACTTTTGGGGACAAATATTAGATGAGATATGTGGTAGAACCAGCTGAGATTTTCATCGATAGTTACTCCTAGGACTTTGTGGTGAGAGGTTTGTTCAATTGCTTCCTCTACATATCAATTCCAAATGTGAACTATTTGCTGGTGTTGGGGAGGTAGTTCTTATCAAGGCAAAGGTTGTATATATATAATTATATATATATGTTAGGGTGTCTGTGATAACTGGAGCTGATAAGAGAGAGAGAGAGAGAGAGAGAGAGAGAGAGAGAGAGAGAGAGAGAGAGAGAGAGAGAGAGAGAGAGAGAGAGAGAGAGAGAGAGAGAGAGAGATTATGAGAATACATGGTTGTAAGTGTGTGCATGTATGTTTGCTATATATATATATATCATCAGTATATGTTTGCGAGTGGTGTGTGTGTGTGTGTGTGTGTGTGTGTGTGTGTGTGTGTGTGTGTGTGTGTGTTAGTGTGTGTGTGACAGTGTGTGGTGTGTGTGTGTGTGTGTGTGTGGTGTGTGTGTGTGTGTGTGTGTGTGTGTGTGACTCAGTAATAACCTTATAAAGTCCACTTGCAAAATCAATAGTACTTTAGTAGATCACATTCACATCTGTTCAGTTTCAAAATTGCTGTTTTGTCTGGTCCGACTCCTGTGTATGAATGCTGCCTATCTAAGTATCTTGCACACATAAAAAAAAAATGATGATGATAATATAATTAACAAAACCCCCAACCCTCTAAGTCTAAAAAACGATTTTTTTAGTACACGAAAAGGCCATCTATGGCCGGTGTTAATTAAAGACGACACAAACATACCAAGAGTACAATCTGCGTGCTAAGGATAGTCTTTAGGCCTATAAATTTATACAGACCGTTAGGCTAATCGTCGTTGGGGTAGCCTAGCACAATACGGGCACAAGATCAAGTAGGCCCACCCTCGCTCTTTCCCACCGGAAGCCGGCGAAAGAGGCAAGACTGACAAAGCACTTGAGCAAAGCCGCGACGGGCCACGATTATTGAAATAAAAAACACAGGAGATAAAAGACTTGTATAATTTCAGTGTTGCATAAATATTGATATTCTATTTACCTGTGCAAAAGAATCTGGTTGATGCTAAAACAGGATGTAGCAGACAGAATATTATCAGCAGAAAATGGACACTGTGGTTTTCAGCGAAGCGTCGCCAATTTCTGCCTGACCTTGACCTTCATTAATTGTTTCCTGTAGTCTCGCGTTCGGCCGCACACCAGTTTTAACAACTTATCATCATCATCATCATCATCATTATCATTATTATTATAATAATAATTATTATCATTACTACTACTACTACTACTACTACTACTACTACTACTACTACTACTACTACTACTACTACTACTACTTTAAATGATTATTTCCCATTTTATCATGAAAAACCTGAAACTGTCTGTATCCTGAACCCCATAAACAATTACGCGGAACATGTTTTTTTTTCATTGGTTAGGCCTAGCGAACCTGTGAAAATCCCCCCCCCCCCCCTTTCCCACAAATAACACACACACACACACACACACACACACACACACACACACAGAGGTTGATATTTTGGTCCTGGAAGACCAAATATTCTCGAAATGTAACTTGCTCCTGTTCTGAGCCATTATCTTGTGAACATCTTATTTTTCAATGTTCAGTTCTAAATTCAGTTTATAAAGAAAATGGCATTGAAATTGCAAGGGAACCATTGAATGTAGTTTCGCGAAAGCCGTTGATTTTTGATGTTGCTAGGATTATTTCCAAGTCTTCTGTAAATATTTTATGGTAGGGTTTTATTTGTTTGTTTTTTGTTTTGTTCTTTGTTTGTTTAGTCTAATATCACCAAGTGTGAATAGACTTTAAATTGAACTACAACAACAACAACAACACAGGTTGATATTTGTCTTTGAATTTTTTAGAAGTCAATTTTCATGATTTTTTTGCGAGGGCAGGATGAAAAAAAGTTGTATAAACTGAACCTTTTACCCTCAATAAAGATCATTTTGATTTGACTTGACATGACTTGACACACAAGCCCCTCCCCAAACAAACAAACAAACAAAACACAACAAAAGCAACAAACAACCCCCCCCCCCAAAAAAAAAAAAAAAAAAAAAAAGGGGGAAAAAAAAGGAGAAAGATTTTCTTTGCTTTTGTGTCAGGCCACTGATTTGTTAAAAAAAAAAAGTAATGGGAAGAAAGGGCCAAGTGTGCAGTCATTAACAGACAGTTGTTCTCATAGTAGGCTGATTCACCTAATAGTAATATTTTCCAAATTGATAGCTTGTTTGTTCATTGACTAGAAAGTTGGCATCTTTTGCTACAAGTATGTCAACTGCAACAACAATGATTAACACACACACACACACACACACACACACACACACACACACACACACACACACACACACACACACACACACACACACACACACACACACCATGATAAATTTTCGAAATATCTTAACTTCTGACAAAGTCGGTGGTTGGTACAATCGCAGAAATGTGTTATCCCTCATGTACAGATTTAAACTAAATGCCTTCAAGACGAAATACCCAAAGGATGTAAACTGTATTTGTGGTGATAAGATAACAATAGTCATATTCTTCTTTGTGGATATCTAAAACCACTTTTACCTGTTGTGCCTAATCTATCACTGGACCAGTTGTTGTCTGAACCATTGCGTTTGTTGGACATTGTGTTAGCACTAATAAGAAGTCCGATAAATCAGTATTTATAGTTTGTTAAAGTTAGCTTTTATATTTTAACTTTGTTATCTGGCATTGGTTTCAGCTATTGTTCAATTTTTCTTGTTTGTGTGTGTGTGTGTGTGTGTGTGTGTGTGTGTGTGTGTGTGTGTGTGTGTGTGTGTGTGTGTGTGTGTCTAAAATCACTTCATGTGAATAGACGTTAAACTGGAGAAGAACACACACACACACACACACACACACACACACACACACACACACACACACACACACACACACACACACACACACACACACACACACACACACAAGCCTTGCATATTCGAGAAGAACATTGTGGAATAACCTACCTCCCTGTCTGAAATCAGTTCCTTCTAAACAAAATTAATGTTTTATGAAGCTTTTGAAGAAACATCTGAAGGACAAACTGTAAGTCCACGATTATGTTCGATACTACCTCACATTTGGCTGTTTGTTGTTATTCATGCCCATGTTATTTTGTATTTCTATCATTTGTATGCATGACGTGGGCTTTTTTTGACATGACGTGAGCTTTTTTTGTTTTGTTTTTATCTTGAGAGATTTGTTGTAAAAAAAATCCTCATTTATTTGAGTTTTTCAACACAGGTTGATATTTGTCTTTGAATGCTTTAGAAGTCAACTTTCATGATTTTTTTTAGTGAGGGCAGGATGAAAAAAGTTGTATAAACTTAATCTTTTACCCTCAATAAAGATCATTTTGACTCCACACACACACACACACACACACACACACACACACACACACACACACACACACACACACACACACACACACACACACACAACTATCCAATGTCCTTCAGATGAGACTATAAACCGAGGCCCATTGTGCAAACGCACGCAGAACTTCTTGCGCACACGTTGAATCCTGTTCCGCTTTTACTTTTCGTTAGAGTAGGCCATTTTGTGCCGGTGGGAAAAGATGACAAGATTTACAAAAACTGCGTACACACGGGGACTGTACATAAAAAGCACATGAGTGCTTATTCCATGATCCTGATATAAAACACTGAATACATAAAAAATATATAAATAAATATCCAAATAATTTTTGAATGTAAATGTCTAAAACCATTCTTACCCTCCTTTTCTGAAAAAAATAGTAGATAAGATATTAAAAAAAAGAAGATTTGGCATTTCGTATAGCAAAATCTTTGATGAACAGTCCTACAGAATATTAGTTATAATTATATCGTAAGTTCTATTGGCATTTCTTATGTAGATCTATTTCTTTGTTATGTTCATTGTTTAGGCATTTTCTGTGCACTGTCTACGTTATTTAGCAATAGATACCCATTTAACTGCATACATCCATCAACTTAAGTACCCCCCTCCCCTTCCAATCGTCTAATATTACTTATAGTAAACAGACGTAAAATTTATTTATTTATTTATTTATTTATTCTTTTATATCGAGGATAACAGAATAAGCAATCATATGCTTTTTTTCATCCGGTCCCCGTGTGTATGCAGTTTTGTAAATCATGTCATCTGTTCCCACCGGTACACGATGGCCTACTCTTACGAAAAGCGGAAGAGGATTTAACGTGTGCGCAAGATGTTCTGCGTGCGTTCGCACACGGGGCCTCGGTTCAAAGTCTCATCCGAAGGACTTTTGGGGAGAGTGGAGCATTGAAGCAACAAGAAACACCAACACACACACACACACACACACACACACACACACACACACTAATCCATTTCAGTGTGGTCCCCTTCTCATGTTCACCCTACAGTAGGATGTAGGGTCATTGAAGATACAGGTTGCACGTACCCGTCAACTAGAGATCTGAAAATGCTAGATCTAGTTAGTGGGTGTGACAGCTCAGTCGCGGAACCAGACTGAGTGAGACGGGTCGGTCACCCAGAGTGGTGACCACACACAACGTCCCTTCAACGACTTTCTTCCGTAAATCTCACAGCCCCAAAGGCCCTGATTCAGGCAAAAAAGTGAACGAAGAAGCCATAAGTGAAATCACCATGAGACCAGAGCATTAGGGGCCACCCAATCAGCGACACTTTTCTTTTATTACATGATAATCAATGAACGATGAGAAGGATGCAGTGATGCTGGTATGGAAGTAGGCTACATTTGCTCTGAGACTGCTTGACAGGGCTGAACTCTTCGTTTCGTATCAGGATATATCCCGGAGTCAACTGGGCCTGAGGGATACAGACACCTGCGGTGTTGGTCAGGTGATTTGAGTAACACTCAAAATCGCATCCGCACAGTGGATGGAGATTGACTGTGTTGTCCCAATCTCCCCAACGAGCCCACAACACACTCACTCTGGGCACGAACCGGTTGGAGTCAGAAAAAAATCCCTGACCCCCTTATGGCATTCAACCCTGCGACTTTCCAGTTCGCAACTCAGGATGCTAACCTCTACTGCACCATGGCGGCTGGTTATAACAAGTCATGTTAGTGTGGGTGCGTGCGTGCGCGTACACACACACACACACACACACACACACACACACACACATGAAAAAACACACGGTGTGAATGAAAGAAAGCCGGTGTACACAGTAAACTTAAAGTAAATTCACGAAATAAACTAGCTTACATCTATGCAGTCAAAAAGACATCACACCCGTGTTAGATTTCCGGCCTGATGACGTCAATTGGCACAGATACGTCAACATGAGATTCCAGCATGGACATCTAGCCTAACTAAAGATCATTTTGCAAGCCGAGTTTCGTCTGGTAAAGTCTGCTGATTTTGTGTTCGTCTCTGGCAATACCAAACCCAAACATCTTGCTTTTTGCAGGCTCAGCTTGGAAATTTGATATGCAGGGTCGTTAGGCCACAATCGGAGTGTGTCACAGGCTGGACGTAAATCTAGGTAACTAAATCAGTGTGAGTAAAATCTAGCGTGGAGTTTGGGCCAACTCTTCACATCTAAATCCAAATGAAGCAGGTCTACAAAAAAAGAGATACCAAGTCAGCTGGTGGACTCCCAGGTTACAAAAGGTTTATCAAAGTTTCGACCCTTTTCGGATTTTTGTTTGCTTGTTTGTTTGTGGAAGACTTGGCCAAAAGAAGCTAATGAATAGGTTTGTTGGTTTACGGCAGAAGCAAAGTCGGCGCAAGAAAATACCGACGTTTTCTAGCTGCCATGCTGGGGAATTTTTTGTTACTTAACAGATGGGTACGTCAGCATCTAAGCGGAAACAGGGTTCGCGGATGTCTAACCAGCTGCAGATGAAAAGTGCTGAAGGTACACAAAGGCCTCCGCAAAAATCGCCTGTGCAGCTATTGGGCCTTGATGGTACCGAACCTGAATATGGTAGTAGCTCTAGTTCAGGCCAATATGAGTCCAAAGCTGTTTCTACTGACCCTCCTAATACCAGCAGTGATGATATCAAGAGGCCTGAAAGTCCTGAATCTTTCATGGTAAGCCTGCATTATTAACCTATCAGCCTTGTTCTGACACAGTTCGACGTAGCAACGCAGTTCGTCGTAACTTACGACGAACTGTGTAGTAGTTACGACGAACTGTGTCGATGCCCCCCCCCCCCCCCCCCCCCCCCCCCCCTGGAGGGGGGCTCGATCCCCCCCGGGGGATCAACGCAGTTTGTCGCAGTTTGCGACGAACTGCGTTAGCCCCCCCCCCCCCCCCCCCCGCCCACCATGTAAACAACAACAACAACAACATATCTTTTATCAATGTAAGTTCAATATAATGCACTACTTCAGCAATCTTAGAAGATCCTCGTACATTTTTTTTTATCAACTTTCTGACTTAAGTTCCAAGTTGTGACAAAGTGCGTTGACGCACGTTGTCACAACTTTTCAGCACTAAAAACATGCAGTGGCAAAAGTTCTTAGTATCTTTATTATCATTTCATTTTTATACTAAGAACTTTTGCCATTGCATGTTTTTGGTGCTGAGATGTTGTGACAAACTGCTGCTGCTCCTACTACACCTACTACTACACCTACACCTACACCTACTACAACTACTGCTACTGCTACTACTACTGCTACTACTACTACTGCTGCTGCTACTGCTACTATTCCTCCTGCTACTCTCTGCTGCTGCAACTATTGCTGCTGTCCCTGTAATAAATTATAACTCTGCCCCCTGCTTAATCCTCTCATCAACATGTTAGTTAAATCCTTTGTTGACAAAGTAACAAACTGATGACACTCCACAGGAACAGATTCCAGATGCATCCGTTCAGACGATGCCAGAGGAACCGAGCAAAAAAGAAACTGTAAGTGTCCTAGTGCATGTTCAACGTCATACATGTTAGTCATGTTTGCTTTTGCTGTGGTAAAAAATCGCATGAAACAAACACAAAAAAAGACCCAAATGCTTCATCATCATTAGAATTGTGAAATCTAGTAGAACTTGAAGGTTTTCTGGCAGAGTGTGGTATTATTGTCATGATAATGATAACAATAACAACAAAACGATAACAACAACAATAACAATACTACTACTACTACTACTACTACTACTACTACTACTACTACTACTACTACTACTAATGTTACCATCCTCATCCTCATCAACATTATTAGTATTAGTATTAGTATTACTACTATTATTATTATTATTATTATTATTATTATTATTATTATTATTATTATTGTTATTATTATTATTATTATTATTATTATTATTATTATTATTATTATTATTATTATTATTATCGAAATGTTTGTGACCTGCACATAAATGTTTGTATGTATGTGTCATGTACACAATCAATTTTGGTGCGCACAATGTGTTTTATTTATTATTATTTTTTTTATATTTTTATTTTTAATTGAAAAGTGGCCAAGTTTATTGTTTAGTCACTACCAATATTTTTCGGAGTGAAGATGAGGGCCTTTTCCTCTAAATACGCAGTAGGGTCGCATTTGTACATAGAGGTGATTGGATTGCCACTCGCCAGTTTGGATGGCCTGAATCCACTTGTCACTACTCGGTGGTGATTGGCTATAGACTAGTATGTAAACTGTAAACACGTAAGTTTTTGTTGTTTTGCTGCTTTATATATATACACACACACACACACACACACACACACACACATATATATATATATATATATATATATATATATATATATATATATATATTTTTTTTTTTTTTTTTTACTACAGTTACCACTACCACCACCACCACCACCACCACCACTACTACTACTACTACTACTACTACTACTACTACTACTACTACTACTACTACTACTACCACGACTACTACCACGACTACTGCCACTACTACTACCACTACTACTACCACTGCTGCTACTACTACTACTAGTACTACTGCTGCTGCTGCTGCTGCTGCTGCT
>CM060320.1:42620742-42623242 GCA_030674155.1 Stramonita haemastoma | reverse complement strand
CTACCTGCCCTCTTTACGGTCAGGGAAGGCAAAACAGCAATGGAGAGGAGATGGGCGCCTCCTCAACATGCTGGCCCCTAGAGAAGCTAAGGTCTCTGACGCCTCGCTCCCCTACGACCACATTAGGTTATGGGACACCTTTACCTTTTTACCTTTTACATTTTGTTGACTAACAAACTGATGACTTTCCACAGGAACAGAAACCAGCTATACCCAATCAGACGATGCCAGAGGAACCTAGTGAAGAAGAAATTGTAAGTTCCTATGCAATGCCAGGCTCAAACAGTATGTCTACATTCTTTGTTGTTGTTTTTCCTTGGCTACAGCTCTGAGGTTCACAATGGTGAGATTTGTACGTATGTTACCGTTTTTTCCAACACTATTCAGGTATCAGTATTCGCATTTCGGGAATGGGGTATAAACACAACACCTGTGTGCATGTGAGTGTGTGTTTTTTGCTTTTAAAATTTTGTCATGTGTTCCTATTGGCACATAGTAGCTTACTCTTCCAAGAGGCAGAACAGGTTGTTTTTTTTTTAATGTGTGTGCAAGATGCCTTCATGTGTTAGCACACAGGGACTCAGTTTGTGGTGTCATCCCAAGGACTTTGACATTTAATTTGATTTTCTCCTCAAACTGGGAAGAAAGAACAAGGCTAGGAATCGAACCTAGTTTACTTGTTAGGTGGATGAAAGTCTTAACCATTGTGTATTCATTAGATATGTTGAATATCATTTACACAACAGCTAGTTCTACTACTACTACTACTACTACTACTACTACTACTACTACTACTACTACTACTACTACTACTACTACTACTACTACTACTACTACTACTACACTACTACTACTACTACTACTACTACTACTACTACTACTACTACTACTACTACTACTACTGCTGCTGCTGCTGCTACTGCTGCTGCTGCTGCTACTCCTACTACTCGCACCATCATTACTACTATTACTGATGTTGCTGCTGCTGCTGCTGCTGCTGCTGCTGCTGCTACTACTACTACTACTACTACTACTACTACTACTACTACTACTACTACTACTACTACTACTACTACTACTACTACTGTTGCTGCTGCTGCTTCAGCTGCTACTCCCACCTCCACTACTACCATAGCTACTCTTCTTGCTGCTGCTGCTGCTGCTGCTACTGCTTTAATAAGATCCTGCCACCTACTTATTCCTGCCACGAACGTATTAATAAAACCCTTTTTGACTAACAAAATTATTTTCACAGGAACAGAGACCAGCTGTAGCCGTTCAGACGATGCCAGAGGAACCTAGCAAAGGAGTTGTAAGTTTCAACACAATCCCAGGCTCAAAGAGTATTATTGTGTTCGTTTTTTGTCGTTGTCATTTTTCCTTGGCTAATTCTCCGAGGCTCAGTGATGGTCAGGTTTTTGCATATGCAACTGGTTTTTATCTCACACCATTTAGGTGTCTGCGTTCCTTCTTGGGGATGATGTATAATAACAACACCTGTGTGCATCTCTTTAAAAAAAAAAAGATTTTGTCATTCGTTTTCACTAGCACATTAAGGCCTACCCTTCCGAAAGGCAGAACAGGTTTTTAACGCGCGCGTTCGCACACGGGACATCGATTTATAGTCTAGTCTGAAGGACTGACATTCAGTTCGAATTTCTTGTCAAAACTGGGAAGAAAGGGCAAAGCCAAGAATCGAACCCAGAACTCCATGGTTTATTTGTTAGGCAGGTACACTTCTTAACTGTCCTGCCATCTTCCTTCTTTTTCATTTCTTTTTTAAGGGGACACAATTTCTATTTGCAAAAAAGCCTCAAGCCTCTAGCTGTACATTGCTCTCTTCAGTGTCAACCTCTTTTGGTCTTTGTTTCAGATTCTCTTGCATGCTTCTTTCATCACTCAGTTCGGCCATCAAAACTGCAATGATCATCTAACTCCTCTCAATCAGCCCTTACCCTGATTTTCTCCTGTCCTTATCACTGTATATTTGCTGGTCGATTGTGTCTGTGTGTGTGGATGTGAGGAAAGGGATCAGTGTTTGTTTTTTCTTAATGGTGCATTGCAGTTTATCCCTTTATTGCAACCACCCAGAACTTGTGTAACCATCAGGCATATTGAATATTATTTACATCAGTGCCAGCTCCGCTGCTGCTGCTGCTGCCACTACCACTACTACTACTACTACTACTACTACTACTACTACTACTACTACTACTACTAACTACTACTACTACTACTACTACTACTACTACCACTACTACCACTACTGCCGCTACTACTACTACTACTACTACTACTACTACTACTACTACTACTACTACTACTACTACTACTACTACTACTACTACTGCTACTACTGCTGCTGCTGCTGCTGCTGCTGCTGCTGCTGCTGCTGCTTCAACTACTAGTAGTAGTACTACTGCTGCTACTGCTGCTACTGCTATTACTACTATTACTACTTCTACTACTACTACTACTACTACTACTACACTACTACTAC
>CM060320.1:42595742-42613242 GCA_030674155.1 Stramonita haemastoma | reverse complement strand
CTACTACTACTTACTACTACTCTAGGCCTACTTCTACTACTTCTATTTTTGCTGCAGCTCTTGCTACAGCTGCTGTTGCTGCTCCTGTAACATGATTCTGCCCCCTACTTATTCCCGTCATCAACATAGTAACCAACCAAACCTTTTTGACTAACAAACTGATTACATTCCACAGGAACAGAAACCAGCTACCATTCGGACGATATCACAGGAACCCACTGATTACATTCCACGGGAACAGAAACCAGCTACCATTCGGACGATATCACAGGAACCCACTGATTACATTCCACGGGAACAGAAACCAGCTACCATTCGGACGATATCACAGGAACCCACTGATTACATTCCACGGAACAGAAACCAGCTACCATTCGGACGATATCACAGGAACCCAGTGAAGAAGAAATTGTAAGTGCCAATACAATCCCAGGCTCAAACAATATATATATATATTCTTTAAGGTGGACACTATTTCCAGTTGTAAAAAGCCTCAAACTGTACATTGCTCTCTTTAGTGACAAACACTGTTGGTCTCAGTTTCAGATCATCATGCATACTTCTCTCAGCCCCTTGCCCTGATTTTCTTCTTTCCTACTCACTGTGTATTTGACTTAACACTTATGTGTGTCTGACTCTTTGTGTGGGTGTGTGTGGGGGGGGGGGGGGGGGGGGGGAGGGACGGGGAGGGGGGCAGTGTATTTTTGCCCCTAATGCTGTATTGCATTTTATTCCTGATCATCTAGAAGTTGTATATTCATTAGGCATATTGAACATTCTTTACTGCCACTGCGAGCTGTACTGCTACTGACCACTACCACTGCTACTGCTGCTGCTGCTGCTGCTGCTGCTGTACCTACTAACCATTTCAATTCCAAATACCATGTATATATTCGCTATATGAGTACTTGTTCTATTATCCTGAAAATAAATGAATGAAATAAATAAAACTAGAATTGAATTAAGCTGCTGCTGCTACTACAACAACAACAACAACAACAAAACCTACTACTACTACTACTCCTACTCCTACTACTGTTCTTCTTGCTGCTCTTGCTACTGCTGCTGTTGCTGCTGCCCCTGTAATATGATCCTGCCCCCTACTTATCCCAGCCATCAAAATGTGAATTCAACTCTTTGTTGACTAAAAAACTGATGACATTTCACAGGAACAGAAACCAGTTATACCCATTCGGACGATGCTAGAGGAACCTAGCAAGGAAGAAAGTGTAAGTTTCTTACTGCACGTTCAACATCATACAGATTAGTCAAGTCTGCTTTTGCTGTGCTGAAAAGTCGCATGAAACCAACAACGTTAATGCTCAAATGTTTCATCACAATCAGATTGGTGAAATCTAACATGCATAACTGAAAGGTTTTCTAGTAGATTGTTGTCTTTTTATTGTTGTTGTTGTTGTTGTTGTTGTTGTGGTCGTTGTTGTTGTTGTTGTTGTTGTTGTTGTTGTTGTTGTTGTTGTTGTTGTTGTTGTTTTGTTCTTCTTCTTCTTCTTCTTCTTCTTCTTCTTCTTCTTCTTCTTCTTCTTCTTCTTCTTCTTCTTCTTCTTCTTCTTCTTTTTCTTCTTCTTCTTCTTCTTCTTCTTCTTCTTCTTCTTCTTCTTCTTCTTCTTCTTCTTCTTACTTGTTCCTATCATCAACATGTTAGTTAAACCCTTTGTTTGACAAAGTAACGAACTGATGACATTCCACAGGAACAGACACCAGCTATACACGTTCAGACGATGTCAGAGGAACCTAGTGAAGAAGAAATCGTAAGTGTCAATACAATCTCAGGCTCAAACAATTTTTTATATATTTGTTTTTGTCATTATTGTTATCATGGTGGTCAAAGGGACTAAAGTCCCAGGGGGATGATGATGCGTTGACTAGAGGTGTGGGCAGTGGAGATTACCCAGCATGTCTCTCCCTGGCACCTCCACTGTCTAGCACTTCGGTGTGAAAAGGGCATGTTACGGCTGTTAGTCCTCTGATCGGTATAGCCTCTCCATCTCAGGACTTTTGTGCACGAGCCATTTAGCCGCATCCTTGACGAGAAGACCACTGTGACTGGGTAGCATGCGCCCCCGGGACAGAACACAACAGATCTAGAGGAGTCTAACCTCGATAAAAAAAAAACCGAGACAAGGAAAAGTCTACTATAAAACCCTTGAGGGAGGTGACTTGGCCCCCTTAACGTGCGGCATGCAGGCCCACCGGTGTGTGGATAGATACGCCTTGATGCCCAGGAACCAGCCCCCAGGTATGGGTCAAAAACCAAGAGGACAAGCCAATGGCGGAACAGGCGGGAGAAGAGAACCTGTCTGCAGACGGCTGTGAAGGCAGAGGAGGATGTCCTTCAGGGTAGACTGGACTCTGCAGCTCAGTGAAAGCAAACACTCTAGGAGAACGACCGCTCTGATGTAAAAACAACAGAGGTTTTGATGTGGTGCTGGTCCCTATTTTGTATTTGTGTATTTTGTATTTTGTGCCACTTTATGTCACGGCAGATTTCTCTGCGTGAAATTCGGGCTGCTCTCCCCGGGGAGAGCGCGTCGCCACATGTGCAGCGCTTACCCTTTTTTTTTCTTCTTTTTCCTGCATGCAAGTGTATTTGTTTCCCTATCAGAGTGGCTTTTTTCTACAAAATTTTGCCAGGGACAACCCCCTTGTTGCCGTGGGTTCTTTTACGTGCGCTAAATAGTGATCTGTAACACACGGGACCTCGGTTTATCGTCTCATCCGAAAGACTAGCGCCCAGACCACCACTCATGGTCTAATGGATGGGGAAAAACGTTTTGGGTCCAAACGGGGTAGGAACCCCGCACACTCCGACCCGGACTTTTTGCTTTCTAGGCAAGGCGCGTGACCACCTAGACCACCGATCCACCGGTCAGGTCAGAGAATTCCTCTGCTTTTGGTAACCATGTAACCCATTACTATCTGCTTCATGTGGGGAGTAAACCCAACCCAAAAAAATCCGACCTGGAGAGGGATGGGCTTCACCAGGTTCGATTTGCCCAAGACGCCCATGAAGTAGACAAATAGAATCTCCATACCGGATCAGTCGTCGCCCGAGTTACCGAGGACCGTGCCTTCTGTTGCACATCAGGACAGAGCTAGAAAGTGTACTATTGGTGTACAACACAGCACGATCCCTGCCAGAAACTACATCACCATTGGCACTTGGAATGTACGAACACTAAGAGCCACAGCCAAAGTAGAAGAATTAACACATGAGATATGCCAGATACCAATGGGACATCCGTGGGATCTGCCGAGTAAGGTTGGAAAACATGGGAGAGACAACGACCCAGGAAGATCACAAAATAATTATACTTCAGTGGAGAACAGGATAAGCATGAGCAGGGCGCAGGGTTCCCCATTCACAAGGACATCGTGAAAACCGTCATAAGCTGTCAGCCAGTGTCCAGCAGACTTATTACCATCTGCTTGAGAGCAACCCCCTTCAACATCACAGTACTACAGGAATACACCCCTACATCAGACTGCACAGATAAAGCCACAGCAGAATTCTACGACCAACTATATAGGGTTCTAAATCAAACTACTACTACTACTACTACTACTACTACTACTACTACTTCTACTACTACTACTACTACTACTACTACTACTACTACTACTACTACTACTACTACTACTACTACTACTACTTCCACTACCACTTCTCCTCCTCCTCCTCCTCCTCCTCCTCCTACTACTACTACTACTACTGCTACTGCTACTGTTCTTGCTGCTGCTCTTGCTACTGCTGCTGTTGCTGCTCTGTAATATGATCCTGACCCCTACTTACTCCTGCCATCAACATGTCAGTTCAACTCTTTGTTGACTAACAAACTGATGACGTTCCACAGGACCAGACACGAGCTATAGCCGTTCAGACGATGCCAGAGGAACCTAGTGAAGAAGAAAGTGTAAGTTTCTTCCTGCGTCTTCAACATCGTATGCATTAGTCATGTCCGCTTTTGCTGTGCTGAAAAGTCGCATGAAACCAAAAATATTAATGCTAAAATGTTTCATCATTATGGTTATCATCATCATCGTCATCATCATAATCATCATCATCACCGTCATCATCATCGTCGTCATCATCATCAGATTTGGAAAGTCCAGGAGAACCTGCAGGTTTTCTGGTAGACCGTGGTTTCTATTCATTGTTATTATTATCATCATCATCATCGTCATCATCGTCATCGTCATCGTCGTCGTCATCATCATCATCATCATCATCATCATCATCATCATCATCATCATCATCATCATCATCATCACCACCACCACCGTCCCGGTTATCGTTGTCATCAACATTTTAAAAAAACATGTTAAACAAAAAATCACCAGTGTTGCATAACTCATTTTCTCTTTTTTTAAAACAACATGATTAATGATATGATTCTAATTCCTTCCCTATTTTCTGTCAGTGAAAAAGACTACATCATGTAAATAATTTGTTTTAAGCAAAGTAGTTGATCTTGAATTGTGAAGGGTATGATTTTATTTCGTTTTTTTTTATTTTTTATAATGCTGCACTTCAGTTAATCTTTATTTATTACAGTCACCTAGAACATGTGTAATCATATGGCCAGGCATACTGAATATCCTCTTAATTCACCACTGCTAGGTTAAAAAAAAAGCACATGAGTGCTTATTCCATTATCCTTGATATAAAAGAGTTATAATAAAGAAAAGGTCATCTACCACTACCGCTTCAACAACTTCTTCTTCTGCTGCTGCTGCTGCAGCATCTTCCACCACCACCACACCACCACCACCACCACCACCACCACCACCACCACCACCACCACCACCACTACTACTACTACTACTACTACTACTACTACTACTGCTGCTGCTGCTGCTGCTGCTGCTGCTGCTGCTGCTGCTGCTGCTGTTGCTACTCCTGCTGCTGCTGCTCCTACTATTACAACTACTACTGCTACCACCACCACCACCACCACCACCACCACCACCACCACCACTACTACTACTACTACTACTGCTACTGCTGCTGCTGCTGCTGCTGCTGCTGCTGCTGCTGCTGCTGCTGCTGCTGCTGCTGCTGCTGCTGCTGCTGCTACTACTAACTACTACTACTACTACTGCTACTGCTACTACTGCTACTAAATTTCTTACAGATGCTCTTGTTGCTGTTCCCTTAATATGATTCTTCTCCCTGCCCACTCCCGTCATCAACATACCAATTCAATCTTTCATTGACTATCAGATTTATTCCATTCCACAGGAACAGGAAGAACCTGCAGCCGCTTGGGCGATGTCAGAGGAACCTAGCGAAGAAGACATTGTAAGTGCCAATACAATACCATACTCAAACAGGCTTTTACATTCATTTTTAAAAATTCATTTACTAGAGCTCTGAGGTTCACCAATGGTGAGATTTTTGGATAATTATGCGACTGTTCCCCCCCCCTCCCAACACACATACACACACACACACACGCACGCACGCACACACGCACGCACGCGTGCGCGCACACACACACACACACACACACACACACACACACACACACACACACACACACACATACACACACACACACACACACCATTAAGGTAGCTGCATTCCAACTTCAGTGGCGGTGTATTAATACAACACCTATGTGCATATTTTCTTTTTTTTTTATTCAAAGATTTTGTAATCTATTCATACTGGCACACAATAGCCTACTCGTCCAAAAGGCGGAACGGGTTTGTAATGTACATGCAAGAAATTCCGCGTATGTTCGCATATGGGGGATCGGTTGATAGTCTCAACCAAGGGACTTTGACATTCAGTTCGATTTTCTTGTCAAACTGGGGAAAAAGGGCAAGACCGGGAATAGAACCCAGAACCTTACGGTTTACTTGTTAGGCAGGGGAATGTCTTAACCGTCCTGCCACATTCTTCCTTCTTCTTTTTTTTTTATACGGGGGACACGATTTCTAGTAGCAAAAACGCCTGAAGCCTCTAGCTGTACATTGCTCTCTTCAGTGTCAACCTCTTTTGGTCTTTTTTTCAGATTCTCATGCATGCTTCCTTCATCACTCAGTTCAGCCATCAGCAATGCTATGATCACCTGACTCCTCTCATTACTTTTATTACCACTGCGAGCTCTTCTTCTTCTTCTTCTTCTTCTTCTTCTTCTTCTTCTTCTTCTTCTTCTTCTTCTTCTTCTTCTTCTTCTTCTTCTGCTGCTGCTGCTGCTGCTGCTGCTGCTGCTGCTGCTGCTGCTACTACTACTACTACTGCTACAACTACGACTACTACGACTACTACGACTACTACTACTACTACTACTACTACTACTACTACTACTACTACTACTACTACTACTACTACTACTACGTCTGCCTCTAATACTACTACTACTACTATTGTGCTTCTACTTCTCCTCCTCCTCCTCCTCCTCCTCTTCCTCCTCCTCCTCCTCCTCCTCCTCCTCCTCCTCCTCCTCCTACTACTACTACTACTACTACTACTACTACTACTTCTGAAGCTGCTACAACTACTACTGCTGCTGTTGCTTCCATCACCACTACTACCACCACCACCACCACCACCACCATCACTACTACTACTACTACTACTACTACTACTACTACTACTACTACTACTACTACTACTACTACTGCTACTACTCCTACTCCTACTGCTGCTGCTGCTGCTGCTGCTGTTGCCTGAACTACTACTACTACTACTACTACTACTACTACTACTACTACTACTACTACTACTACTACTACTACTACTACTACTACTACTGCTGCTCCTGCTGCTTCTGCTTCTGCTGTGACTTCTACTACTGTTACTATTACTGTGCTACTCCTACTAGTATTCTTGCTGCTGCTCTTGTTGCTGCTGTTGCTGGTCCTGTAATTATTATGATCCTATCCCCTGCTTATTTCTCTCATCAACATGTCAATTCAACTCTTTGTTCACTAACAAACTGATGACGTTCCACAGGACCAGACACGAGCTATAGCCGTTCAGACGATGCCAGAGGAACCTAGTGAAGAAGAAATTGTAAGTTTCTTGCTGTGCGTTCGACATCGTATGCATTTGTCATGTCCGCTTTTGCTGTGCTGAAAAGTCGCATGAAACCAAAACTATTAATGCCCAAACGCTTTATCATAATCATCGTCGTCATCATCATCATCGTCGTCGTCGTCGTCGTCATCATCATCATCATCATCATCATCATCATCATCATCATCATCATCATCATCATCATCATCATCATCATCATCATCATCATCATCTTTTATATTTTGTTTTTTATTTTTTATTCTATACCACTTTATGTCACAGCAGATTTCTCTGCGTGAAATTCGGGCTGCTCTCCCCAGGGAGTGCGTGTCGCCACAAGTGCAGTGCCTACCCATTATTATTAATTTTTTATATACAGCCCCGAGCCGCCCTGGGGACTCAAACTCCCTGATTTTTTGCCTCAGGGATAGTATCTAATCACAACACCTGTGTGCATGCTGGTTTTTATAATTTTGTCATCCGCTCCTACCGGCACACAATGGCTTGCTCTTCCGAAAGGTGGAACGGGGTTTTAACGTGTGCGCAAGATGTTCTGCGTGTGTTCGCACACGGGGCCTCGGTTTATAGTCTCATCCGAATGACTGACATTCAGTTCGATTTTTTTTCGTCAAACTGGGAAGAAAGGGCGAGGCTGGGAATCGAACCCAGATCCCTTCGGTTTACTTGTTGGCAGGCGAACGTCTTAACCATCCTTCCACCTTCCTTCTTGTGACACATGATCAAAAGAACTTGCAAAAACAATATTGCAAGGCACTGTCCAAGGAGGAAGAAAAAGAGGCAGCTCAACAAAATTCTGAGAAAGGCAGAACAGAGAGAGGAATGGAGGGAACTAGTTCTTATGTCTTCGGGGGTGCCCCCACGGTCGCCAGACCAAGGGATAGATAGACAGACAGACAGACAGACGGACAGACAGACAGACAGGCAGACAGACAGACAGACAGACAGACAGACAGACAGACAGACAGACAGACAGACAGACAGAGATGTTTTTATTTCGAAATTTATTACTTACTCGTGTCATCAACATGTTAGTTAAACCGTTTGTTGACGAACAAACTGTCTACATTCCACAGAGAGAGAAACAACCTAAAACCCTTCGGTTGATGTCAAGGGAACCTACCAAAGAAGAAATTGTAAGTATCAATAGAATCCCAGACTCGGGTTTTTTTTTATATATATATATTTTTCATATATTTCTTTTCAATTAAGAGGGACACTTTGTTGCAAAATCCATCAAGCCTCAAGCTGTTTCGTGTTCAGACATACAGATGCAACCAATATGTTTCTTGTTCATGGTATTTTTGCTAAGAACATCAGGTTGCAATCATTTGACGCAAAACCAAAAAAACTGCGAAAGAGATAACAGATAAGTCACCATTGCCATTGTTGTTTTTGTTATCGTCGTCGTTGTTGCTGTTGGTGTTGGTGGTGTCCCGCTCTCTGTGGAATACAACAGCAGTTTTGTTGGAAAGGGGGGTGGGGGTGGGGGGTTGCCTATACTTGAAGGGTGCATCGATGCTGTTTTATTGTGTTGACATTGATGATGATGTTGTTGATCAAGACAATGGAAGATGGTTATTGTTGAGAATGATGATGATTGTAGCCGTGTTTGGTGGTGGTGGTGGTTGTGGTGTTGGTGGTGGTGGTGTCAACACCCCCACCACCCTTTCCAACAAAACCACTGTTGCATTCCACAGAGAGTGGGACCCCATGAGTACCTGTTGCCGGTCAGCAAGAGAAGGGAAGACAGCCTGAAGGTGCCGATGCCACCTAGCAAGAGGAGGAACACACCTTGTCCAGAGATGGCACGCTGTGAGGTAAGCTGGTGTGACAACTAAAATACCTATTTTTTTTTATTTTTTTTTTTATTCTTTTATATCGAGGATAATGGAATAAGCACTCTTTTACATCCATTCCCCGTGTGTATGCAGTTTTGTAAATGTCGTCTGTTCCCACCCGCACACAATGGCCTACTCTTACGAAAAGTGAGAGTAGGCCATGGTTTTGTGAGAGAAGAAAATGTCCATTGGGTCAACTGAAGCACAATGGTTCTTCCCGCCAACTTATCTATGAATAGACGATAGCATATTTTCATTATGTGTATATCTTGCTAGGTTTTTATTGGTAAATCATAGCATATTTCATCATGTTGGTGTCTACTTAACTCCATGCTGTTAGCTTTGTAGCATTTTTCATCATGTTCTAATTTAACCAACTCTATAGTGATGTCTTATAGTTCATCATGTTCTTCTCCAGCCAACTCTATAGTGATGGCTTATAGTTCATCATGTTCTTCTCCAGCCAACTCTATAGTGATGGCTTATAGTTCATCATGTTCTTCTCCAGCCAACTCTATAGTGATGGCTTATAGTTCATCATGTTCTTCTCCAGCCAACTCTATAGAGATGGCTTAAAGTATATTTCATCATGTTTATATCTAGCCAACTCTATAGAGATGGCTTAAAGTATATTTCATCATGTTTATATCTCGCCAACTCTATAGTGATGGCTTGTAGCATATTTCATGTTCTTCTCTAGCCAACTCTATAGTGATGGCTTAAAGTGCATTTCATCATGTTCTTCTCTAGCCAACTTTATAGTGATGGCTTGTAGCATATTTCATCATGTTCATATCTAGCCAAAACTATAGTAAATGCTTATAGTATCTTTCATCATGTTTATATCTGGCCAACTCTGCAGTATGGCTTATGGCATATTTCATCATGTTTATAATCATCTAACCAACTCTATGTTAATAGCTAGTGGCATATTTAATCATGTTCTTATTTAGCCAACTCTATAGTTATGGCCTATAGTTCATAGTTCATATCATGTTCATATCTAGGTAACTCAATGGTATGGCTTAGGGCATATTTCATCATGTTTACAATTAACTTACCAACTCTATGTTAATAGCTTGTAGCACATTTTTTCACGTTTATATATAGCCAGCTCTGTAGTTATGGCTTACAGCATATTTCATAGTGTTTACATCAAGCCAGTTCTGTATTAATAGCTTATAGCATGCATCACGATGTTTAAATTTAGCCAAACCCTATATTGATCGCTGAATTAAAGCACACTTCACGATATTTATATCTTTTCACGATTTGGAATCATGATTAACACCATGGTCCACATCGTCATTAAAAATCATTAGCAATACAAGTCATTGAGCGCTCATCTTTCATCAGGTACAGGCACCCCCCCCCCCCCCCCCCTTCTAAACTATTGTTGTCCTCAACAGAGAGTGGACCCACGAGACGACCATTGGCCGGTGAATAGCAGAAATGAAGAGAATCTGAAACCTTCCAGGCAACCTGGCATAGGGGAGATGTCGTGTCTGAACATGCTGCATCGTGAGGTCAGCAAGTTATCTATTTTAATAAAAAAAAATATTTTTTTTATATCAAGGATAATGGAATAAGCACTCATGTGCTTTTGTTTTACATCCAGCCCCCGTGTGTGTGCAGTTTTTTTTCTTCAAATTTTGTCATCTGCTATCGCCACACATGACAGGCCAGGGACAGTGTGTGGGATAAGTTATAACATATTTCGTCGAAGAAACGAAAGCCTTGCTTGCATGCTGTGGTTTTTGTTTTTTTTTTAGCCCTGGCACTTTTTCTCTACCTGAAATTCTTGCTGATCTGCACTGGAGGAACATGTGGGCACAAGAGCAGCACTACTCATTATTTTCTACGACAGTTCTTTCCTGTCTGTGTGTGTAGCCTCTTTGTTATTCTTACGAGGGTGGCTCTTTTAACAGAATTTTACTAAGCAGAAAGCTCATGTTGTCGAAAGTTCTGTTAAGTGCGCTACATTGCTTTTGCATATATGCGTTGTCTTTTTAAAGGGGTTGTTGTTTCAAAGGGACGGGGTAGCTCAGTGATCAGAGCACTCACTTTCCCCCAGCCAAGGTTAAGCAGCATCGAGCGTGGTTACCAATTGGATGGGTGACTGTTTGCGCGCCCTAACTTCAGTACAGTCCCCCAGTCCACCCCAGCTGAAATTGGATACCTGCCCTCTTTAGGGTCAGGGAAGGTAAAGCAGCGAGGGAGAGGAGATGGATGCCCCCCTCCCCCCCCTCAATATGCTGGCTCCTAGAAAAGCTGAGGTCTTTGATACCTCGCTCCCCTACGACCACATAGGTTATGGGACACCTTTGTTGTTGTAATGTGGACAGACTCAACGGATATAAAAACTGCTTTCATGGAACCGGAAACTTCCTGTGGAAACTTATCATCTCCTCTCCTTCACCAGGTGGGCTTCCAATGCACAGACTACAAATCGCTCGACCAACGATTCCAAACCTGGCAATTCCTATTATTGCCTTTGTGAACTTGCCAAGCCGGTAAAGCAGCAGATTTTCCATGGAAAAAATAGGGAGTGTTTATTTTATGTTTGTTGTCTTAGCTGTAAATGGGTACCTGCCCTCTTTAGGGTCAGGGAAGGTAAAGCAGCGAGGGAGAGGAGATGGGCACGGTACCGCCCTCAATATGCTGGCCCCTAGAGAAGCTGAGGTGTCTAATGCCTCGCTCTCCTACGACCGCCTAGGGTTTGGGACACCTAGACTTTTTGTTTTTGTAATATCTTTTTATTACCATTATTTGTGGCCATGTTTTCATATGTTGATATAAAACGATGTGATAAGCAGCTTTTTAAAACAATAACCAGTACTTTTTGACCGGGTTTGCACGGTTGAAGGCTTTTATCCAGTTAGGGACACTAAATCCATTTAACGACACCACACACGTGGGAATGAATGAGCAGGAAGGGGGATGAGGGGGGCGCTGGACCAATCGCTGGTTGTGGAGACAGGAATTATTTTTAAATGTCATCACCATGGAGAATGAAAATCAAGAAGAAAGAGCGGACACTTTAGTCCCTGCTAACAGCTCTTTCTGTGGGAGAGAGGGTTTCACATGCAACACTCAAGTGAGAACCAGCAGATTTCTTTTATTGACCAGGAGGCTCCAAGGCCGATAGATTCTCTTGCATTCAGGACAAACAAGAGCTTTCAAGGACACAGTGCCGCCTTCAGTTTCTTATCGCTACAATGGTTTCGTAAACAATGTGGGTGGGTGGATTTATTCATTCTTTTGTTTCGGGGATAACGGAATAATCACCCATGTGCTTTTTAAATTTCACGTCCAGTCCCCTTGTGAATGCAGTTTTGCAAAATTTTGTCATCCGTTCCCACAGGCACAAAATGGCATACGGGTTTTAACGAGTGCAGGAGATGTTCTGCGTGCGTGCACACACAGGGCCTCGGTTTGAGACTGGAATACATTAGAGTAGAGATACATTGGAATTGTAACGATTGAGACTTTATCAAAAGTTATGGTATTTTGCAGTGGTAGCAATCGAGACTGGAATACATTCAAGAAGAGGTATATTGGTAAAATTGAGTATATTGGTGCCATGGTGTTTTAAGCATATATTATTCTGGTTCATGGGTGTTATGTTGCGCTGCACTTAAGTGGGCTTACTGGAGAGGAGTTAGCACTGATGTAAACTCCAGGAAGAAAAATTCCCTTGAACCGTTGTGCGTCTCAGTGGTGGCTGGAACCCAGGATTGATCCCGACCGATCAAATCGCGAGCACAACGCTCTATCCACTAGGCTATTCTCTCCCTCTCCTTCCCCTCCCCCTAAAGCTATTATGAAGTCATGCTTAAAGATATATAGACATAACACATACACATTGAGCGTACACACAGGTACTGGACACGCATCGGGACCTGCTGCACGAAAGGCTAGACCCCTGGCCATTGATCAACGTGCTGTTTGAGATGGGCACCTTCAGCTCCTTCCAGTGCCAGATGCTCTACAGGATTGCCGATGAGGGAACAGAGGCCGTCAACAGGCTGCTGCTGGCCTTTCTCTGGAGGATGGTGGGTGAGGGTGTCGGCAAAAGGAGTGCATGCATTGATGAGTGGGGAGGAGGGGTAGGAGTAAGGGAAGGAAGTCAAAACAGCCTAGACAGTTCTCTCTCTCTCTCTCTCTCTCTCTCTCTCTCTCTCTCTCTCTCTCTCTCTCTCTCTCTCTCTCCCTCTCCCTCTCCTTTTTTTTTCTTCTTATTTATCAATTCTTTTTAACCACCTTTAACTCAATTGGGACGGCGAATTTTTTCCTTTGCATTTCCCCATGGATGGCACTATTTGGAATGGTTAGAGGAGAAAAATCACAAAAAAATTCAAGGCAAGAAAAGAAGCCTTCAAACTTGTTTATTGACATATTGGGTTAGCTTATATGAAAATATAAAAACTGCTTTTGTAATGTTTTTGCTCTATCTGCCATATAGAAAACTTGTCATATCTCATTTGCACATCAGCTGTATTATGTTGGGTGTAGCAGCCAAGCACTTACCAGTAATCTCCAACTGATGGAAACGCTCAGGTAATACCTTACACAATGCAAATTAGCGACTTCTTCTTCTTTCTCATGACCGGGATGGTCGTGGAGGAGACATGAGAGACGATTCTGCAGCCAGCCGTCGCCATCCAGCCCTGTCCTCCGCCTTCTGAATGAGTGTTGGACTGTCCAGGTGGGTCCACTCCTTGATGTTATCCATCCAGCTTTTGGTTTGTCTGCCTCGGCGTCTGCCACCTTCTAGCGTTCCTTGTAGGACTGTCTTGGGGAGGGTGTTGTGGCGTGTGACATGGCCGAACGATGTCACAATTAGCGACAGTCATTGATAAAGTCATGTGGCTGCAATGTAACATATTTTTTAACTTTTGAAGTGCTATACAGATCCATCATCCAAATACGTGGCTTAAGGAGCTGACTGGCAACCTCCCAAAACCTAGTGATGGGATAATCAAGGCAAAACAGACCCAAACCTATCATCTGTCACTGAATAGCCTACGAACTCCCCAACCATTCCAAACAGATTCTGTTCTGTCTCAAGCTCAACCCAACCATTATGCACAGGTTCTATTCTATCTCAAGCTCAACCCAACCATTATGGACAGGTTCTGTTCTATCTAAAGCTCAATCCAAACATTCCAAACAGATTATGTTTCATCTCAAGATGATTGATCACATCCTGCAGCCAATCAACACTCAGTTTGAAGCTTCAGGTCACTTTGTGTGCATGTGAGACCGTGTGCCATGTAATTAAAACCCTCGAGGGCATGCAGCAACATTTCTGTTAAACACCTTCCACACGTTTTTGTAGCAGTTTTTCCCTCTCTCTCTACTGCCAGGTTGGAACAAACAGGTTTGAACTGTCCCTAAGAACCACAAGGTTGAAAAGGATAGTGTGTTGGCTGCTTTAAGAACAGAATGCTATGGCATCCAGTCGTGACAAGAGAGTTAACCTTTTCGGTGGGGGGGGGGGGGGGGGGGGGGCTAGTGGTAGGTGGAGTAGTAGATTACTTTCATCATCATCATCATCATCAGTAGTAGTAGTAGTATCATCATCATCATGATTATATAATGACGTGATCTTGTTGCCATTCTCAGGGCAGTAAAGGGCTTGTGGACCTGATCACCGCTCTAAGTCAAAGTGACCAGAGAAACCTCGCTTCCTTGTTGGCATCAACGGAACTTAGAGTTACCGATTTCTTTTTGTCGGCGAGGTAAGCTTATCTTTTTATCTCCTTTTTTTAAAATAAAAAGAATGTATCTTCGTTTATTTACCTCTCTACCCACACATGCACGCACGCACGCACGTACGTACGCACGCGAGCACGCACGCACGTACGCATGCGCACACACGCACACACATGCACGCACGCATGCACACGTACATACACACACACATGGTCTTGCGCACAAACACACACACACACACACACACACACACACACACACACACACACACACACACACACACACACACAATCATGAGGTAATATATCACAGACACACTCTGTGTGTGTGTGTGTGTGTGTGTGTGTGTGTGTGTGTGGTGTGTGTGTGTGTGTGTGTGTGATTGTGTGTGTGCGCGCGTGCGTGCGTGTGTGCGTGCGTGCGTGCGTGCGTGCGTGCGTGCGTGTGTGTGTGTTTTCTGAGAGCACTGAGCTCTAAATTTCGTTTTTTGTTTCGTTTATCTATTCATTCAATTCTTTTTACTTCTTTCTTTGTTCCTTTTTTTTTCTTTCTTTCTTCACTTAAATATTCATCCATTTCATTGATTCACCAGTAATTCGTTAATTCATTCATGTATGTATACACAGGGGCGCAGCCAGCGCACCAGAATCAGTATACAATATCCCCACCTCAGACACTCAATACAAAAGACCACTGGGGCACCAACAGGCTCCTCCTTCTCTTCCTCCTCCTCCACCTCCTCCTACGCAGGCTCAGCCTTCTGGCGCCTCCAGTGAGCCTGCCGAGTCTGCGAGCCAAGTAGCGTATCTGGAAAGACGTCTAGCCTTCCTGGAAAAATTCATCCTGGCCACCATGAAGAAAGACACGCTCTCCACCCCCACAGCACCTGAGAAAGATCAGGAAATAGTCGTCAACTCGGCCGCCATCCCAGAGAGGGTCACGAAACCCGCGAAGGATTCTACCGGCCGAAACACTCCCACTCCCGGGCGGCCAGCACAGAACAAGGGTTTACACCCCGTGTTTCTGCAGAGGGGGTTAGAGCAGCAGTTCACCCTCGGAAAGTCCTCGTCTAACTTGTGTCAGGATTTCGGTGCGCGAGAGAAACCGCTCGTTTCTTTTGGCCCTTCGCAAACTGGGCCCGAAAAGGAGACCGTGTCCAGAGCACACGAGTCAGGCAGGAGTTTGAAGTCTAGGGACGAGCAGACGTTACTTGAAAAGTCGCGCGAGTCCAGTACAGGTAGGCAACAGAGGTCTGAAGGCGGCACTGGTAAGCAGAAAATGTCTGAGCGCAGTATGTCTGGGCCCAAATCAGGTGCGCGACAGATGTCTGAGCAACCGATGTCTCAACGCAGTACAGGTGAGCGACCGATGTCTCAACGCATTACAGGTGAGCGACCGATGTCTCAACGCAGCACAGGTGAGCGACAGATGTCTGAACGTAGTACAGGTGAGCGACAGATGTCTCAACGCAGTAGAGGTGAGCGACAAATGTCTCAACCCAGTACAGGAGGGCGACAGATATCTGAACGCAGTACAGGTGAGAGACAGATGTCTGAACGCAGTACAGGTGAGAGACAGATGTCTGAACGCAGTACAGGTGAGAGACAGATGTCTGAACGCAGTAGAGGTGAGCGACAAATGTCTCAACGCAGTACAGGAGGGCGACAGATGTCTGAACGCAGTACAGGTGAGAGACAGATGTCTGAATGTAGTACAGGTGAGCAAGATAAGTATGACCTCCATACAAGTAAGCAAGAGACGTCTGACTCCAGCAGGGATGAGCCAAGGACGTTTGACTCCTGTACAGACGAGCAAAAACCAATGTGAAAAAATTCCACACACAAACACACACACACACACACACACACCGTGTTTTCCTCCATTGGGAAGGACACCCACCAGGAAAGAAAGTCAACCCCAAGCATACTCAAACAAGGGGAAAAAAAACGATCAATGATTCTACCCATGGGGGACGAGACAGTTACAAGAAGAGCAAGGTGTCCCTGATAAGGGTATATCTGATGAGAAAGACGAGAATCTATTCACTCATTTTGGGTGTCTGCCTGCTAAAAATAAAAAACAACAACAACGTGAAGTGAAGACAGAGAAAACTTTTTTAAAAAACCCAAAACAAACTACGGTCAATGTTTCTATGCATTTGCAGACAAGACGAGAAGATCAGTGTGTTCCTGATACTTTATATCTGATGGAGAAAAAAATGAACTTTTTTTTTATGACAATCCATCCATTCATGCTGGGTTTCTGCCAGCTAGAAATAAGGGGCAGGATAGCTCAGTGGTGAGAGCGCTCGCTTTCCCCAAGTCAAAGTTAAGCAACGTGGAGCCTGGTTACCAGTTGAATGAGTGACCGTTTGCGCGCCTTGACTTCAGTACAGTTCTCCCAGTTCACCCAGCTGTAAATGGTTTCCTGCCCTCTTTAGGGTCAAGTAAGGTAAAGCAGCTATGGTGAGCAGATGGGCGCCACCTCAATATGCCGACCTTAGAGAAGTTGAGGCCTCTGGTGCCTCGCTCTCCTTTGACCACACAGGTTATGGGACACCTTAACCTTTAGAAATAAGAAAACGTGAAGTCCAGAAAGAAAAGTAAAAAAAGAAAAACCCAACACGTTCAATAACTCTATGTATCTGCAGACAAGGCCAGACGAGGAGTGTGTCTGGGATATATTATCTGAGGAAAACTATGAGAATCCATTCAGTCACTCTAGGTGTCTGCCGCCTAAAAAACGAAAAATCAGAAAACCAAGAGCAAAACCAGAAATGGATGTCTGGAAACGAATTAAATTTGATCTGAGCCATGATGATACATTTCGGGTTTTTGTTTTTTGTTTGAATTTTGTGGTACGAATTGTGTTGTAATGA
>CM060320.1:42568242-42590742 GCA_030674155.1 Stramonita haemastoma | reverse complement strand
TACATCGCTGGGGGTTCACCTTTGTGAACACAGCAATCACAAATACATGCTAAGGCACCCACATACACACCCTCAAAAACAAGCCACATACACATCTAGAGAACATGTGACAAACGGTTATTTTTCAATCCCATCATAGGGATCCCAACTTTTGTGCAGTAACAGACTCTAGAGCACCATGAGAGTGATCCACTGTAAGCACACAGACTTTATACTAGCATCTTTGATATGAGTGCTTTTGTTGCGATACTACAGCCCCAAAGAGAACTACCTGGCGAATACAGCATGTCCTTTGGAACTAATGCTGGTCCAGTTTGCGCAACAACACATAGTATATACTGCTAGGGGACATCGATATGAGTGACGCTGCTTTTGTGGCGATACTACAGCCCCAAAGAGAACTGCCTGGCGAATACAGCTTGAATACAGCTTGGTCCAGTTTGCGCAACAACTCATAGTATATAACACAATATTAATCATAATCTATAATATGATGTATCACAACACAGTGCAGGGCCCTGGCCACACACAAAAAAGGCTAACACAAATGTGACGCTCTACCACGAAATGAATCGCTTAGCACATAACCCACTTTTCTGCCAGGGGAAATTTTGGACAGGTGGGGGTGAGGTTGTGGATTTTGAGATTTTTATTGATTATAAAACTAGCACTTATTTAACATTGAAGTGAAAGATCATATCATAATTTTGTTTCCTTCTGTCTTTAAACGTGTTTTGAAAATAGCCAAGTCCTCATTCTGGCCACCTACTAACTTGTCAATTTCTCATTTTGCCATTTCCTGCAGTTGTAATAACTTGATAGAACTGTCCGATTTTCAATTTGTTTTTTGGTATTGTATAGCCATTTTATTAACATGCCTATAACTAAAAACTGACTTCTGCTGCAATGCGACTCCTTATGTGGTGCAGTGTCACAAATACAGGCGTGCCTGCCCATACACACCCTCAAAAATAAGGGGCAGATAAATAAGATGTGACAAAAGGCCGGTTGGAGTCCCATCCTACCCTGACTTTTGTGCAGTAACAGAGCCCACGGCACCAAGAGAGTTTTCTACTGTAGGCATACACACTTTACTAACATCTTTAATATGGGTGGTGCTGTTCTTGTGGTGATACCACAGCCACAAAGAGAACAGCCTGGCTTGAATCTAGCAAGTCTGTGGGAATAAAAGCTGGTAAAGTGTAGGCAACAATACAGAGTATTACACATAATATCAATGAAAATATACAGTTGATGCACCACAGCACAGATCAGCGCAGGGCAGTTGCCACACGAACACACAAAAAATAGAATAGCACTGTGGTCCAAAAGTTCAAAGCAACATGATAATGATGAGGATCATTTATGGGTGCACTTTCAGATGTATGACCAGTATGCCTGTAGGTATTCTGGGCAATGTGCTCTTAAACATGATACGAGGTGTAGATACAAACGAATGCACTGGGCCTAAGATGCAGTCATTTCTTTAATACACCTAAGATCTGGTTTCTTTGTTTAAGTGGTTTTGTTTTCTAAGAGATCTGTTTCAGCATCATTAATTTTTTAAATTCATTTTTCCTCTTCATCACATAAATTGTCATGTTGTACTGACGCCTACTGTCCTAACAACACATGTGTCCTAACAACACATGTGCGCATGCACACACATATATGCCCCCGCGCAAACACACCCACGCTCGCACGCACCCCCCCCCCCCCCACCCCACTGAATACATGCATAATATGCTCTGATATGTATGAGACAGAGACAGACAGAGAAACAGTCAGCAGGAACATTGCTGAAAGTAGCCTACACATCCACCACCCAAAATAAGCCTTTGTTTAAAGAAAAGCTGAGAATAGGACTGCAGTTCCCTGCCAGGCATGTCATAAAAGGCGACTAAGGAGGGTCTCACTTGTCAGGTCAGGCTTGCCTGCTACCAGTAATCCATGCTAAACTGGTACTACCTGTCGTATGTGGGGGAAGCACACCCCAATAGAAAAAAGCCTGGTCCTCCAGGTTGGGGGCTGGCCCTCCAGGTTGGGGGTTGGGCACAGGGCTAACAACCCTATCTCATAAAAAACAGTATGTTACAGAAACAGCAACTGAGAAAACTACTACTTCTGTGTGTGAGGGGCCTTCCGAACCCAGTGAGGCTCGAATGAATGCTGGTGGCCAAAGCTGAAAGGACATTGCCAGCAGGATAAGGATGGACCTGAACACCACCAAAACCAAGATCAGACTAGGACATTGGAATGTCAGAACAATGTATGAAACAGGCAAGCTGGCACAAGTAACATCAGAAACGAGACGATTCAAGCTTCATGTCCTAGGTGTGAGTGAGAGCAGATGGACTGGATCTGGGAGGATGAAAACCACCACTGGAGAAACTGTCCTCTACTCTGGGAGAGACGACAACATGCACCACGAGGGAGTTGCCATCATCCTCAAGAAAGGTGTAGAGCGATGCCTGATAGAATGGAAGCCAGTAAGCAACAGAATTATGAGTGCCAGATTGAAGGGCAGGCACATCAACATCTCCATTATTCAGTGCTATGCACCAACCAACCAACCAACGATGGTAGCAAAGAGGACAAAGACAATTTCTACAGTCAGCTCCAGACAGAGACAGAAAAAACCCCATGGCACGACCTTCTAGTCATCATGGGGCATCTGAACGCTAAGGTCGGAAATGACAACACCGACTATGAACGAGTCATGGGGAAGCATGGTATGGGGACCAGGAATGACAATGGAGAGAGACTGGTAGAATTCTGTGCCATGAACAACCTGGTGATAGGAGGAACCCTCTTCACGCACTGTGACATCCACAAGCTGACCTGGAACTTGCCAAATGGAAGAGACAGGAACCAGATTGACCACTTGATGATCAACGGTGTATAGCGACGCTCCCTTCTGGACGTGAAGACCATGCGCAGTGCGGACGTCGGAAGTGACCATCACCTTGTGACAACAACCATCAAGACAAAGTTGAAGAAGACTGAAGCCAGGCCAGCCACTCAGGCATGCTTTGACACCCAGCGACTGAGAAGTAACACCATAAAGGCTGACTTTGTCTGTGACCTAAGGAACAGATTTCAGACCTTACAAGACCTGACAGATCAACAGGACATAGACTCAACATGGAAGCATATTGCCACGATATACACAGAGAGCAGCAAGTCGATGTTAGGCCACCGAAAGAAGAAGACAAATAAAGACTGGATCCAGCAGGAGACGTTAGATGCCATCGAGGAGAGAAGACAGATCAAGAAAAGAATGCTGCAGACAAAATCCCCACAACTACAAGAGAGACAAGAAGAGATGAAAGTGAAGAGACTTGCAGGCCGCAATAAGAGAGATACCATGGACCAACTTGCAGCTGAAGCAGAGGAAGCGGCAGCAAAAGGGGAGCAGGGAAGAGTCTTCAGGATCACAAAGCAAGTGTGTGGCAAGTTCAAGGGGAGCACAGGGGGCCCAGTCAAGGACAAACAGGGAAAACTGCTGACATCTGAGAAAGAACAAGAAAATAGATGGACAGAACATTTCAGGGAAGTTCTCAATTGACCATCTCCTGAGGAGACAATGGACATTCCAGAAGCTGCAGAAGACCTGGACATTGACACTGACCCTCCGTCAAAAGAAGAAATAGTGGCTGCGATCAAGACACTCAAAAATGGCAAGTCGCCAGGCCAGGACAACCTTGATGCAGAACTGTTCAAGGCTGATCCTGAGCTTACAGTGACCAATCTTCAGCCACTGTTCACAGCCATATGGGAAGGAGAAAAAGTACCTGATGACTGGACCAAAGGGGTAATTATCAAGATCCCCAAGAAAGGAGCCCTGAACGACTGCAATAACTGGAGAGGAATCACTCTTCTGTCAGTGCCAAGCAAGATACTGGCCAAGGTCATAATCAGAAGAATGTCAGATGCTGTAGACAAGTCATTGAGAAAAGAACAAGCAGGGTTCAGAAAACAAAGAAGTTGTTCTGATCAGATCTTTGCACTACGTACCATCATTGAAACATGCACCGAGTGGCAAAGGCAACTATATGTGAATTTCATTGATTTTGAAAAGGCCTTTGACAGTATTCACAGGGACAGCCTTTGGAACATCCTACGACACTATGGCATTCCATCCAAGCTGGTAAAACTGATTAAGAGCTTCTACAACAACTTCAGATGCTCAGTAGGCCGTAGTGACACACTCTTTGAAGTCAGGACAGGTGTAAGACAAGGATGTGTAATGTCAGCAGTTCTCTTCAATCTTGTCATTGATTGGGTCATGAGGCAGACAATAAAAGACACTCCAAGAGGGATCAGATGGAACCTCTTCTCAACTCTTGATGACTTGGACTTTGCAGATGACCTGGCGCTACTATCCCACACACACCAGCATATACAGGACAAGACCAGAAAACTTCAAACCTTTTGAGGGCAAGTGGGGCTACGAATCAGCACCAAGAAGACAGAGACAATGATGCTAAATGCTAGAACACCAGCCCCTGTGAAAGTCAATGGAACAGATTTACGCCAGGCGGACAAATTCACGTATCTGGGCAGCATCATCAAACCTGAGGGCGGCACCAAAGAAGACATCTACAGCAGACTGGGAAAGGCCAGGAATGTGTTTAGGGAGATGAACAACATCTGGAGATCCCCACAGTACAGTACCAACACCAAGCTGAAGTTGTACTAGAGCTGTGTTGTGTCTACACTCCTGTATGGATCTGAATGTTGGAGGGTGACCGAGACGGATCTTGCCAAACTTAGATCCTTCCACACCACCTGCCTCCGGAGAATCCTTCAAATCTTTTGGCCAGAAAAGATTTCCAATGAAGATCTACTGAGGAAATGCAACCAAACTGACATGGGCACCATCATTAGCAAATGAAGATGGAGATGGATTGGGCATATACTCCGGAGAGACACACAATCTATTGCAAGAACAGCACTGCACTGGACCCCAGATGGCAAGAGAAAGAGGGGAAGACCAAGAACAACATGGAGGAGGACAGTGGAATGTGAGATGGAAGCCATGCAACACTCTTGGAGTTCATTGACCAGGCTGGCCCAGGATAGACAGAGGTGGAAAGTCTTTGTTGCTGCCCTACACACCACTGGGTGTAAAGGATGATGATGATGATGATTAAAGAAAAACCCAAACAGTAAAACATTTGTGAGTAGCTGAACAATACCTTGAACTGAACATTGTTGTGCATGTGTTGTGTCGTAAAGTGGTCTTTATCCTAAGATGAATATGCTCAAGAGAGGTAAGAACTTCTCCCTGGGTTTTGAAACAACCTCCCCTTTCCTTTACCAGATGGGTTGTCAATGCACAGACTGCAAATTACAAAACAAACGAATCTAAATCTGAAATTCTTCTTGTGAACGTGCATATCAATAGAACAACAGATTGTCCTTGGTAAGTCAAGGAGTCTTGTACATGTTTTGAGTTTGCAGTCTCGACATAGCTTTTATCTTATATAAAGTATCTTTTTATGGCCATCATTTTGGGTGGGTTTTTCAAGTGTATTGATAGAAAACGAAGTGCCCGGCAGTTTAGAAATAATTTCCAGTTACATTGTTAAGACCAGGTTTTTGCAATTTGAAGGTCTTACTCCAGCTAGGGACAGAAAACACATTTAGCGACACAACACACACGTGCAAATCGTGCCTCTGCAAATCGTGCCTCTGTTGCGAGTTCCCGTGAGTTGATTTGTTTCTTTCTTTTCTTTTTTTTTCTCTTGCCATTTCAAGCGGCCTGACATCTGCATGCAGTGTGGACCACTTGAACAGCTGGGAAAGCAAAATGTGGGATTTTGAACATCATCTTTTTTGCCTTTGTCTTTTTTTTTTATATAGAAAGACTATGATGAAGAGCAGCACTGGTGAGTAATTTTTATTTAGAAGTAGCTACTTAGTAAGTAGGCCATTAGGTATGATAGTGGTAAGAAACTCTCGTAGAGCATGGCAGCAGAGAGTCCTCAGAGGAGAAGCCCCCTTCAAACAAGTGTTTCGGGCCTTTAATCTTCCTTATTTGTTTTAAAACTTAGGGGGAAATCCCTGCTTTGGGAATTTCATGACAACTGCTGCCAAGAAATGTTAATCTTGAGTGCAGCGAGTGATTTGGCACATTCACAAGGACCAGGGCTGAGAGTCTGATCTAGTGTAGTTGTGTCATAAACCAACCAGGCCTATTCCGTGGTTTTGAAAACTGATTGAAACAGCTGTGTCGTGACCCAAAATGGTTTGGTACTGTCACCAATAGGCATCCTTCAAACACACACACACACACACACACACACACACACACACACACACACACACACACACACACACACACACACACATAAACAAACACAACACATCCAGACTTTCAAGGCAAGATTGTTTTTGATTAGGACGTTAAAGCAAGATGTTAAGGGAAGTTTTTTAGTGTGAGCTTAAGATATTAACCCCTCCCCAACCCCCCTCCCCCCCTAAAAAAAAAGCGTAAACCCTTACTCATAATTATGTTAATGCTTGAAATGGGAAAGATGTCGAGATGCTCTCCTTCTTCCTACAGCTGATTTTTTTTCTTTTTCAATATTGTCAAATAGTGCTGTAGAATTGAGAAATAGACAAAGAAAGTTATTTTGAATAAACGATCCTAATATTAAATGGTAGGCAGGCAAGCATCTTTACATCAACAGGTGCAAATGGACATCTTGTGTTTTAAGACATGTTTATGCATTTTCTTGCTGAAATTTTTAGCAGAGCAGTTTTGATGTGACCACAAGAGAACTGACAATAATGTTAAATGGAACGATGTGGTTTTTGCCTGTGGTAATTGTGAATTTTATCATCTTTACAATTTTTTTTCGTTCCGAGGTTCACGCTCCGAGGTTGACTGAAGATGAAATTTTGCATATGCGACCATTTTTGCTCACCGCTAAGGTTGTCGCTTTCCGACTTCAAGAATGTCTAAACACACCTGTGTGCATGCGGGTTTTTGTGTGTGTGTTTTTTTTTTTAATATCATCCGTTCCTACCGCCACAGAAGGGCCTACTCTTCCGGAAGAGGAAACAAGTTTTAACGTGTTGTTGTTATTGTAGTTAATTTTTGCACTTGCTGATATTTAACATTTTTGTCAGCGCAGTTAAGTTTGCTTGACTCTACATTTATGAGTTGGGTTTGGCTTTATCTTGACAGAAAAATGTGGACAATAAGTAAATACGTAAATAATTTGATATCTGAATATAAAAACGTTGCATGTCATTATTCGTGTGTTAAAGAGACTGGAGGATATGAATCTTTTACTACAGCTCCTATCAATGATGTCATTAATGTTGTCCATTACTGGTAATTGGGAGGATCGATGGTCTAGAGATTGATCCCCGTTTATTGCCCGAAACTTTATCCCGTCCACTAGACTGTGAGTGGTGGCCTGCATACAAGTCTTTCGGAACGGATGGTGAACAAGGTCCTGCATGCAGCACACATTCAGCGCACGTAAAAAGACCCCACGACACCAAGAAAGAGATCTCCAGCAAAATTCTGTAGAATAAAGCCCTTCTCATAGGGAAACTAATACACTTTAAAAAAAAGACATTTTTTGGAGTGGTACTGCTCTTGTGGCAACGCACTCACCCCTGAGAGAGAAGCCCAAATTGCCCGCAGATAAATATGCTGTGACAGGAAGTGGTATTCAATTCAATTTTCAATTTATTTGGATTCAGTTCAGTTGTGAAGTTATTTTACACTGCTTTAGAATAGAAACGAGTAAAACTGTCATTGTCATAAGATGGGTGTAAATTTTCATACTTTGAGATAAAAAAATATATCGCTGTATAATTTTTCACCTACCTTATGAACTTACGTGGTTTTTTTTGTTCAGGTAAAACTGGGTGACCAGGCGACCTGCCATGGCAACCTGTCCTAACCAACTGTACACGGCACAGCTGAGGGAGGCTGACATCAGACACCAGAGGAAGAGTTGGGTTTGCAACAAGAAGTACCAGACAAACCTCAACATCAAGGACCACACAAACCTCAACATAGACCACACAAACTTCAACATCAAGGACCACACAAACCTCAACATAGACCACACAAACCTTAACATCAAGGACCACACAAACCTCAACATCAAGGACCACACAAACCTCAACACGGAACAGACAAACCTCAACATCAAGGGCCACACAAACCTCAACATCAAGGACCAGACAAACCTCAACATGAAATGCCTGCAGCAGCATCCCCTGAGGGAGGAAGATCAGCACTCTGCTCTTCAGTCTCCCTTCCCTACCATCATCATGGCCACGGATTCCAGAGAAAAGGTATGTAAAACAACGTGGTGTAGCTTGCGGGGAAAAAATGTCTTCCCAATTCTGTAAAAAAAAAAAAAAAGGAAAAATATCCACCATATTTTTTCATATGGTTACTTGTAGTTTTATTTCAGTTACTGTATGTTTCTGAAACGGCATTTAAAAAGGTACACGTATTTCTTCAGTAGACAGTGCCGAAGAAAATTTACAAAAACTGCATACACACGGCGACTGGATGTAAAAAAAAAGTACGAGTGCTTATTTCAATATCCTTGACATAAAAGAAAAAATAAGTAAAGAGTAGCTGAGAATTATTATAAAATGGTAAAGAAACAATCTGGGCAATCTCATAAAAAACCCATTTTTCATTTTGTTTTGGTTGTGATACAGTACTGCATGACCTAACTTTTACATCAGAGGAGTGCTGTTGTTTATTTACTACCACAAGTATAATTATTAGTTAGATTTCCCACAGTTGTAAAGTTGTCTTTGAAAATCGTGTTAAGACACTATGTCCTAACAATGAATGCCTGAAACCAGTACCCTACTTGTTCATTTAAAAAAAAAAGTCTGAAAGCTAACGTAAGAATCTTTGTCAAAAATGAGTACTGGAAAATGTAGAGTTCAAAAACATTTTTTGAAGAAAAAAAATTTTCAACTGAGGGAGGGATATCTATAATGCATGCTAATGTATTTTTTAAATTTTATTTATTCTTTTATATCGAGGATAATGGATTAAGCACTCGTGTGCTTTTTTTTTTTTTTTTTACATCCAGTCCCCGTGTGTATGCAGTTTTGTAAATCTTGTCATCTGTTTTCACCGGCACACGATGGCCTACTCTTGCGAAAAGCGGAACAGGATTTAACGTATGCGCAAGATATCTGCGTGCGTTCCCACACGGGGACTCGGTTTATAGTCTCATCGGAAGGACTTTTGGGGAGGGTGGAGTCAGCACTGATGTTAACTCCAGGGGAAAAATCCCCTCGACCAGGAATCGAACCCGGGTTGCGAGCGCAATATTTCTCTTCGTAGAATTTAATTTTTAATGCTAAAACCACAATCCTAGATAGAAGGCAATGAGGTGCTCATGGCTGTAGTCTATGATCTGTACCATATTGGTTTTCTATTTAATTTTATTCTATTTTCATTTTATTTATCTTGCACACACGCCAGAAGACCTTTTCATAGAACATCTTACACATACGTCAGATGATAAAAAAAAACTGGATTATCTTACGAACACACATGTCAAAAGACCTTTTGGTAGGACATCTTGCACTCACGTCTGAAGACTTTTCATATTTCCAAAGTAAAAGTTAAAGTCTGTCCCGAGCCTTAAGGCTCATCAGGCCGGTGCTTATCCCGGTTTCTGTGGCGTTAAGCGACTGAGAGTCATAGACTCCCCCCAGGATAGGACGCCAGTCTATCACAGGGTTAACCCCCAACACAAGGTTGGTACCCCTTTTACACCTGGGTGGGGTGAGAAAATAGTCGTAAAGTGCCTTTTCCAAGGGCACAACGCCATAGCCGAAGGCTGGGATCGAACCCGCAACCTTTAGATTACGAGTCCAACGCCCTAACCACTAGACTACCGCGGCGGCTTCATATTTCCGAAGGATCTGCCAAAATAGACAATAAAAAGACAGGATCATGGAACTAAGTGTAGATAATAAAAAAAAACATAATCATTAAAAAACAACAACAACATTTCAGCGACCTCTCAAAAGTTTTGCCATGGATATTGTGATATGGATCTGTAGTAGCCAGTTGCTCATGGTTTCTTTCCCCAGGTCATCTCCACTCTCCTGGATCTGTCTGTCCTCTGCAGGTTGTGAAGACACCAGCAGCACGATGCTGGAGCACAGGGCCCAGTGGACTTGTCCTCACCCACATGACTTGACTTGACCTATGTAAGACCGATAGGGAGGACGGGTAACAACCGGAGACAAGGAGCAATGCTTGAACACAGCCCTGAAGGGTTGAGCTTCTGAAGGGCAAAGTCTGGAAAAACGAGCCCCTAAAGGGCTGCATTGCCGCCGCCCGTGCCCCTAAAGGGCTGCATCATGCAAGAGAAGCCCCCCGAATGGCAGCACCCTGCAAGACAAGCCCCTGAAGGACAAATCCCGTATGCAAAACGGGCCCCTGAAGGGCAAAATCCTCCATGCAAAACAGGCCCCTGAAGGGCAAAATCCTGCATGCAAAACAGGCCCCCGAAGGGCAAAATCCTGCATGCAAAACAGACCCCTGAAGGGCAACATGCAAAATAAGCCCCTGAAGGGCAAAATCCTGCATGCAAAACAGGCCCCCGAAGGGCAAACTCCTAAAGACCAGCCCCTGAAGGGCACACTCCTGAAAGACCAGCCCCTGAAGGGCACACTCCTGAAAGACCAGCCCCTGAAGGGCACACTCCTGAAAGACCAGCCCCTGAAGGGCACACTCCTGAAAGACCAGCCCCTGAAGGGCAAACTCCTGAAAGACCAGCCCCTGAAGGGCAAACTCCTGAAAGACCAGCCCCTGAAGGGCAAACTCCTGAAAGACCAGCCCCTGAAGGGCAAACTCCTGAAAGACCAGCCCCTGAAGGGAGAATCCAGTGCAGGCCTAGCATTGTTGCCCAGGGATCTAGGATCAGATCCCACTAGGCTGAGGAGCAAAGTTGATAGAAGTTTGGGGGCTTTCGCATCATGTCTGCATGACCTCGTATCTCTGAAACAATTCAGGGATCAAATGCGATGAGAGCAGTGAGGACTGGGGTCTCTGTGGACATCGGACATTCGACATGCAGCAGCATGTGAAAGGTAAGAATTGCAAAGCCTCCTTCCATGAAAGGGCTACCTTGCATTCTTCACAGGTATCTTTGTACCGAGTACAACCTGTCTATGCCTGCGTGCATCATGTTCACACGTGTACCTCAGTCTTTCACATTTCCCAAATCAAAATTTGTCCCTGGAGTTTTCGGTAAGGCTCAACGATCGCGGATTTCAGAACTTCATCAGGAGCCTTTGAACCTTACTCTGTGATCACAAAGACTGGCAGACTAGGCGTCGACATTGGGTTTGGTGTCTTAAACTGGCACAGCCAGCAGAACCCTTGCACACAGTGCTCAAGGGGAAAGGACACATCCAGCCCCCAGACTTTGTTCAAGCATTTGCTCGACCTTCCGGGTCTCTTCAATCTCGCCCTGATTCCTTAAAAGTTTTAGCATAGATGTCAAAAAGTCATGTGGGTCATCTTAGTTCTCTGGCCCTGTCTCTGACGTCGTGATTGTCGCACGTATCAAGACCTCACAGAGGTAAGTACACGTGCAATGTTTTCTTCTTTTTTGTGCTTTTGTTTTTCGAGGTACCATTGCGAAGTTTTAAGATTTATGTTGAATATTCCCGTGTTTCCATAACTTACCGAAAGAGACAAAACTTCCAGACCTTTATGGGGCCTTTTTGATATTCCGCATGCCTGTATACACGAATGAAAGTAAAGCACCAGCAAGCATGAATAGAAGTTATGAAAGATGATGACAAAATGTCCCTCTGATGTGTTAAGCACTGTCAAGATTAAACCTGGGTATTAAAGATTTCATAATTGTAACAATTAGAAAATCGACACAGATCAAACAAATGGCCAGGAGTTGATGTGAAGAAAAGCTTAGACACGTTAACTGCTAAAACATCCCTACAAACTGTTCATTTTCTGAAATGTAGAGAATACACAACATATATACATAATCTCTCTCTCTCTCTCTCTCTCTCTCTCTCTCTCTCTCTCTCTCTCTCTCTCTCTCTCTCTCTCTCTCTCTCTCTCTCCATTATATATATATATATATATATATATATATATATATATAAAGATATATATATATATATATAAAGATATATATATATATATATATATATATATATATGAGAGAGAGAGAGAGAGAGAGAGAGAGAGAGAGAGAGAGAGAGAGAGAGAGTGTGTGTGTGGGGTGTGTGTGTGTGTGTGTGTGTGTGTGTGTGTGTGTGTGTGTGTGTGTGTGTGTGTGCCCCATGTGCAGGCATTACGTTTTGAAATGTCTCAATTTTTTGTGTAGAAATCCTTCCGTTATCAAGGCTGTTCCCATCCTAGGTACTTCAATGCCTGAGGACGCGGCACGAGCAAGTGGAAACACCCAATAAGGTATAGGCCCCTACCCGTGTGTCATCTTGTTGTAGTTGCTGTAATTGTTGTTTTTGTTGGGCGTTTCCGTTGCATCGTATATTGTGTTGTATAATTTTGTATCGTATTGTACTGTATTGTTTACTACTATTGTGTTGTATCGTATCGTATTGCATTTGTTTAACTCTGTCATATCGTGTAGTGTGGTGCTGATATGTGACTTTTTTTCCATTCCCTATCTCCAGACAAACTGGGTTCGAATCTAGGAAAACTCTTATAGCCTTCTTCAGTGCTAACTTTGTTGTTCTGGCATCAGTGTTATTCTCTCTCTCCCTGTCTCTTTGTCTTTGTCTCTCACTCTGTCTGTCTGTCTCTTTGTCTCTGTCTCTCACTCTGTCTGTCTCTTTGTCTCTGTCTCTCACTCTGTCTGTCTGTCTGTCTGTCTGTCTGTCTGTCTGTCTGTCTGTCTGTCTGTCTGTCTGTCTGTCTGTCTGTCTGTCTGTCTTCTCTCTCTCTCTCTCTCTCTCTCTCTCTCTCTCTCTCTCTCTCTCTCTCTCTCTCTCTCTCTCTCTCTCTCTCTCTCTCTCTTTCGCTCTTGCTCTCGCTCGTGCGAGCGCGCGCTCCATTCCCCTTTCTGTACATAAATACATCCCCCCAGAATATATACATATATATATATATATAATATAATATAATGTAATATAATGTAATATAATATAATATAATATAATATAATATAATATAATATAATATATAATATAATAATATAATATAATATAATATAATATAATATAATATAATATAATATATGTAATATGATATAATATGATGTAATATATATAATATAATTAATATATTAATATAATATAATATTAATATAATATAATAAATATAATATAATATAATATATATAATATAAATAATATAATATAATATAATAATATAATATAATATAATATAAATAATATAAAATAATTCTCTCTGTCTCTGTCTCTCTCCCTCTCTCTGCGTCTCTCTCCATCTCCCCCTCTCTCTCTCTGTCTCTCTCCCCCCCCCCCTCTCTCTCTCTCTCTCTCTCTCTCTCCCCTCCTCTCTTTCTCTCTGTCTCTGTCTGTCTCTGTCTCTGTCTCTCTCCCCCCCCCCCCCCCCTCTCTCTCTCTCGCTCTCTTTTCTTATGTGTTTGGCCACGCGCTTTGTGTGTGCGCGTGCGTGCGTGCGCGTGCGTGCGTGCGTGTATGTGTGCGTGTGTGCATGCGTGCAAGCATTCGAGTTCAAAATATCTTGATTTTCTTTTCCTAGAATCATTCTGTCATCGCCATGCCGAAGTCGGAAGCGCTGGACCTGACTTGTCGTACGCTTAATGGCGATCGCAACGCAATTTTGCTCGTGGGACAGACACAGGCTGCTGTCAGAGCGTTCGATGAAGAAGAAGAATCTTTTTGTCATCAAGACTGTTCCCGTCCTAGGTACTGTAGTGCCTGAGGATGCGGCACGAGCTAGTGGAAGCACTCATAAAGGTAATACCAGTATGTGATCTGTTGTTGTTAGCTTAACCTTCTGAGAGTACTCAAGAACATGTACTCTGTTTCGCACATCATACTTAGGAATATCACTGAGATTAGAAAAAATATTATAAGTTTGCGTATATGGCCGGTTTTTTTTTTTAAAGTGCTTTACTATATAGGCAGCTGTACTCTGTCTTCAGAAGATTTTTTTTTATCCTTTTATGGAGTGTAAAGCTCATACTAAGAGTATGTAATGGAGGAAGACAATCTTTACATAGTTACAAGCATAACATTTTGATATTGGCATTTGAACTTTGTTTACACCAATGACCCACAAAATAATAATAATGATAATGATAATGATAACGATAATAATAATAATAATAATAATAATAATAATAATAATAATAAAATAATAATAATAATAATAATAATAACAACAACAACAGGCACCCATCAGTCTCGAAAGACTATGGAGTTGCATTCCAGTCTTTAGAGACTAATGATAATAATGATAAGAATGATGATGATGATGATGATGATGATGATGATGATGATGATGATGATGACGAAAATACTACTAAAGATGATGAAAACAGTGATAATATTTTTTGTACAAAATTCGGAGTAAGTGTAATCTATCGTGAAATAGCCCGGAGTCAAAGTTTATTTTTTAGGCCCCAAAAATCTCAAGTGTACAAACACTGCACAATATTGTGTGCAACAACAGGGTGTTTGTTTTAGGGCTAGTGAACTAAAAAATGATCAAGGATGCGCTCTCCAGGGAAAACATCATTTCCGATTTCTGTGGTATTTTATATCACTGAGACGGCTCCGGTTCCCAGTGTACCTCTCAAAGTTCTGCATTGTCCACTGTGATCAGCTCTCCAGTACTGTGGAGGGGACTTCTCTCTTAACTCCTCCAGGAGTCGGTGGGGCACTGGAGTTTGTTTTACAGACAGTGTTTCCGGGGATAATGTGTACCTGGCAGAGCCTGTCTGTTTTCCAGGTAGCAGGGTGCAGGCTGGTTAGGTTTGATCGGGTATACTGCTGACCTGGTTGGCTGTAGCAGGCCTGCATTCTAGCACAAAGGGATAGTTGGTAATGCGAGGGCAAGATGTTCACTTCAGCAGGGGAGCCCCACAAATAGACATTTCAGTGGTGCCAAGAGAATGGTTGGAATGTTGTCCACAGCATGATGATCTTGTTAAATTAAAATCAAATGTTTTATATGTGTTCTGACACACTGCTCTTCCTTTTCAGGCCTGCTAATCTACATGGAAAACGACACCGCAGTGGACTACACCATACAACGCTGCACCACGGAACACTTCACCACGGAACACTTCACCACGGAACACTTCACCACGGAACACTTCACCGCGGAACACTTCACCGCGGAACACTTCACCACGGAACACTTCACCGCGGAACACTTCACCGTGGAACACTGCACTGCCCAGTGACTCGCTGTGGGATTTCTGCCACATTCTTGCATGTCAGGAATGGAACTACACAACTCCAGTATGTAAGGCCTATCATTTTTTCCGTCTTACCGTTGTGGTGTGTCGTGTTGTGCCGTGCCTTGCCGCGCCGTGTCGGGTTGGGTCGCGTCATGTAGCGTCGCGTCGTGTCGGGTCGGGTCAGGTCGCTTGCCATGTCTGGTCGCGTCGCGTCGCGTCGCGTCGTGTCGTGTCGGGTCGGGTCGAGACAGTCCGGGTCGGGTGCATGCGTGCCATGCTGTTCCGCATCGCATCACATCACATCGCATAGTGTAGTTTGTTATGGTAAATTTCTCTGTGCAAAATTCAAGCTGACCTCCAAAGGGAGAGCACATCGCCACCAGAGCATTACCTCCCATTACTTAAAAAATAACTTTCTGCATGTGCATTTGTTTCCCTATAAAGGTGACTCTCTCTCTCTCTCTCTCTCTCTCTCTCTCTCTCTCTCTCTCTCTCTCTCTCTCTCTCTCTCTCTCTCTCTCTCTCTCTCTCCTCTCTCTCTCACCAAAAGTCCTTCCGATGAGACTTTAAACCGAGGCCCCGTGTGCGAATGCATGCAGAACATCTTGCACACACGTTAAATCCTGTTCCACTTTTCGTTAGAGTAGGCCATTGTGTGCCAGTAGGAACAGATGACAAGATTTACAAAACTGCATACACACGGGGACTGGATGAAAAAAGCACATGAAAGCTTATTCCATTATCCTCGATATAAAAAAAAAGACTAACTTTAACTTGACTCTCTCTCTCTCTCTCTCTCTCTCTCTCTCTCTCTCTCTCTCTCTCTCTCTCTCTCTCTCTCTCCTCTCTCTCTCTCTCTCTCTCTCTCTCTCTCTCTCTCTCTCCTCTCTCTCTCTCTCTCTCTCTCTCTCTCTCTCTCTCTCTCTCTCTCTCTTCTCTCTCTCTCTCTCTCTCTATCTATCTCTATCTACTCTCTCTCTTCTCCTCTCTCTCTCTCTCTCTCTCTCTCTCTCTCTCTCTCTCTCTCTCTCTCTCTCTTCTCTCTCTCCTCTCTTTTCTCTCTCCTCTTCTCTCCTCTCTTCTCCTCTCTCTCTCTCCTCTCTCTTCTCTCTCTTCTTGTGTGTGTGTGTGTGTGTGTGTGTGTGTGTGTGTGTGTGTGTGTGTGTTGTGTGTGTGTGTGTGTGTGTGTGTGCGTGCGTGCATGCATTTAATCTTGAATGTCAGTTTTTTCTGTGCAGAATCCTTCCGTCATCAAGGCTGTTCCCGTCCTAGGTACTTCAACGCCTGAGGACGCGGCACGGTTGGGGGGGGGGGGGGGGGGGGGGGAGGGGAGGGATGGGGGGTGGAGTCGGCTCTAGTATCAATGTTATTTCCTTCATACTGGGTTTGTATTAAAACTATACCCTCTTCCCTTCATATTGAACCAGGGGGTATGAAAGTATAGAAATTTTTCCTTCATTTTTGATTAGATGGCGTCAAGGCATAAATATCTTTCCTTCATATCGAGTGAGTTGGCATCAGTGTAAAGTTTTCTTCCTCCCATTGGGCTAGATTGTAAGTAAGTATAAACTTCTTTCCTATATGGTGAGTGAGTTTTTATTCAAGGAAGAGGCCATTTCTTCAGTTAATTGGTATCGAGTACAAGTTTTTTCCCCCTTAATATTCAAGTTAATTTTTTTATCAGGTTTGTTAGAATTAAAGCAAAAGCTGTTTCCTCCATGTCAAATAAGCATATTATGAAGTATACAGTTATTTCACATTGTTTTATTACTGTCAGAGTGTAGAGTTCCTTACTCCTTGTCTAGTTAGGTGATATCAAGGTGTAAAGCTCTTTCCCCAATATCCAGTTAGCTGCTTACAGTTAGCTGCTTACCATATGCATAAAGGTCTTTTATTTTTGTTCCATCATTTTTCATAAAACTTTTATTTAGCTTACATTTGAGTAGTTGGTATCAATGTATAAATAATAATAATAATAATACATGGAACTTATATAGCGCTATATCTTGTAAAACAAATCAAAGCGCTTGCATTCGACCTATACATCACACAAGCAATCAATAGCAATCTATGGTCCTAGCAAATCCGAACGTACTCACACACACAAGCGCACACTTTCGCGCGCACACACACACACGAAGGCTATACACTTTGGCAGGTAGATGTCGAAGGCAGGGGCGGACAAGAGTTGGGGGAAAAAAATCTTAGGTTTGAAATAGGTGTCTTGAGATTGGATTTAAAAGTGTCATAAGTAGGCTTTTGCCGGAGGGAGAGAGGAAGATCGTTCCAGATCAATGGACCAGAAACAGAGAAAGAGCGGCGGCCAACGGTAGATAGGTTGAATCTAGGTATTCTTAAGGACAAAGTATCTGCAGCTGAGCGGAGGGAGCGAGAAGGTGTGTACAAGTGAAGACATTCACAGAGGTAGGAGGGTCCAGTTTTGTGGAGACATTTGTAACAGAGGGTATTGATCTTGTAGATTACTCTGTGCTACGGGCAGCCAGTGGAGAGATTGCAAGAGAGGGGTAATGTGCTCAGATTTTTTCTTTCCGAGGACTAGACGAGCTGCAGAGTTTTGTATACGTTGGAGGGAGTGGATAGATGTTGCTGGCAGACCAGATAAAAGAGAATTGCAATAGTCCAGACGTGAAAGAATAAGAGAAGTGACAAGTTTGGATGTTGCATCAGTGGACAGGTACTTTCGAATTGCACTAATGCGCCGTAATTGATAGTAACATAACTGACAGGTCTGGGTAATGAATTTTTGCATGGAGAGTGTGCTGTCAACAACGACCCCTAGATACTTCACAGAAGTGAATAGCGGAACTGACGTATCACCGAATTCTATTGAAGTTGTTGAAATGGAGGAGAGTTTGTGTTTGGTGCCTACCAGCATAGCTTCGGTTTTATCTGCATTTAGTTGTAACTTGTTTTGTATCATCCAGTGTTGGATATCTTGAAGGCAGTTGGTCATATTTGTCAAGACAGATGGCAGATTTTCAGGTGTATCACTGCTTTGAATCTGAGAGTTATCGGCATGAAAGTGATAATTGATATGATAGCGGTCTATTACATGTGACAGTGGAGCAGTATAGAGGGTAAAAAGAAGAGGGCCCAGAACTGATCCCTGAGGGGCACCACATTCCAGTTTGGCAGGCGCTGATTGAATCTTGTTTACTGCAACTGTATGGACTTGGTCTGTCAGGTACGAAGTAAACCAGGTGAGGGCTGTGCCTTTAATACCGAACATGTTTTTGAGACGGGAGAGAAGAATTGAATGGTCTATGGTGTCAAAGGCAGCAGATAAGTCGAGAAGAGTAAGAAGGGAGATTTTCCCAGAGTCTGAAGCATGGAGAAGCATGTTTAAGGTATGGACCAGGGTGGTTTCAGTGCTCTGGTTGACACGATAGGCAGACTGGAAAGGGGGAAAGAGATTATTGGAAAGAAGATGGCTATTGAGTTGTTTCAGAACAACTTTTTCAAGGACTTTAGAGATGAAAGGGAGATTAGAAACAGGTCTATAGTTCTTCAGGATGTTAGGATCGAGGTCGTGCTTTTTGAGAAGAGGTGTGACTATCGCAGTTTTGAGAGCTGATGGAAAATTTTCTGAATGAAGAGATGAGTTTACTATTTTTGTGATAGTAGGTATAAGCTGTGGAATGCACTGAGAGAAAAGAGAAGCAGGTACAGGATCGAGATCGCATGATTTTATTGTCATTTCTTTCAGAATGTTCTTGATTTCATTCTCGCTTGTTGGGTGAAAGACAAGGACAGGAGTGCCAGTGAATTGGGGATCAGGAAGTGCAGATTGGAAAGAAGTCTGATCCAGTTTGGAGCGGATGTTGCGGACTTTGTCAGCAAAGAATGAAGAGAATATAGCAGGAAGTTCAGGGTGGCTGTGGACAGTAGGCAGAGGGCTAGCCTTTGCAGATCCGAGGAGAGTTGAGGTGAGGGAAAAAAGAGATTTCATGGACGTGGCATCGAGAACTTGAGCAGAATAATACTTTGTCTTTGCTGAGTGGATTAAGGCTTTGACTTTGTTGATTTGTTTGTGAAAGAGCTGTTTGTTTATTTCAGTTTTTGTTTTCCGCCATTTTCGCTCAAGTTGTCGGCGTTTGCGCTTTGCAACCAGTATGTCATGAGTATACCATGGGGCGCATGGCCTATCAGGAAGAACAACATCAGTGGGAGGTGCGTGCTCATCGAGCAGTTGACTTAAAACAGTGTTGTAATGTTCAGAAGGGTCAGTATGTTCAGGGGGTTTAGATAGGCGTTGGGCAGCTTGAGAAGAGAAGGTTTGAATATCAATTGCCTTGAGATTGCGACATCTGTCTTTCACATTTATTTTGTATCCAAGTTTTCTTTTCATTGAATATTTTTCTACATGTTGAGTTAGTTGGTATGGGAGTATAAAATTAATTCATTTGCATTATTAAGTTGGCATCAAAGTCCAAAGCCTTTTCTTTTATATTGAGGTAGTTTTAAATTTTGTGTTTTCCCCTTCCTATTCAGTTTGTGTAAAGGTATGATAGTCTCTCCTTCATAGTGATTGTTAGCATCAAATCATAAAGTAAGTTTTTTGGAGGAGTTATTTGGTGTCCAAGCATAAAGTTTCTTTCGTTCATAATAAGTTAGCTGGTATCAATTTATAACCTTCTTTCTTGTATATTGAATTAGTTCGTGTCAAAATTAGGGAAAAAAACCTTTTGTATTGAGTTATTGCTATCAAAGTATAAAGTTTTTTCTTTAACTTTTTAGTTGGTACCAAAGGTGTCGGAAGTATAAAGATCTTCCTCCATGTTGAAATAGTTCCTAAGTATTTTCTTTCTTGAATATTTTGCTAGATGTATTATAATATTTTTCTTTCTGTTTAATTTTTCGGTTCCAAAGTAAAAGGTCGTTTTCTTCATATCCCAGCTTGTGGTAATATGAGGACGTTTTTCTTATACTGAGATAGGGCGAGGATTAGATCCCAAACACAATAGGCACTCTCTCTCTCTCTCTCACACCACACACACACCACACCACACACACACACACACACACACACACACACACACACACACACACACACCACACACACACACACACACACACCACGACACAACACACACACACACACCACGACACACACACACACACACACACACCACACACAACACCACACCACACCACACCACACCACACCACACCACACCACACCACACACCACCACACACCACACACCACACACCACACACCACACACCACACACCACACCACACCACACACACCACACCACACCACACCACACCACACCACACCACACCACCACACCACACAGGCGCGCGCTCAATTGTCTATTTTGATTGCTTTTGAAAGAACATTGTAAAGCTTTTACTGGCTTACAACGTCGTTTTGTTTTGGCGCCAAAATGCTCAAAATTCTAAATATGATTTCGGATCAGAAGTACTTGTACAAAACAGAGACGAAATGAAAACTCCTGGAAATGTACACTCGGCTTCAGACATTTGTTGTGATGCAAATCTTTGCCATAGTCATTACTGGTATAGCATCGCCTATTTCACAGGAACAAATCATTTTATCTCGACTTTGCGGAATCAGCTTAAGAGAGAAAACTACGCACAAGCCGAGTGCAGGATGTTTGAAGAAAGAGCAGTACTTTATCGGATACTCCTTTTTCCCTGTAGTGCTGTTCCCTGGAGCTGTCAACACTCCACTCTAACCCTAGTTCTTGCCCCATGCCGCAAACCCTAACACTTCACCAGTTTGATCCTAACTATTAACTCTTTGACACGGATTCCTTAACTCTGACTCAGTTCTGCGGTATGGGGAAACAGCTGTATAAGGGAACAGCAGCACAGGGAAAGAGGGGTTTGGGGGTACTGACCGCTTGGAAATATTTTATTCCGGAGAATACCGTGATAGAGACATGATTTGCAAAAGAGATGATATGCAGAAAAATAATGATTATAGCATCCTTATGCTTGCATAGCACTGATGATTCAAGAATTGTTCTATTTTTAGTTTTCTGCAGGACCAAAGTAGGATGGCTTGCGACCACAGTCCATAAATCGGATATCTTCGCTGGAGCTATATAACAACAGAAAAAAACAGTGTTGTGATAACCTTTGAAAATAACGGCAATACTGAAAAAGTGCTTAATGTATGAGAGTTACACTGTTTTACCTCAATAGCTTGACACGTAGTTTTGACTTCAAATTCTACTGGTTATCAAGTATAAGGTGTTTTTTTTTTTCTTTTACATCAAGTCACTTGGTTGGTTAGTGTAGATCTCTTTCCTTCCTCTTGAGTTGTCACTAAGTTTGGGTTGTTGTTTTTTTCATTCCATGAAATAAGTTGGTGTCATAGAATAGAATTATCCCCTTGCTATTGAACAAGTTGGCTCAAAGAATAAAGTTCCAAGCTTGGTATCAAGATAGTTATCAAACTGTAAACTTTTTTCTTCAGATTCAGTTATTACAAAAGTATAGAGCTCCCCCTTTCATATTTCTTTGTTTTTTGTATCAGAGTATAAAGTTTTCCCCTCCATATTCATTTAGTTGGTGTTAGCAGGCTCTTCCCTTTATATTGAGTTAGTTCTTTCAAAGCAAAACGTTCTTTCCTTCAGGTTGAGGTCGCTGGCTCACGTGTAAAAGGTTATTTTCTTAATATGGGTTGGTGTCAAAAAAAGTAAAATTGTTCCTTGGAATGAGTTGGTTGATATCAAAGAAGTTGTTTCCTTTATTCTAGTTGTTATTAGTTGTTATTGAGCCAGGTGTTATTAGGTATAAAACTCTTCCCTTCATATTGAGTTGTTGCCAACCTAGTTACCTTCACATTGATTGCATTGCTTGGAACAACAGTTGCATGAGAGAACAACACTAAAGGGAAAGAGGGGTTTGACTTACTGGCTAGCGGAAAATACTTCATTCCTCAGAAAACGGTACAAGCGCTATATAAATCCCGTATATCATCATCATTATTAGTGTTTCTATTTGTGCAAGAGAAAAGACATGCAGACGAATATATATATATTTTTTTATTTGTTTATATTATTATTATTATTATTTTTTTAGACAAATGT
>CM060320.1:42540742-42548242 GCA_030674155.1 Stramonita haemastoma | reverse complement strand
TATGTGCATGCATCCGCCTATTTGTGTGTGTGTGTGTGTGTGTGTGTGTGTGTGTGTGTGTGTGTGTGTGTGTGTGTGTGTGTGTGTGTGTGTGTGTGTGTGTGTGTGTGTGTGTGTGAAGTCAAGAGGTGTGTGTGTGCGTGTGTCTGCGCGTATGCATGCGTGCGTGAGCGTGTGTGTATGTGTGTGTATATATATGTATGTGTATGCATTTATACGCATAGAGATCTATGCATATGGGGGCTCTTGTAGTAAGGGCAAGGCTGGGAATCGAACCCAGAACCTCATGGTTACCGTCTACCTGTCATGCAGATGGCCATCTTAACCGTCCGGCCACCTTTCTTCCTTCCTTCTTTACTCGTTTAGCTTTCCCAGCAGTTTTCTGTGTTTGGTTCGGTTGAACAAACTACGCTTAAAACATTGGAAAAGAACAAGAGCACTGTAGGGCGGGGTAGAATGGGGAGGGTAGAGGAAGGAGGGAGGGAGGGAGGGAGGGAGTGAGTGAGAGAGAGAGGGAGAGAGAGAGAGAGAGAGAGAGAGAGAGAGAGAGAGAGAGAGAGAGAGAGAGAGAGAGAGAGAGAGAGAGAACTCAGAACTCAGAACTCAGAAATTCAATGTACATCGGCCTTGGGCCACAATACATATGGTTGGTGTGGGAAAGTTGACAAGTGTCCTGCAATGGGCAAAACTTGAAAGTACATCATACTTATCATGTTCAATTTCATTGAAAAATCATAATGCCAAAGCACATAATATACATAAAAGGGCATTTGTTTCAAACAAAATCACAATTCTATCTAAATATACCTTTCTTACGTCTGGGAAACAAAACAAACACAAAATAAGAATAAAACAAACAAACAAAAAAGAGATCCACCACTATAAACATGGCTACTTAAATAATAACAAAAAGGGAACCATTATCTTTATTTGTGCATATGCTACATAGATTTATTACAAACTGGTAGCTGTTATCTTCGTTTGTAACTTAACTATCCTAATACAGTAATGCCTTTCTCTTATTGATGGCGTGAAAAATAAATCTAGACAAACTGTGATTTCTGTTGGTGTTTTCTGCTTTAAGGAGATCGTGTAAAGGTGTATCCACACAATCACTTAGAAATTTGACTCTTAAATCATTATACATGAAACATTCATAAAGGAAATGCTGTTCATCTTCAACTTTTGGTTTACAAAATGGACATTCTTTATTTTGGTTCCGTTCACTATATCGATGTACATTGTTATTAAGTGGCAGAGCATTGCATCTCACCTGTGACACAGCAACTCTAAAGCAGTAACTATCTAACTGTAGAAGATATTCTTCTTTACCAAATGTTGTTTTGAAACTCCTATAGCTGTCATACCTGTCTCTGTCCCTAACTGTACTATACCATTCTTGGATAAATAAATCAATCAGTCTCTGTTTAAATAAACGTAAGAAAGCTTTAACATCACCTACTCCCTGTTGAAGCCAAACAAAGCTGAATCCTGTATCACACAGAATTTGTCTTATCTTAGTAGCCCAGCAGTTCTTTCCAGATTTATCCAAATCAAGCAACATTTGATAAGCATTATAAGGTAGTCTGTTGGGATTCATTTGTAATAGTTTAAACCAATATCTAAGAGCATTTCTATAGGAGTTGATATAAAGAGGGTATCTTCCAAGCTCACCATATATCATTTTATTTGGAGTTTTCAATGGTACACCCAAAAATCTCTTACAGGCAATCATATGAACTTTCTCTATATGTTCTAATTTATGTAGCCCCCATATTTCAGATGAGTATAGTAAAATTGGTTGTATTTTTATATCAAAGATCTTGAAAAATGTTTTAGCGTTAATTTCTTTATATTTATTGAAAACCCTATTTAGTTGTACAACAGCTCTCTTTCCCTTTTGTCACAAGATGATCTGTGCCTAGCTTAGAACTAAGTTTTGTCGTAAAAGTAAACCCCAAATAGCAATATTTGTTCACCACTTCTAATTTGAAATTATCAAAAACCCATTGTTCTTTTTTTCCAAGAAAACCCCCTTTTCTAAAAACCATCACTTTACTCTTATCAGAATTAACACTTAATTGCAAATCATCACAACAAGATTTTGGTACATTCAGTTGGTTTTGTAAACCTCCAGGAGTAGTTGAAATAAGAGCCACATCATCTGCAAAAAGTAAAATGAAGACTTCCATAATATCTGGTACTAGCTGAATTCCATGTTTACCTTTTTTTACCGATAGTCTCAGATAAATGGTTAATAAATACAGAAAAAAGAGTAGGGCTTAACACACATCCTTGTCTCACACCGATGGGGCATTCAAAATATTCAGACGATTCACAATTTGCACGTATACATGAAAATAATGTATGATACATAGCTGACATTGCTGCAAGAAACTTTCCCTTTACTCCCTGATTTTGAATGCACTCTATAAGTAAATTATGTTTAACAGAATCAAACGCTTTTTTAAAGTCTATAAATGCAACATATAACTTTCGACCTTTCTTATTCATGCACTTCTGAACAAATGCATACAGGTTAAAGATCTGATCAATTGTGGAGTACTTTTTTCTGAAGCCTGCCTGATTTTCAGATATCATTTGATTATTTTCAAGCCAAGAATACAGCCTATTGTTTAATATTGAAGTAAAACACTTTGATATGATACTCAACAAAGAGATTCCTCTATAATTATCCACATTATTAGGATCTCCCTTCTTAAAAATGGGAACTATTATAGCTTTAGCCCAAGCTTGTGGGTAAATACCTTTGTCAAAAATAGTATTGAATAACTTTATAAGAAAACCATGAACTTCTTGGCCTCCATTCTTCAACATTTCAGCAGTTATTTCATCAAGGCCACTTGCCTTGCCACATTTCAATTTGTTTATTGCTCTTTTAAGCTCTTCTTCTGAAATATTTTGGTTAAGTTCGTGGTCTACTTCTTCTAATAGGTCTATATCGCTGTGACAGTGGTTAAAGCTAGAACTGCTATTGCTTTGAAAAACTAACTTGAAATGGTTAACCCAATCAGTTGTTTCTATATTGTTCTTGAAATGAGTTCTAGTGCCACACCCCATGTGTTTTAACTCTTTCCAAAAACTTGGAGAATCAGAAATATTGTTAACTAAGCTTTCAGCCTTTAGTTTTCTGAAGTCTTGTCTTTTTGTCTTCAGTAGCTTTTTGTATGTTTTCCTTGCTTGCACATAATTTATTCTCTCTTCTTCCTTCCTGCTCCTTCTAAATTGCCTTAAAGTGCATCTTACTGTCTTTTTTGCTTCGCTACAATCTCTATCAAACCATTCAGATTGCTTTTTCTGACCCTTATGATATTTAACGTACATACACTTGCTGGCTTCAGTTAAACATTCTACAAATATTGACAAAGCTCTATCAACATCAAAGTGTAACAAATTCAGAGCATCTGCTATTCTATTTTTGCTGTTGTCACTTCTTAATACACTAATAAATTGATCATTTTTTGCATCATCCCATCTAAACTTTTCTACAACAGATATACTTTCTTCTATGTCCCTGGTTCTATCACAATCATCAGTTGTGTTATTTTTCTGTTTCATTTTCATAACAACAGGCAAATGATCCGATTCTGATAGATTTTTTACATCAACAGCAATAATATCAATAAATGCAAGCAGTTCACAAGATACAACAAAATAGTCTACGGTACTTGCCCCAGAACATGCAATATAAATATAACTACCATCAAAATCATATTTACATAAACCATTTAAAATCACACAATCAAACATATTGCAAACCTCAAGTAATTGATTTCCAAAAGTATTTGTGTGAAGGTCATCTGAATGTCTAAAAAATTCATGACCAGAGCTAGAAATATCAGGTCTGTGAAAGTTGAAATCATCAATATCAGAAGAATAGTTATAATTGGTTGTCCTTGCATTAAGGTCACCTGTAAGTAGAATATGAAAACTGCCATGAAACTCCTGCAGATCTAATATAGTCTGTTCCAATACTTCTAAACCAAATTCACTATGCTTATCTTTCCAGTGAACAGAGTCATGAGGTGGAATGTATGTACAGACAAACATGATATGGTGGTCAGTTGAAAACATGTCTTTGTGAACTTTTATAATAACTGCATGTTCATTTTTATCTACAATCTGCTCAATGTATGTTGCAAACTTTTTTCTAACCATAACAATAACTCCTCCTGAATATCTTCCATGGTGTGATAACTTCCTAGCCGTTAGTGTAAAAATGACACAATCATCAAATAATGGTGAAGAAAAATCAGTAGCAATGAAAGTCTCAGTTAAACAAATGAAGTCATATAACAAAAGAAAGTCAATGAAATCATCATTTTCCAGTTTGTCAAACAAACCATTGACATTATAATTCAAAAACTCAATCTGGGGTTTAATTACAGTATGTACATCTAAAGCTGTCACACTATCAGGGGCACTTTGTTGAGGACTCCTTGCTAACCTGCAAGGAGAGTTGTCTCTGCTGATATTACGAGACACAGTGACCCGGCCGAATCCCTATTTTGTGTTTTGTGACCCAGTGTTTGGCTTTTTGTCATTTTTGTGCTTGTTCCCTGAACATCCCTCATTTTCTTTGGAGCCATCAGATGCTGCTGCTCTCCTTAGAGAATCCAGAATGCTGCTCTGGCTACCTGCCCTGCTGCTCGTGGCAGTTTTTTGCTGTTGACTCGACTGCTTTAGATACGTAGCACGTCTTTTAGGCCTGTCCTGCATTGTTGCCCTAGTGGGTGTGATTTTCTGAGTGTCCCTACCTTTATTTCTTTCAGTCTGCCTATCTTCTACTGTGACTTGTTGTTCTGAATTATCCTGTAATTCTGCATGGGCAGTGCAACAATGGTCACCAGGAGTGACCAGAGCTTCAATGCTGTCATTATCATAGGTGCTGCTAGGTTCTAATACAGGGTTGTCTGTTTTGTCATGATCTGAACATTGAATATCCATTTTAGGTTGTTGGGTACTGTTGAAAGCCCTGTCAAAGTCATCGTCTTCCCTACTTTCTGACTCTTTGTTTGTCATTTGTTTGTCAGAATCATCTAAAGCTTGATTGAGAGCCTGTGTATTATTGATGTCACTTGTTACATTGTCAATGTTGTCGTCTTGGTCACATTTGTTGTGTACAGAGTCAATATTTTCAACAGCATAATCATACATGACATCAGCTTTGCCCTTTCTTGTTTGTCCTTTAGTATCAGTATGCTTTTGTGCTTTTCTGTCATCAAGGTTTTTAGCATGCAAGTGCTGGACATCCTGTCTCTGACCGATGCCTGGAGAACGTCTGAGACTTGAGTTCTTGTTGGGCTGTCTACCTTTGTCCAGCTTATCAGAGGACACATTACTGTCTTTGTGTTCTGGTCTTCCTTGTTTAATCACTTCACAGTATGAGTGAGACAGAGAGAGAGAGACAGAGAGAGAGACAGAGAGAGACAGAGAGAGAGAGAGAGAGAGAGAGAGGGCAAGGCAAGGCAAGGCAAGGCAAGGCAAGGCAAAATTCTTTTATTCGAGGATAATAGATAAGCACTCATGTGCTTTTTTACATTCAGTCCCCGCCCTTTTCAGGGATAACGTCAAGATAAAAAGATAGCCTCAGCTAAACAAGAACAATTATAAAGAACCAATTACCAAGAGCAAGAAACCATACCAAGTATCAAACAACAGGTAAGAAATAAGACAGAGATACATGTATACAATATTAAGGTAATGTTATAAGAAGGCACTCATTCAGAAACGACAATAAGAAGTAAGAATCAATGATGATTTTGATTTGAATAAAAAAGCAAACAAACAAACAAACAAACAAAAAAGCACAAAAATAACCAAAAACAAAACAAAACGAAACAAAACAAAAAAAGGCGCAATTATTAAAGATCAAACATGAGAATATGATGAGGTTAGATGACTGAAAACATCAATAGAGAGAGAGAGAGAGAGAGAGAGAGAGAGAGAGAGAGAGAGAGAGAGAGAGAGAGAGAGAGAGAGAGAGAGAGAGAGAGAGAGAGAGAGAGAGAGAACTCGAACTCGAACTCGAACTGAAAGGTTTATTCATGAAAAAAGGCCATTGGCCCATACATGAAGGGGGTTGCCGAATAACGATAACGATAATTGCTTTAAGCTGACACACGACGCTACTCCAAGCCATGGAAACCACAGCATTGATTAGTAATGTACAACGATAATTGCTTTAAGCTGACACACGACGCTACTCCAAGCCATGGAAACCACCACATTGATTAGTAATGTACATCGAGACAGGAAACTCTTTACTGTCCAGATATGTTACGGCATTCCGAGCCTTTCTTTCGTCCAGTCTTTGTCACAAACACACCCTTAGGTCTAGGCTAGGCCTAGCCAAGAAACCCCTGTAATAGTTCTCTAAGTGTCGCTAAGTCCCTTGAAGCACACGATAGGGTCTCCGTGTGTAGTGTGTTCTGGATTCGCTTCCCATTCCGCAAACTGGCGAGTTTGACACGTTCCTCTTTTAGCATGTTTTTCTCTTGCTGTTTGACAAACCAGTATACACATACTGGCTCAGTGTCTGGTTGGCATGGCACTGGATCACAATGTCGTCTGACTCACACGTCACAATATCTTCACCGTCTGAATGATGTAGCAGGGATTTTCTAAAGTGTGTATTTCTTTGTCTGTCTCTTAGCCTTTTCTGTACGGATCTATCAGTTAGAGTAGCCACGTACTGTTTGACATTTCCTTTGTTGAATGCACCAACAATATTATCATCGTTCACCTCAGGCTGCAAAACACACATATCAGCACAGTCACTACAATCAGACATACAGGGAGGTTCTAAATCAACCGATGATGGCAACTTAACTGATGTTTTTGTGTTGATGTCCTGTGTGTGTGTTGTTGGTAGGTCTATTCCATGTGTATCTACACATGCTGTATTCCCCTGTTCTACTCCACTGTCAGGCAGACTCGAGGCACTGAGGACACAGTCACTTTCACACACAACACTTGCCTGCTTCTCTTTATGCTTTCGAGAGCGCTGAACATCTCCTCGTTTTTGAGAAAACGATTTTTTCCTGTAGTACTGTGCTTGTGTGCTGCGATTCACTGTTGGATCCGCCATGTTGGTTGACACTGTTGTGTCCACTGGTTTCAGTCGCAAGACAAAAACCACGCTGTCCCCTTCTCCTGCCACTTTCCAGCTGGAAACTGCATTGTCAGTCAGCAGGGCGCCTAAGGTCCTCTCCACAGCCGCTGGAAGTCCAGTAACTGGCATTTTTGACTGAATTTCTAGTTTTACTGCTGCTCACAGAAAATGTACGCCCTGTCCGCTTCACTTCTCGTGACCGCCCCCCCAGAGAGAGAGAGAGAGAGAGAGAGAGAGAGAGAGGAGAGAGAGAGAGAGAGAGAGAGAGAGAGAGAGAGAGAGAGAGAGAAGAAAGCAACAACAAAACAAATGTCCACAGCAGCAGCAGCAGCAGGAGCAGCAGCAGCAGCAGCCATGTGTTTACT
>CM060320.1:42518242-42533242 GCA_030674155.1 Stramonita haemastoma | reverse complement strand
TGCACGTGCGCGAAGTTGCGACATTTTCAGCTTGATGATCTATTTTGGTTTCCACAACCAGGCTGAGAGATACGACAAACATGTCGGCCGGACGTCAGGTCTGCGCATGTTCTCCCAATGGATTGTGGCGACCTCTGGAGGAGGACAGGAAAGACAACTGCAGCACACGGCCAGCTATTTCGACAATGTGGTCGTCATCACTGAAGAGTCTCACACCATCACTGGCCCAACTTGCCAGACAAACATGGTGAGATAGGCTACTGTTTCAGCTTTTTTTCCAGTATTGATCAGAGAGAGAATGATGGTGTGTGTGGTGTGTGTTGAGCTGTTCATCACGTGTTAGTTAGTCTGTGGTCATTGAAAGTTTGTTCCTTGTATATTGGCTCAGCGATTTATGGCCGTAGTTAACAAATGTTTGTTGCTACCAGAAAATAGACTGCATAAATGATGATGCTGTTTTATTGATCTCTCTGTCTGTCTCTTGTCTCTGTGTGTGTCTGTGTTTGTCTGTCTTGTCTGTCTCTGTCTGCCTCTGTGTGTCTCTCTCTGTGTCTCTGTCTATGTCTATCTGTCTGTCTGTCTCCTTTTGTGTCTAACTGTCTGTCTGTCTGTCTCTGTCTCTCTGTCTCTCTCTCTCTCTTGTTTGTTTTCTGTGGTTATTTGGGTGTTTTCGTTTTGTTTTTGTTGTTGTTGGGGATTTTTTAAAAAAATATTCCCTAATCAGGCCAAGGTCCGGATGAAAAGAAAGTATGTGAATACTCACCCTGTAACCCTTGAATTATAAAGATCATTCATTCATTCATTCATTCATTCATTCATTCATTCATTCATTCATTCATTCATTCATTCATTCATTCATTCTCTCTCTGCCTCCCTACCTCTCTCTCTCATGACCCTCTTTCTTTCCCCTGCCCCCTGTCTCTCTTCCCTCCCCCCCCTCTCTCTAGCCTGGTGTTTAGAACAATGGACTCAGATCTGACCGCAAGGGTTAAAGCCAACATCAATACACCCGTTCAATGGATTTTTTTTCCGTGGAGTTAACATCAGTACTGACACAACTCCCCCGAAAGTCCTTCGAATGAGACTATAAACCGATACCCCTTGTGCGAACGTACACAGAAAATCTTGCCCACACGATAAAACCTGCTCTGGCATTCGGGCGAGTAGTCATTGTGTGTCGGTTGGAAGGGATAAAAATATCGACAAAACTGCATGCACACGCATACACGGGGACTGAATGTAAAAACAAAACAAAACAAAACAAAACACGAGAGCTTATTCATTAGTTTCAAAGTAGAAGAATAAGAAAGAATGTAGATCTAAAATATAAAAAAATAATTTTTAAATGTAAAGTTTAAACTCTCTGTGTGTCTCTGTCTCTGTCTCTGTCTCTGTCTTTCTCTCTCTCTCTCTCTCTCTCTCTCTCTCTCTCCTCTCTCTCTCTCTCTCTCTCTCTCTCTCTCTCTCTCTCTCTGTCAGAGTCATAGAGGTCTCACCAGTCTCACCTATCGGCATCACCGGGTTCAGTATTAGCTACCGCACCCAATGACACCGACATGATCCCCCTTCTCCATTTGCTCCGGTCTTCGCTGGCCCTGCTGACTTCGCGGCTTCTCATATAATAATAATAATACATGGAATTTATATAGGGCTATATCTTGCAAAAACAAATCAAAGCGCTGGCATTCGACCTATACAACACAAGCAATCAATAACAATAATTATATAGTTTTAGCAAATTCGAATATACACGCACGCACGCGCGCACGCACGCACGCACACATACACACACACACACACACACATAATATATATACGCACACACGCGCGCGCGCGCGCGAGCGCACTTATAAAGGTTATACACTTTTGCAAGTAGATGTTGAAGGCAGGGACAGATAAGAGATAGAAACAGGAGGAGAAAATCTTTGGTTTAAAATAAGTAATATTATCACAGGATTCGGTGATGTTGCAAAGGAGAGAAGCTGGTGGTCTGCCTGTTTTTTTTTCTTCTTCTCTTTTTTCCCTCGGTTTTGTCTTGAAAGACAATTTCCATAGAGGTACTGCACTCAATTTTTTTCAAGCTGCCTCACTGGGGAGTATTTCATCGAGAGAAGCAGAAAGTTATAAACAGAGTTTTTTTTTTAAATTGATGTGGTCTGTCACAGGGAGCCAATGAAGTTTATGTAGAAGTGGGTTTATGTCTCAAGTTCTCTTTCCTACTACACGAGCCTTGCTCCAGAGTGTATGGTGGTTTGCCCACATTAATTATTTTTGTTTGTTTGTTTGAGGAAAATCTTCAAGGAGACTCCCAAGAAAGAAAAAAAAAACATGGGTGGCGCTGCTCTTGTAGCAACGTCTTGTCCAAATAAGTGTGTGTGTATGTTGTAAAATTATGTTGTGGTGTGTGTGTGTGTGTGTGTGTGTGTGTGTGTGTGTGTGTGTGTGTGTGTGTGTGTGTGTGTGTGTGGAGAGAGAGAGAGAGAGAGAGAGAGAGAGAGAGAGAGAGAGAGAGAGAGAGAGAGAGAGAGAGAGAGAGAGAGAGAGAGAGTCCGTGTCTATGTGCACGTATGCATGCACGCACACACGCACCTGCACGTTATTTACAGCCATACAGACAAACAATCCTTAACAAGTAACCCACTAATCCAATAGAACACACCAACACCCACACCCACACACTCACACACACACACACACACACACACACACACACACACACACACACACACCAAGCCAAAAGTTCTATATTATTATCCTCAACAGGTGCAGAACGTGAAGTGTATCACTACACGGATTGCCACACTGATGTACGTGGATAGACCCACAGAGCGTAGCCCTCATGGTAGAGAGTTCCAATCTGTCAGTGTCTTTCACCCTACTAAGGCTGGCAGTGGTGGTCATCTGAGGGTCAGTGAGCCCTTTCCCAATGTCCGGCATGGCTTCAACCAGCGCACCCTTGTGGTTGGCACCAAAGAAGTAAGATGTGTTCGTTAATTTAAGACTCACTCGCGACGGCCAGTTCTCTCCCTTGCTTTTCCCCACAGACGGCCCATTTGTAATTATTAGTTAAAAAAAAAAATTAAAAATACAAAACACATTGTAAGAAAGAAAGAGAAAATTTCTGAACTTATGAATAACATGCTGGGTTAGTACATATCGAAAGATTGAAGCTCTCATTTAAATATTTGGGCTTTGACTAGCATGAAGAAAATACTTCGAATTTGTACTCCGTGTTGTTGACTTCGTGTCGGCTACTCTCTGCAACCGCGGACAAAGAGTTTGGAACATACAGAATCATAATTATGACAACACTCTGCATTCGACTTTGGATAGGCTCACGAAGCTATGTTAAACTGTACTAGTCATAGTATCACGTGTCCACCGTGTGAAAAATACGCAAACAGCAAATCCGCTATAGCGGACGGCCGTACAAGACTGTTGCTTTACACTGATCCGCTATAGCGGACAGCCGTCCTCTGAGAGTTGTCACACAGCACACACATATCTAACGTCACTGACTTGGCCAAGAGTGCTAACTTTAGTGCGCCCTTTCCCTTAAAATTTTTTTTTTTACCAAGTCCACCTGTGGTCAGTTCCTGCTATAATTAGCACCAGCTGGCTCCCATCTGGGCTGGGATGAGAAAGATTTAATTAGCAAGCAGCTGAGAGGATCTGAAAGTGGGGGAAACTCTGATAGCTGTGTACGTAATTGTAGGAGTGTGGTTCGTTTTGGGTTTGTTATTTTTTAAGTCATTTTCTCAAATTATGGGTGGTTTTTCTTTCGTTTGAAACAGAATTCGTTATTGGCGATTTTCGAGTTAAGAAATATTTTTAAAAAGGAATATTAGGTTCAAGACTTTGAATTCTGTCGAAAATAACCAGGCTTTACACCCTGTGATAAACTTCTTTTTGAAAACCCTTGAAAATCCAGGCTTGGGTGTCCAAAACTATGTATTGCCTTTTAACAATGACAGTAAAAAATCGTTTTTGTACCAAAAAAAAAAGTAGATGAATGTTCAAAATGTGTGCAAATGCATGAACAAAATGGACACGGAAAGGCAAACAACGTTGTGTCCAGGGGAGGTAATTGTTAATTTGGCGCATGTGCAGTAAGTCTTTGGAATCACCCATCAATCGCACTAGTTGAATGTATTTAAGTAAGTAAAAATAAAACAAACATACATGTAAATGAATAATAAATAAATCAACAAATAAATAAAAACACATTCCCACCCTTCACCCTCGCCCCCCTCCCCCATCTACTTACCCCACGCATCTCCAACTCCTCCTCCTCCTCCCTCACCCTCGCAACCCCACCCCCCCACTTCTCACCCCCTTTCTCCTCTTCCCCCTTCCCACCTCCCCATAATAAAAACCAACCAAACAAACCCTGATACATTTATAACAAAGTAATGTAAACACACCCAAAGAATGGCAAAAGACTGTTGTTGTTCAGATGATGATGATGATGAAACCACACCGAACACTGACATTGAGCAACAGGTGGTGTTTAAGTTTAAAGACGCCTGTGTGTGTGTGTGTGTGTGTGTGTGTGTGTGTGTGTGTAAAATCAAAACAGGCCTTCTCCTATATATGTTGCTGAGCACGAATCCTCAACAGTAACCTCCCCTTTTTACTCAAGGACGAAAGAACGCCCAGAAAAAAAATGGCACAACTTCCGGGTTAAGGGGTGGAACGTTTTGGGGTTTCTCGGAAATACATTTTTTTGGTTTTTGTTTCAAGGACGAAAGGGTGTGGATTCACCCAGTAACCAAGTTTTGTCAGGTTATCTTGTTCTTTTAAAGGGGTATGAATCATTTACCTGTCCGGCTTTCCGGGTTTGTTTTATTATCTGCATTCTCACACCTCCGCCCCCCGCCCCCCCTTCCACCACTCCTCTCTCCCCCTCAATATCCCGACCCCCCAACCCTTCCTAATTGGCCCCCCCACCCCCCCCCCCACCCCCGCCCCACCCCGCTCCCTTTTTTTTTTTTTTTTTTTCGTTTTATTTATCTCTTGAGTTCTCTTGCGTTCTTTGGTCTGGTTAGTTCATACCCGTGTATGTATAGTGGTTTGCCGTCTTGCTCTTAAATTCAAATCAATCTGTATATATGTAGTTGTTCATTCAACTGTTGAATAAACGGTTAATTGCGGGGGGGGGGGGGGGGGGGGGGGGGGGGGGGGAGGGGGGGGTGGAGGGGGGAGCCTGGTGGTTTGAGCATTGTGCCAATATTCTGACGACTAGGGTTCGATACACCTGTTTGAGGGGATTTTTTTTTTTCGCCATGGAGTTAACATCAGTATCGACTCCACTCTCTCCAAAATCTGTCCGATGAAACTGCAAATCGAGGTCCAGTGTGCGAACTGCATGCAGAACATCTTGCGCTTACGTCAACAAACCGTTTCGCCTTTCACAAGAGTAGGCCATTTCGTGCTAGCAGTCGCGGATGACAGAATTAAAAAAAAACAAAAAAAACCGCATGTATACAGATGGGTTCAGATACCATCCCCGAAGTCGGAATGTATGTATATATATATATATATATATATATATATATATATATATATATATATATATATATATATATATATATATATATATATATATATATATATATGTATGTGTGTGTGTGTGTGTGTGTGTGTGTGTGTGTGTGTGTGTGTGTGTGTCTTTCTGCTTGAGCGCATGTATGTCTGTGCGCTTGTACGTATGCGCACGCATACATATATATATATATATATATATATATATATATATATATATATATATATATATATATATATATATATATATATATATATATATATTCATATACGCATATATATATATATATATATAATATATATATATATATATATATATATATATATATATATATATACATATATATATCTGTGTGTGGTGTGTGTGTGTGTGTGTGTGTGTGTGTGTGTGTGTGTGTGTGTTTGTGCACATACATACATGTGCGAGCACAGCCTTGCGCGCCCGAACGGACATGTGAATGGATCCATGCAGAACATATATCATATATTATGTAATGTGTGCCTTGCCGGTGTGGTGGCTGTGCAGTGGCCCCCTTTCGTGAAGAAGACGGTGGACAGTTCAGGATTGCAGCACTTCTCTGGAATCTGCATGGATCTGCTGACAGAACTAGCTCGCCTCTTGAACTTCACGTAAGCAGCAGCCACACACACACACACACACACACACACACACACACACACACACACACACACACACACACACACACACACACACACACTGAACACACACACACACACACACACACACACACACACACACACACACACACACACACACACACACACACACACACACACCGTGTCTTGTTGCGTAGTTGCGTAGTTGGACGTTCCCCAGGCTTAACACCCAAGGGGTCACCCCCAACATGATTATGATCTCACTCACTCATCCCACCTGGGAGTCTGTGGAGACTGAAAGCTTTTGCATATTATGACTCTTTTTAAAGCGCGTCGCCAGTTAGGCAGCCATATTTTGACGACTTCAGGTTGCTTTTATTTCTTTTTTTCCAAAAGGAGAGAGTACAGGTTGTTATGTAAAGAACTTATCACGGCTGAAGATGACCTCAGCGTAACATTTTATATATTATAATGATCAAAACATAATTATATAGACTGGCCTTCAGGAATGATAAAAGGTAAAAAGAAAAAAGAAAGAAAGAAAAAAGGTAAAGGTGTCCCATAACTTGTGTGGTCCTAGGGGAGCGAGTCGTCAGAGACCTCAGCTTCTCTAGGTGCCAGGATGTTGAGGGCGGCGCCCATCTCCTCTCCCTCGTTGCTTTAATTAACCTCCCTGACCCTAAAGAGGGCAGGTACCCATTTACAGCTGGGTGAACTGGAGGGGACTGTACTGAAGCCAAGGCGTGCAAACGGTCACCCATCCAACTGGCAACCATGCTCGACGCTGCTTAACCTTGACTGAATTGGTCATCCAGACATCCTCTGCCTGTCCATTTCTCTGTCTGCCAGCCTGTTCATCTGCCTGCTTCTTTCATTTCTTTTCTTTATTCTTTCATATCGAAGATAATGGAATAAGCAATCCTATGCCTTTTTTATGTCCAGTCCCCGTGTGTATGCAGTTTTGTAAATGTCATCTGTTCCCACCGGCACACGATGGCCTACTCTGACGGAAAGCGGGACAGAATTTAACGTGTGCGCTAGATGTTCTGCGTGCCTTCACACACGGGGCCTCGGTTTATAGTCCCATCTCCACCTGCCTGCCTGTTTGTTTGTTTGTCTGTGTGTCTGTCTGTCTGTCTGTCTGTGCCTCAACAGTTGTGTTTATGGGTGGGTGGATGTGCAGTGCTGTGTTTGTGGAGCCTCCAAAAGAAGAGGGATGGGGCAGTAAGAACGCATCGGGCCACTGGGATGGTTTGGTGGGACTGCTGCAGAAACAGGTCAGTGTTTTTAAAAAAAATTATTTTATCTTATTTTTAAAAATATATTTTAGACCACTTTCTGTCACAACAGATTTTTCTGCGTGCAATTCAGGCTTCTCCCTGTGGAGAACACGTTGCCACAAGTATAGCGCCATCCATTATTATGGTTTTTCTTTTCCTGTCTTTTCCACGGCAACAAGAGGGTTGTCCCCGGCAAAATTCTGTAGAAGAAAGACCACTCTAATAGGGAAACAAATATAGTTGGAGACAGAAAAAAGAGAGAAAAAAAATGGGTGGCGCTGCACATCTGGCGACGTGCTCTCCCCGTGGAGAGCAGCCGGAATTTCACGCAGAGAAATCTGCTGTGACATAAAGTGGTCTAAAACAAAATAAACAATAAAAAATTTTTAAAAGTAAAATGGAGGCTGATGAGGCAAAGCATGCTGGGAGCAATTCCCGGTATGTAAATATAACGAAAAAACCCGGATGTTGAAAGGGAAAGCAAAAACATTGTTTATCACCGACTTCCGTTTTGTCTGCTTGTCTGTTGCTTCTGCTGTCCTTGTTTTTTTGCTTTTTGTTTTTACCCCCACTATGTACTGACACATAAACAACTCTCTTTCTTCATTTGTATTAAAAAGGAAAAAAAGCAACTGGGATGTCTCAAGATTGTTTTGCTTTGGTCTGTTTTGTTTTGTTTGATTTTTCGCGTTGTGGCGTGTCTCGCTTACCTGTCTGTCCGCCTAGTGGTAAATTAGATATTAGAAGACTTTTATATTCTACTCACACGCCTTTTAAGCCACCTCTCCACTTTTCAATTCCTTCTAGCCCCCCCCCCCCCTCTCCCTCTCACTCACACACACACACATATACATACACCCACCCACCCACAGACATACACACACATTCCTTTTTCTTTTCTTTTTTTTTTCAAAATTCTTTTACAGGATGATTGTTTTCAATGTCAATGGGCAGTAAACCAGTGTAAAACTATCATCCTGACAGCTTTACAACGGTCCAGAAATCTTCAGCTTCTTCGTTCGGCTGTCACTCCCCCCCTCCCCCCACCCTTCCACACACACACACCACACACACACACACACACACACACACACACACACACACACACACACACACACAACACTGAATAAACACACACAAACACGAACACGAACACAGACACAGACACACACACACACACACACACATACACACACACTGAATAAACACCAACACACACCACACACAACACACACACCACACACACACACACACACCACACACCACACACACACACACACACACACACACACACAACACACACACACTGAAAACACACACACACACACTGAATAACACACACACACACACACACACTGAATACACACACACACACACACACACACACACACACACACAACACACACACACACACACACACACTGAATACACACACACACACACACACACACACAATCACACACACACACACACACACACACACACACACACACACACACCACACCACACACACACACACGCTCGTGTCCAAAAATCCTTGTGTGTAGGAAAGTCTGTTTCACTAAAATCCCTCCGCCCCCCCCACCCTCCCCACCCACCCCCACCCCCACCCACCCCCATGGCAACTTTTTTCCTCTTGAATAATGTTATGGGAGATTGCAATAGAATGAATCAGAATGCGGCAATCTAGGCAGGGGGAGTGGGGAGGGGGGAGGAGGGGAGGAGGGGAGGAAAATGATTAACGTGGGACCCACATGGCGGATTTAACACGGAAGATAGAACACACATAAGCAGCACACACACATGTACACACACACACTCACACACACACACACACACATGCACACACACATACACACACACACTCACGACACACACACACACATGCACACACACATACACACACACACACACTCACGCACACACACATATGCACGCACGCACGCACACACACATGCACACACACAAGCACACACAAGCACACACGCACACGCACGCACGCACACACATGCACGCACGTACTTACACACACACACGCACGCACGCACGCACACACCTGCATAAGGAGCGAGAAATGCGGACCTCGGTTTATGGTCTCTTCTGAATGTTGTTTTTAGGGGAGTGGAGTCGATACAGACGTTAACTCCAAGGGGGAAAACTTCCCTGGAACAGAAAGCCTCGGTGGACCGTCAGATGACGAGCCCAACGCTCTAAACCACCAGCCTCCCCCTCCCTTTTATATGTATATATAGATTTGTGAAGTATGTGCAAACAAGAATAATGAAGACTATGATCATTGCTGTTTATTATCGTATTTACCGTTGTTTTTGCTGTTGTTTTGTTGTTGTTGTTGTTGTTGTTCACGGGTCGTTCCTTCTGTTCTGAAGAAGAAAGAAAAAGGAGAAGGTATCGTCAGAATTTTTTTTAATCAGTTGTTTTTTTTTTTAATGGTTTGGTTCATTTTATTTTCCTTCATATTTGGGAACAGGATAGCTCAGTGATCAGAGCACATGCTTTCCCCCAAGTTAAGGTTAAGCAGCATCGAGCGTGGTTACCAACTGAATGGGTGACCGTTTGCGCGCCTCGGCTACAGTACAGTTCCCCCCAGTTCACCCAGCTGTAAATGGGTACCTGCCCTATTTACGGTCAGGGAAGGTAAAGCAGCGAAGAAGAGGATATGGGCGCCGCCCTCAACATGCTGGCCCCTAGAGAAGCTGAGGTCTCTGACGCCTCGCTCCACTACGACCACACAGGTTAGGTGACACCTTTACCTTTTCCTTTTTCCTTTATATTGCACGTTATATTCTCTCATAAAGCACGTACATCTTCATCAATACAAAAGCATTCATTTATCGTCCAATATCACCAAAGGTAAAGGTAAAGTTGTCCCATAACCTGTGTGGTCGTAGGGGAGCGAGCTATCAGAGACCTCAGCTTCTCTAGGGGGAAACATGTTGAGGGCGGCGCCCATCTCCTCTCTCTGTGGCTGCTTTACCTTCCCTGACCCTAAAGTGGGCAGGTACCCATTTACAGCTGGGTGAACTGGAGGAACTGTACTGTAGCCAAGGCGCACGCAACCGGTCACCACCCATCCAACTGGTAACCACGCTCGACGCTGCTTAACTTGACGGGGGGAAAGCGAGGGCTCTGACCACTGAGCTATCCCGCCCCCTATAATTATCACTAAACTAAACACAACTTCGTTCATTTCAGGAGGTGGACCTAGTGATGTCGTCCCTGCACTTCAGTGAAGATCGTGTTCTGGTGATGGACGCCACCTTACCTTTCTTCACCGCCTATCTGGCTGTGGTCTTCCAAAAACCGGACCCCCTTGAGAACAAGTGGAGAATCTATCTTCGGTACTGGGGGACTCTGTTATCTTTTGGTTTTATTTTATTTTTCTAGTTTACCTCTTTTTGTTTTGTTTTTATTAGTTTGGTTTTTGTTTTTAGTTTACCTTTCTTTCTTTCTTTTCTTTCTTTCTTTGTTTCTTTCTTTGTTTCTTTCTTTGTCTGTTTGTTTGTTTGTTTGTTTGCTTGTTCTTTCTTTCTTTCTTTCTTTCTTTCTTTCTCTTTCTTTCTTTCTTTCTTTCTTTCTTTCTTTCTTTCTTTTCTTCTTCTTCTTCTTCTTCTTCTTCTTCTTCTTCTTCTTCTCTTTTTTTTTTATAATGTAAGTAACGTTTCAGTTTTTCATAGCAAAACCGGTCTCAATTATCATGCTAATAGACAAAACCGGAAGTTACCGGAAGTTCTGAGTTAGACATTGTGTGTATGCTAGTGCGCATGCGTATGATTATCATGATAATTTTGTACTTCCTCATGCCTTGGTATTTCATGGATACCTGTCTCAAAGATTTAAATGTTGCATTTCGTATTTACGTAGACTTTTTGGTCGTTGTTAGAAATCATGTGGTTTTTGGTCATCAGATTTCGTCGAAAGACCCTCACGCACGCACGCACGCACGCACACGCACAGACACACACAGACACACACACACGCGTGCGCGCGCGGGCACGCACACACACAGAGTTTCTCTCTCTCTGTCTGTCTGTCTCTATGTCTCTGTCTATCCGTGTCTCTCACTCTTGGCCAATGCACTACATTTTTCTTTTATATATATATTATATATATATTATATATATATATATATATATATATATATGTATATATATATATATAAATTTTTTTAGATAAGCATTTACCATCAGCATCATCATCATCATCATCATCATCATCATCATCATCATCATCATCATCATTACCACCACTACCACCACCAATATGTTCATCATCTGTCGAAAATCAAGCAAAATAAAAGCTTAAGGTAAAGAAAAGGCAAAGTGTTTAGTTCGATGACTCCTTGATAGACGAGTTTACTTAGTATTGACTGAGTGACTGATTGACTGACTGGCTGGCTGGCTGACTGGCTGATTGATTGATTGATTGACTGATTGACTTACTGACAGGCTGGCTGACTGATTGGCTGAGTGGGTAATTGATTGATCGATCGAGTGATTGATGAATTGATCAATTGATCAATATTAATTGAATGATTGCTTGATTGATTCATTCATTGACTGGCTGACTGATTGACTGACTGATTGTCTGAGTGGGTAATTGACTGATGGATCGACTGATTGATCAATTGATTAATTGAATTATTGAATTATTGATTGATTGATTGATGGATTGATTGTCTTTCTGATCAGGCCATTTCACGAAGAAGTGCTCCTTTGCGTGGGAATCGCCCTGGCATCCATGACAGCCGGAGTCCATCTTCTGGCCTGGCTGGATCCGAACCCAGCAGACAAAGAAGACGAGGACAAAGACAAAGACACAGACACAGACCAAAGGCAGGAAAACAAAGAGAAGGAAGAGGGAGGACAGGACGACAAAAATGCTGCCAGGAAGGGGAAGAGGAAGGGGAAGACCAAGGAGCCCCAGTTTCCTGGGCCGGCCCCGGATGACGGATTCTGGTACATGTTTGGGGCGCTGCTGTCTCAAGGTGGGGGTGCCTAGTGGCTTTGAGGACTGGTGATGTTGATGGTGTTGTTGATGGTGGTGGTGGTGGTGGTGATGGTGATGGTGATGGTGGTGATGATGGTGGTGGTGGTGGTGGTGGTGGTGGTGGTGGTGGTGTGGTGATATCTATCTATCTATCTATCTATCTATCTATCTATCTATCTATCTATCTATCTATCTATCTATCTATCTATCTATCTATCTGTCTGTCTTTCTGTCTTTCTGTCTTTCTGTCTATCTATCTATCTATCTATCTATCTATCTATCTATCTATCTATCTATCTATCTATCTATCTATCTATCCCTTAGTCTGGCGACCGTGGGGGCACTCCTGAAGACTTGACAACCAGTTCCCTCCATTCCTCTCTCTGTTCTGCCTTTCTCAAAATTGCGTTGAGTTTTAGGCCTGTCCTTTCGCCATGTCTTCCTTGGCCTGCCTCTTTTTCTTCCTCTTTGGACAGTGCCTTGCAGTATTGTTTTTGCAAGTTCTTTTGATCTTGTGTTATGCTCGTACCATTTAAGTTTACGGTTCTTTGCGATTGATAGAAGGTCCCTACCATTGATATGTAACCTAAAACAAAAGTTCCTTCCCATTGGTGTGTACCCTAAAATTACATGAAAAAATCCAATTGCTTCCCATCGCTGTCAAACGCTAGAGTTACATGAAAAAATCCCACCCCATCCCCACCGACCCCAAACCACCACCATCACCACCACTACTTGAAAACTCGCACAGCTATGCATAAACCTGTGTGTTAAAACCACCCACCCACCACCACCACACCACCACCACCACACCACCCACAACACCACCACCACCACCACCACCACCACCACCACCACCACTACCATACCACCACACCACCACACCACACCAAAACAATCTAAATCTCCAACAGCCATACAATCATAAACCTGTTATGTCTTTTTCCCGTCTCACTCAAGGAGGCATCTACCTTCCCAGCTCGGGTTCCAGCCGCCTGCTGTTGAGCTCGGTGGATATACCCACCTACCCACCACAACCACCACACCACCACCACAACACACACACCACCACCACCACCACCACACCGTCACCACCACCACCACCACCACCACCACCACACCGTCACACCACCACCACCACCACACCGTCACACCACCACCACCACCACCAAACCACCACCACCACCAAACAATCTAAATCTCCCACAGCCATACAATCATAAACCTATGTGTTCTTCCCCGTCTCACTCAAGGAGGCATCTACCTTCCCAGCTCCGGCTCCAGTCGCCTGCTGTTGAGTTCGTGGTGGCTGTTCTGCATGGTGATCGGGGCTGCCTACAGCGGCAACCTGGTGGCCTTCCTGACCGTGCAGGCCTACGACAAGCCCTTCCACTCCCTGGCCCAGATGCTCAGGCAGCAGCAGCAGGAAGAGTACCGCTGGGGGGTGATGGACAGGACTTCGCAACATACCCTCTTGGTGGTAATGGAAGTGTTTGGGTTGTGGGGGGGGTTGTGGGGTGGTGGTGGGTGGGGGTGGTGAGGGTGGGGGTGGGGGTGAGGGTGGGTTGGGGTGTGTGGTGGTGTGGGGGTGTTGGTGGGTCGGGGGTGGGTTGGGGTGGGGTTGGGGTGGGTGTGGGTGTGGGGGGGTGGGTTGGGGGGGTTGGGGTGGGTGGGGGGTGTTGGGGGTGTGGGGTGTGGGGTGTGTGTGTGTGTGGGTGGGTGGGTGGGTGGGTGGAGGGTGTGTGTGTGTGTGTGTGTATGTGTGTGTGTGTGTGTGAGGGGGGGGGGGGTCCGGTGGAAATCGCTGAGTTTGACACATGGTTTACAGAAATGTTTATTCAGAAAAAAATATGTTTATTATTCATATAAACATTAAGAGTAAGACCAAGCCAATGGCTTAAAGCGTGCTCCAAAGTAAGTCTTTACAAATTTCATTTCACAGCCGGTATATATAATCACAATACTTTTAACATTAGTATCTGCTGCAAATGCATAAAAAATACAAAATACTAATGTAAAGAAAAGGGGAAAACCATGAGAAGTGTATTAGAGGATTGAAAAAAGATTAAGACATAAATAAGAACATATCCGCACGAAAACTAATAATTAAACAAACAAGAACCAAACAAATGGAGGGACAGACAAAAACTGAGACACAAAAGAGGCAAATTTTACCCATGATCTACACCCATAATTAAGAAACTTATGAGTGCACAATATTATTCTTTAAACTAGCTTAAAGCGTATTTATGTCATGTTTTGAAAGGTATATTGATATCATCTGTAAGGAACGAGACAGAGGTATTAGATCACGATACACCTAGAAATCATGCGAAAAGGAAATAAATTCATGGACAGCCCTAGATAGTTATTTATCTATTTATTTATTCTTTTATATCGAAGATAATGGAATATAATATTATAATATTAATATAATACTAATATTAAGATGTTTGTGTCCATCTGAAGGTCCTGATTGCCTTTCAAAAGAATAGTAATTTTCATGCATAAGATTCTGAGGAAGCTGCAAAATGTCTTTTTGGTGTGCTGC
>CM060320.1:42483190-42485642 GCA_030674155.1 Stramonita haemastoma | reverse complement strand
GTTAGATGGTTTTAATTGTGTGTTTTTTTCGAGAATAATGGAATAAGCACCCATGTGTTTTTTTTTTTAAATTTTTTTTACATTCAATATCTGTGTGTATGCAGTTTTGTAAATTTTGTTATCCATTCCCACCAGCATACAATGAACTACACATCCGAGAAGCGGAACGGGTTTTGATTGATGTATGCGCAAGATGTTCTACAGAACAGCTTACTAGTAGTAAGATTTTTTGTTTGTTTTTTAAATAGCTGATCGGTTGTTTCAGAAACGCTGAATTACGTATTCAATCTTTGTAGAGCAAAAATCGTTTTCCAAAAAGCTTTCAAAATAGAAAAAAAATGTTCCTTTTTATATTCTTTGTTTTACAAAGCTGGTGATCATACAAATTCTGTAAGTTATCAACCCATGCCTTTATCATCAAATTTATATAAACTGTGAAAAGATCGTATTAGGCAGCACATCCATGCATTATTTCATCCTAACCAATCTGGATTTCGGAAATACCATTCGTGTCACACTGTTCTAACCAATCTAGCTGACAAATGGCTGACAGCATGAATAGCAATTTGGTTACTTGTGTCAGGCTTGTTGATTTTTCAAAGCCTTTGATCTGATAAATCACTAACTTCTTCCAAGAAAGTGGAAACATGATGTTTTTTAGATGATGCATTAAAACTTGTCATCTTTTCTAGATAAAGGCAAACAGCTTGTGTATATTGATGATTGCAAAGCTTCTGTTTTGCCCATTATGTATGGTGTTCCTCAGGGCTCCATCCTGGGACATAAACTTTTCTCCATTACATTTTGACCCTCTGTTTTAAAGCTAATTGGGTTGTTTTCAGATAACAAGTCACACTAACATAGAAGACGTAATTTAGACTTTACTGCCCAGTAATATAGAAAACTTAATGGAATGATCTGATACAGATGATGTGGGTATCCAACTTCACAAGACTGGACAAAAGCATGTGTCTACCAGTGTGTCTCCCCCTCCCCCCCCACTCTCTCTCTCTCTCTCTCTCTCTCTCTCTCTCTCTCTCTGTCCTTTGGATGAGACTATAAACCGAGGTCCCGTATGTGAGCCCACACAGAACATCTTGCGCACACGTTAAATCCTATTCCGCTTTTCGGTGGGAACAGATAACAAGATTTACAAAACTGCATACACACGGGGACTGGATGTAAAAAAGCACACGAGTGCTTATTCCATTATCCTCGATATGAAAGAATAAAGAAAGAAAAAAAAGACTGTCATAATTATGCTCACCATTCTTTTATACTGTGGCCTAAAGCCAATGTATAGTCAAAATCTGAAGTGAACAATATATCTCTCTCTCTCCCTCTCCCTCTCCCACCCTCTCTCTTCCCCCCTCTTTCTCATGTCATATGCTCACCATTCTTTTGTACTGTGGCCTAAAGCCAATATACAGTCAAAGTTTGAAGTGTACACACACTCTCTCTCTCTCTCTCTCTCTCTCTCTCTCTCTCTCTCTCTCTCTCCTTGCTTTCCTCGAAATAGTCATTTCGTGGGATAAAAAGCACCCTTACAAAGAAAAAAAAAGTTACGTCGGAGGGAGGTCTACTTATTCTGACAATGACGGTTGACGTCATGTTTTCCGGAACATGATATCCTTTGGGTTTTTTTTGGTTTTGGTTTGGTTTTTTGTTGTTGTTGCTTTGATTGTATCACTCTGTCTGTTGGTCTGTCTGTCTGTCAGATTGTGGTTGTGTCTGTCTAGTATGTTTGGCTGTGTGTGTGTGTGTGTGTGTGTGTGTGTGTGTGTGTGTGTGTGTGTGTGTGTGTGTGTGTGTGTGTTTGTGTGTGTGTGTCTGTCTGTCTGTCTGTCTGTCTGTCTTTTCTTTGTTTCTGTCTCTGTGTCTGTCTGTCTGTCGGCTTGTCTGTCTGTTTATCTGTCCTTCAATCTGGGTTTTTTTCCCCTTTCCTCCTGTTTATTGCTGTTGCTTTTTCTTGCTCTTTCTTTCGTGTTTTTTTGTGTGTCTGTTTTTCTTTCTGTATCGTTTTTTTTTCTGTTACCTGTCTGTCTGTCTTTCCTTTTATGTACTGCTGTTACTTGAAGTTGTCATTTTCTGTCTATCTGTCTGTCTGTCTGTCTCTGTCTGTCTGTCTGTCTTTGTTTTTTTCTTTCCCTTTATTTACTCTTGTTTGGAGTTTTTTCTTTTCGGTTTTTCTCTCTTTGTTTTGGTATTTCTGTCTGTCTTTCTTTTCTAATAATTTACGGTGGTTGTTGCGTGAGCTTGGTCTTTCTGTCTTTTTCTCATCTTTTCTTTTTTTTTCTTTCCTTTTCTTTCTTTCTTTCTTTCTTTTTTTCACTCTTTCTTTCTTTCTTTCTTTCTTTCTTTCTTTTTCTTTCTTTCTTTCTTTTTCTTTCTTTCCTTTTCTTTCTTTTTTTTCTTTCTTTCTTTCTTTCTTTTTCTGTCTTTCTTTCTTTCT
>CM060320.1:42451096-42455590 GCA_030674155.1 Stramonita haemastoma | reverse complement strand
GTACTCAATGCACACTTGGGAATGTAACATGCAATGTTTACGTTCACGTGTTTGTGAATGCACGCACACACGGGCCGCAAAGACAGGCACATGTACATGCCACGATAATACAGATACATACCACTAGTGACGGCGTGCACACAAAACCCCCAAACGGACACACAGCCACACAGACACCCAACACCAGACACACACACACATTATGTGTGTGTGATTTTTGGTGCGGTGTGTGTGATTAGATTACACGTGGGCACATATACACGCACGTGGAATGCCACCGCCAGCAATAAGCCATACACACGCACGTACACACATACTTATGCACACACGAACGTACGCAATTTTTGTCTAATATCACTTTTTGTGAAGAGACGTTAAATTGAAGCCCACCACCACCACTACCACCACGCACGCAGGCACGCACACACACCACGCACACACACACATACACACGGGCGTGCGCGTCGCACGCATGCATGCAGAGAGAGGGGGGGGGGGGGGGGGGTATGCGTGTTCGTATACACAAAGGACGTAGATTTTTTAAAAATCATTTTTTGTTTTACATCGTGATAATGGAATAAGCAATAAGGAGAGAGAGAGAGAGAGGAGAGAGAGGAGAGGAGAGAGAGAGAGAGAGGAGAGAGAGGATGAGAGAAGAGAGAGAGAGAGAGAGGAGAGAGAGGAGTTTTTGTATACCATTTTAAGTCACGGCAGATTTTCTTTGTTTTTTTTGCGGTGAAATTCGGGCTGCTCTCCATGGGGAGAACGCGGTTTTGCAAGAGCAGTGCCACCCATTATTTATTATTTTTTTCTTTTTCTGAATGAATAATTTGATGGATGTGTTTCTCCATCACACTGGCTTTTTTTTTTTTTTTAACAGAATTTTGCCAGGGGTAACTCTCTTGTTGCCGGTGGGTTCTTTTACGTACACTAAATGAATATATTCCACACGGAAACTCAATTTATCCTCTCACCAAAAAAAAAAAATGAACCCCTAGCACCCAGACCACCACCAACCACTCACGGTCTAGTGGATGAAAGGTGAAACGTTTTGGGCACAAAACGGTGATCCACCGAAACACTTCCCACCCAGACTTTTCACTTTGGCAGGTGCGTACGCGTTTACCTCTTAAGGACCATCGATTCGCTACCGCACTGCACTGGAGCACGCACGGCAAAGTCCGTTTTGCTTTTCTGAGAAATGCGAAAAAAGCAGACAGCAGCAGAGTTACGCAAATGAAAACACAGGGCCGGATATCAGCTCCACTATGACACCTAAGTCTCCATGGTCATTTTTCTTCAAGATTTTTGGGGGGGGGTTGTTTTTGTTTTATTTTTTGTTTGTCTGTTTCTTGATTCTCTATGTGTTTAGCTAGCTGTGTCTATTCGGTTGTTTGTCTTGTGTCTACGAGGTCTGTTTTTTTGTTTGTGTGTTTGGGTTTGTGTGTGTGTGTGTGGATTGTTTGTTTGTTTGTTTGTTTGGTGTGTGGGGGGGGTGTGTGTGTGTGTGTGTGTGTGGGGGTGTGGGTGTGGAGTTTGTGTGTGAGAGGAGCGAGAGAGAGGATGGGGAGAGGAGAGAGAGAGAGAGAGAGAGAGAGGGACGAGGGGAGAGTGAGTAGATAGAGGGAGAGAGAGAGGAGGAGAGAGGGAAAGGAGAGAGGGGGAGGGAGGAAAGGAGGAGGAGAGAGAAGAGAAGGAGAGGAGTAGGGAGAGAGAGAGAGGAGATGAGAGAGAGAGAGGTGAGATAGGGAGGAGAGAAGGTACAATCTTGATTTATCAAACCAGCAGAGGAGCCAGGCTTGAATATTAAGAATTGTCTTCAACTCACATAAGAAGCAAGCTGCGGGCGCTTTCTAAATCATCATCATCATCATCATCATCATCATCTCATCATCTCATCATCATCATTAATCTCATCTCTACATCATCATCAACAACAGCAGCAGCAGCAACAACAACAACACAAATGTAAAAATGAAAAGCAGACGAGACAGTTCCCAAACTTTCTGAAGGAAAAAGAAGTAAAAAAAAAAAAATAAAAAAAATAAAAAAAGCCAGATAATGTATACAACAAGAAAAGATGCCAGGCATGTACGTAATCTTTTTGTTGATATTAGTTGGAGGGAGGGAAGGGAGGGGGGTGTTTATTATATATATATTTATTTTTTTTTTTTTTTGGGGGGGGGGTTTGGGTTGTTGGTTCTTTTCTTTCTCCCTTTACCACTTTAGTGGGGTAGGTTGAGGAAGAAACCGGGAAAATGCAGACAATGTCTGCTCCCTGAAGATCCTGGCCGACAAAAACTGTCAGACAAAAATCCACACATACCCTCGATGAAAAACTCGGCCATGGCCGTAAATAATTGCTATGGGGCTTGAAAAACTGGGGCTGGGGCCGAGAAAGCGGCTCAGGGCTGTGTGTATATATATATATATATATATTATGTATATATTTATATTTTTAAATAAATAAATAATGGGTAGGCGCTGCACTTGTGGTATGGGTAGGCGCTGCATTGTGGTGACGCGTTCTCCCCGGGGAGAGCAGTCCGAATTTCAGGCAGAGAAATCTGCTGTGACATAAAGTGGTATGGAATAGAAATAAAATAAAAATCAAAATAAATATTGAGAGGAAGGTATGCTTAGGCGATGATGCAAAGTGGCTCTGTTTGCTGGTTTAGAGGTAGTGCGCCTACCTGGAAAAAACATGAGATATCGCGGGTTCCCAAAATCCTAGTTTGAGGTTGAGTTTTGTCCTTCTCCCTCCCACAACCTCCCTCCATATACCTTCCTTCACTTTTACTTATCTCGTTTTCTTGTTGTTGACCGTTTGGGGCACCACTGAAGATTTTGCGATACAATATGATATTAACGATACAACACAATACAACACAATACGATACATTACATTACAATACAATATAATACAATGCAATACGATATAATACAAAACAACACAATACAAAGCAATACGACACAATAACCACACAATACAATATATTTCAATGCAATACAACGTTAAATCCTATTCCGCTTTTAGAAAGAGTAGGCTATTGTATGCCTGGTGGGAACAGATGACAAAATTTACAAAAACTGCATACACACGGGGTCTGTATGTAAAAAAAAAAGCATATGAGGGCTTATTCCCTCATCCTTGATATAAAAGAATAGATAACTTTAAAAAAATATATAAGATAAATACAATACAATGCAACACAACACATACAACACAATACAACACAACACAAACAACAATACAACACAATACAATACAATACCAATACAATACAATACAATACAATACAATACAATACAATACAATACAATACAATACAACGGTAACTGACGATAAAAAAATCAGTTTTTTTTCAAACGCTACGTGCACCTCGATATAAAAGAATAGATAAAAAAAGAAGTAAAATACAATACAATTCAACACAACACAATACAATTTAATACAATAAAACGGTAACTGACGAATAAAAAAAAAAAGGTTTTTTTTTCAAAACTACCTGCATCCTCGATATAAAAGAATAGATAAATGAAAAAAAAAAACACAATACAATGCAACATGATACAATACAATACAACTCTAACTGACAATAAAAACCAGTTTTTAAAAAAAATCAAACGCTACCTGCATCCTTGATACAAAAGAATGGATAAATTAAAAAAAGAGAAAAAAGAAATACATACAATGCAACACAATACAATAGAATACAATGGTAACTGACGATTAAAAAAAAACTGTGGTTTTTTTTCAAACACTACCTGCACACTCGATATAAAAGAATAGATTTTTTTTTTTTAAAAGAAAAGATAAAATGCAGTACAATGCAACACATAACAATACAATGCACCACAAACACTACAATACATATACAACACAATATAATACAATACAACGGTAACTGACGATAAAAACAGTTTTTTTTATATCAAACGCTACCTGCATCCTTAATACAAAAGAATAGATAAATAATATAAAAAAAGAAGAAAAAAGAAATACAATACATTGCAACACAATACAATACAACACAAACACAATACAACACAACACAATACAACACAACACAACACAATACAATACAATACAATACAATACAATACAATACAAACAACAACACAATACAATACAACACAATAACAAAACAACACAATACAACACAACACAACACAAACACAACACAACGGTAACTGACAATTAAACATTGTTTTTTTCAAACCCTACCTGGCATAAAACTTTTTTTTTTTTTTTTTTTTACCTCTGCTGTCCCCCCAGTCACACAAGACTCCAAGAAACTCTTCTCCTGAAAACTTCCACTAGCTGAACTGAATTAATGAAAACGGAAAGAAGTTGACGCCATGATTCATCACGCCAATAATGAGGAAATACATGTTTTCAAAGTGGGCAGATATTTTTTTTTCTTTTTTATCTTTTTTTTTTATTCTTATTTTTTTTCTCCGATCAACCACCGCACCACACCGCCAAACCAT
>CM060320.1:42422771-42430271 GCA_030674155.1 Stramonita haemastoma | reverse complement strand
CAATCAATCTTCTAAAACTTCAGGTGAACACCCTCCCCCCTCCCCCCATACAAGCTGCTGAGCTATCCCGTCCCCTAAAATCAATCAATCAATCAATCTTTTCAAATTTCAGGTGAACACACCCCGATACAAGCTGAGCCCCTGCCCAGACCCCCCAGCCACGGCCAGCAGGGCGGGGCCAGTGAGCCCTGGGTGGAGATCACGGAGCAGCCCCGACAGCGAGGCCTCCGCTTCAGGTACCAGTGTGAGGGGCGCTCAGCTGGCAGCATTCCTGGAGAGAGCAGCACCAACGAAAACAAGACCTTCCCTACCATTAAAGTAAGATCTGTCACTCTGTCTGTGTTTCTGTCTGTCTGTCTGTGTCCCTGTCTGTCTCTGTCTCTCTGTCACTGTCACTGTCTCTGTCTCACTCACTCACTCTCTCTCTCTCTCTCTCTCTCTCTCTCTCTCTCTCTCTCTCTCTCTCTCTCTCTCTCTCTCTCTCTCTCTCTCTCTCTCTCTCTCTCTCTCCTGTAGTCTGGTGACAGTGGGGGCACCCCTGAAGACACCCTCCCCCCTACCCGACCCCTCCCTACCCCTTCAACCCCCTGAAAGTCTGTATTTAAATTTCAAATGCTGATGTTGGTGTACATGATGTACATTATGGTTTCTTCTCACAGATCCACAACTACAGAGGACAGGCCATCATTGTGGTGTCCTGTGTGACCAAAGAACAGCCACCCCGCTGCAAGCCCCACCCCCACTCTCTGGTTGGCAAAGACTGCAAGAAGGGCGTGTGCACAGTCAAGGTGAAGGAAGCCAACGTCATCAGGTGGGTACATCGTATAATGTCCACAAAGTGTCAGAAAAAATCTTGGAGCCCAAAAAAAAAAGTTCATCAAGAAAAGTTCAGAAGAAAAGTTGAGAGTGTATTATTAAAAAAAAAATCAAATCCATATATATACACAGACGTGTGTGCTATCATATGTGTGTTTCGTTGTTGTTGTTTTTCCTACCAGATAGGTTATGTTCAAAAGTCTTGCCAGTTGCATCCTCAGATTTTGTTGGGGACAGCCTCTTACATGAGCACTAAATGCATGCTGCACACAAGAATTCAGCTAACATCTTATTTTATTCCTTGTCTTAGAGCTCTGAGGTTCACCATTGGTGAGATTATATAATTGTATATATATAGTATATAATATATAATAATTATATGCAACCATTTTGGATTATACAAAAGGATGGGAGATAATTCTTTTTGATAAAACTGGATGCTGGGTAAAAACAAAATGAAAGTGGTTGTCTCATGCATTTTTTTAATTTCTGTTTTCAGTTTCCCACAACTTGGAATTCAGTGTGCAAAGAAGAAGGATGTGGAGGGTGCACTGCAGCTGAGGAAAGAAATCAACGTGGACCCCTATCAAAGTAAGAGACACAGACTGGCCTGATGCCTGCTTACTACAATCCCCTGCAATCTGGTCTTCTAGATTTTATGTTTGTTGTAGTGAGAGGTAAAGGTGAAAGGTATAAAGGTGTCCCATAACCTTTGTGGTTATTGGAGAGCGAGGCATCAGAGACCTCAGCTTCTCTAGGGGGCCAGCATATTGAGGGCGGTGCCCATCTCCTCTCCCTCACTGACCCTAAAGAGGGCAGGTACCCATTTACAGCTGGGTGGATTGAGGGGGGGCTGTACTGAAACCAAGGCACACAAACAGTCACCCACCCAATTGGTAACCACGCCTGATGTTGCAGTGATACTCAGTTGTATTTACTGTGTGAAAATGATCTTTTCCTTCTTCTCAGAGAGCAGGTTTTCTTGTCTTTCATAGGCCTTTGAGGGAAAATACATTGTGCTGCCATCAAGTGCCTGACAAGTCAGGACCAGCTCATCTGACTGAGGCATGGGAGAGAATCATTATCTTTGAAGTATTTCTGGAGAAAAGGCTTGAGAACGGACCAAGAAGGCAGGAAACAAATAAGAAAGAGGGGGCAGGAAGAAAAGGAACAAGGAGAGGGATAGAAAAAAGGGAATTCCTAGCACAGAATTTCCAGAAAGTGGGGATGCTATTTATACTGACAGCCCCCCCCCCTCCCCCACGTCTCCAGGGTGGACAATATAATCTGATTTTCCAAGCTTTATGTCACGGTGATAGTTTGTTAAAATAATTTGTTATATGAATAGGGTTTGTTAGGTTTTATCATGTTGCAGTGATGCTTTGTTATATTTACCTCTCGAATGGGTTTATATGATTTTGTATCAAATCCCTACAGGAGTGGGATACCCCAGTGGGTAAAGCATTGAGCTCATGATCTGATGATGGGGGTTTGAGCCATCTCTGAATTGTTTGTTCGAGGGGATATATCCCGTGGAGTTATCATCAGTACTAACTGTACTCCCCAAATGTCCTTCAGATGAGACTATAAACCTTGGTCCCATGTGCAAATACATGCAGAACATCTTGCACACAAGTTAGACAAACCCGCATTCTACCATTTAGAAGAGTAGGCCAGTGTGATTTGTGAGTGCTTTTTATATTGGTGATGGGTGCATGCTGATGTTCGGAACCTGTGTTGTGCTCTCTCTTCTCTCTCTCTCTCTCTCTCTCTCTCTCTCTCTCTCTCTCTCTCTCTCTCTCTCTCTCTCTCTCTCTCTCTCTTGTGATATTATGTTCCCATGTTTACTGTTTTTATGTATGGCTTGTAACCTGCCTGAATTTCTCTGTCTTTGAGATCATAAAGTATTTGAGTTTGAATTTGAAATAGCGACTTTATTTGAATTTTTTCTTTTTTTTTCTTTTCTTGTAGCGGGCTTTGAGCATGCCACGTCCAACATCGACCTCAATGTAGTACGCCTGTGCTTTCAAGTCTTCCTTCCTGACACCAACGGCAAAGTCACAAGAGTGGTGCCCCCTGTTGTCTCAGAGCCAATCCAGGACAAAAGTGAGAAAATAGCAATAGTTCCTCTCTGTTTTGCTGTCAGTCAGTCAGTCTCTCTGTCTCTGTCTCTTGTCTGTCTGTCTCTGTCGGTCTATGTCTTGTCTGTTTGCTGTCTGTCAGTCTGTCTGTCTATCTCTGTCTCTGTCGTCTGTCAGTCTGTTGTCTGTCTGTCTGCCTCTCTCTCTCTCTCTCTCTCTCTCTCTCTCTCTCTCTCTCTCTCTCTCTCTCTCTCTCTCTCTCTCTCTCTCTCTCTCTCTTCTCTCTCTCTCAGTGGACTACATAATTTATATCATACTGTTAATTTATATCATACTGTTCTATTTTGAAGTAGGGCCTACAAAAGTTTACTCAATTGTTCAACTTATGTGTTGAGTCTTATCTCAAATACTTTTTAGTTGCTGACCATTATTTGAATTTGAATAAATCATTTTGCGTCTGAAAAAAGGCTATAACAACAACAAGAACAACACACACTCACACACACACACAACCACAACAACAACAACAACAACAACAACACCACCTTGTGAACACCATGGTGATTTATGATATTGGTATCTTTCTTGATCCTCAATTTTGTTTTTTAACTCCCTATACAGTTTCTAGGGGTCGGGATAGCCCAGTGGTCAGAGCGCTCGCTTTCCCCCAGCCAATGTTAAGCAGCACCGAGCATGTTTGCCAGTTGGATGGGTGACCGTTTGCGCGCCTTGGCTACAGTACAGTCCTCCCAGTTCACCCAGCTGTAAATGGGTACCTGCCCTCTTTAGGGTTAGGGAAGAAAAAGCAGTGGAGAGGAGATGGGCACCGCCCTCAACATGCTGGCCCCTAGACAAGCTGAGGTCTCTGATTGATGCCTTGCTCCCCTACGACCACACAGGTTATGGGACACCCTTACCTTTACCTTTTTATATAGTTTCTAGATATTGCACTGAAGAGCTGTCCATCAGATTCCTCCCACTTACATTACTTGCCTGTCAGAAGTGTCTGCAAAGTGTGTGTGTTTGTGTCTGCAGAGGCCCAGAATGACTTGGTCATCTGCAGAGTGGACAAGACTTCGGGCAAGGCCAGAGGGGGCGATGAAGTGTTTCTGCTGTGTGAAAAAGTCGGCAAAGGTGAGTGCTCAAATTCATTAAACATTGTTTGTGTGTGTTTTGGGGGGGGGGGGGGGGAGGGGGGGCTGGAGGTAGAGTTGGTCATGCATGAGAGAAGGAATCTGAAATCATTAATAAGTATTGAATGGTAAAGAGAATTTTACATAGAAAACCCTCTGAACTATAATGAACAAAAAAGGGAACTGCATTTCTAACCATGCCTAAAACTTACCATGATTTTAATAACCAAATATCTGTCAAAAGTGAGGAAAAGGTATCAAATAGTAAGTAAAAGAAAACAAACCCCAAAAAGTGAGTGTGTGCAGCATTTATTTTTATTGTCTCATCCAAAGGACTTTCAGGGGAGTGGAGTCCGTGCTATTAACTCCAGGGAAAAAAATGTTGGCTTCAAAGAGAAAAGCTTTTTTTGGCCAGGCAGTCATTTGTGAGATTTAAACCTGAGATCCTTGGACCAAACATCAAACAGTCTATCCACTCAGTAAGATTTTTTAAGTGTTTTTTTTTAAATGAAAATATGTGTAGAGTGAACTCACATACATGTCTGTTTCTTTTGCAGATGACATCAAGGTGCGATTTTTTCAAGAAGAGAAGGAAGAAATCGTTTGGCAGTCTTTTGGAGATTTTGGACAAGGGGATGTGCATAGACAGGTGAGAGTGCATGTCAGTTTTGGTGTCAGCAGCGCTGTATAATATTCATTGGTAAGTGTTAGTTCAGGTTTTCCAATTTTGCTCAGAATGACTATCATAACAGAGTGAAATTCATGATAAGAAGTTTAAAAAAGATAAATAAATAAGATAAAACCCAAAATAAAAACTCTTAACATAATGATTATTATATACTCAGATCTGTTAACATATTTCCACAGAAATGATGCGATATTCAGTGTGACTGAGGCATTGTTCTTGCTTTGATCTCATGTGCAGTATGCCATCGTGTTCAAAACGCCCAAATACAAGGAAGAGTTCATCACTCGGCCGGTGGAGGTCAACATGCAGCTCTACCGCCCCTCCAACAGCCAGGGCAGCGACCCTATCAAGTTCACCTACATGCCTGAAGACCCAGGTATGAGGAAGGAGAGAGGAGAGAGAGAGAGAGAGAGAGAGAGAGAGAGAGAGAGAGAGAGAGAGAGAGGAGAGAGGAGAGAGAGAGAGAGAGAGAGAGAGAGAGAGAGAGAGAGAGAGAGAGAGAGAGAGAGAGAGAGAGAGAGAGAGAGAGAGAGAGAGAGATGGGGAGGGGAGGGAGGGAGAAGGAGGGAGAGAAGGAGAGAAAGAGAGAGAGAGAGAAGTCTGGGTTCAAAGAGTGTGATGGTTCATTCCTCATTTGGGCCAAAAACTGTCACCCAATCCACTAGACCACAAGTGGTGGTCTGGATGTAGCCTTTTGGTTGAAATAATAAAATGAGATCCTGTGTGCAACACTCACTTAATGCATATAAAAGAACCCAGGGCAACAAGAGAGTTGTCTTTGGCAAAATTTTGTAGAAAAAAGCAACTCTGATAGGAAACCAAATCCATAAAATTATGCAGACAGAAAAAGATTAAAAGAAAACAACTTTTGCTCTCATGACAGAAGTAGTTGCTGTTGCTTTTAAAAAAGAAGGAGAAGATGATGGTGATGATGATGATTCCTTTTTCTTTCTTTTATGGAAAATGAAGGTTGTTACATGTTGAGCTTGCCATGGGAAAAAAATCAGCCTGACAAAATATTTTTAAGTGCTCCTTAATGTTCACTTCATTTAATCAGTAACTGACACAAGTTTTGGTGGAGCCCAATTAATTTGTGCTAAGGGGTTTTTGATGAAGAGATGTTAATGTTGGATTTTTTTTCTATCAGATCCAGACCGCATTGAAGAGAAGAGGAAACGCAAGGGAGGCGACTGGCTGAGCAAAATGATGCCAAGCACAAGTAAGCATGTCTAAAAATTATCTTTCTCCTTTTTGTATTGCCGCTTTTGTGGATGATAGGAATATTCTTAGAAGCAATGACAAAAGTCAGTTTAGTATTTTAGTTGATGTTGATAAGGGTTTTATATGAATAATCAAGCAAATAAAATAACAATCAAACTATTGCTGATTTGTAGGTCCTCTTTATATTGTGATGCATGCTGCTGATGTTCAGAACCTGTGTTGTGGTATTTATATTCGTGATATTATGTTTACATGTTTACTACTTTTATATATGGGCTTGTAACCCACCTAAATTTCAGTCTTTGAGATGATAAAGTATTTGAATTTGAAACCTTTACCACAGTTTGGTGGTTGTTCACATAAGCTTTCTCTATGTCTGTCTGTCTGTTTTTATTTGTTTCTTTCTTTCTTAAAATGTGTGCGCAAATGTTTCCTGTGCCTACATGCACATGCAAGGGTTTCAGCACTTGTCAATGCTGTTTTGATTTTTTTTTTTCATTTTCTAGAGAAGGGAACCATAACTTTGTAGATTCATGAATATAACTTTTTAGTTTTAATATAATTTGTGAGATTAGGCATCATAGATACATTGTTTCTATATTATCATGTTCATTATAATTTATTGTTTCGTTGTGTCTCTCACAGGTTCCAGTGAAGGTCCCAGCAGCAGTAGCAGCAGCATCAAGGAAAGCCTGCGTCACAAACTGAAAGCCAATCGCAGGATTAAACAAGAGCAGCAGGCAGACTGCGCACAAGGTGAGACTGATATATTTATATATATACATCATGCTTATCACTGCTGTGTATCGTTGTTTGTGTGGGTATGGATGTGTGTGTGTGTGTGTGTGTGTGTGTGTGTGTGTGTGTGTGTGTGTGTGTGTGTGTGTGTGTTGTGTGTGTGTGTGTTTTTGAGGGGGATAAGGATGTGTGTGTTTTTTTGTGTGTGTATGTGTGTATGTGCATGTACAGTGTTGTTGGTGTGGATGTGGGAGGGTTGGTGTCAGTATGGGTGCTGTGTGTGCATTAGTTTGTGTGTGTGTATGTGTCTGTGTGTTGTGTTGCCTTGTATTGTCTTGCATGTGTGTTACTTTCTTTAATTTTACTTTTTACATATATTTGTATTTTGTCATAGGCTATCCAAACCACCCCACCACACCCCCACATACTCACTTTAACCCACAAACTGAACACACACACAAAGTCACCAACCCTGTATCAATCCTCACTTAAAACTTGACCACCCATTCAACCCAAAACTGTTTGCAGCCACGAGTACCCAAGGCATGTCCATGAGCTCTCAGGGGTCAGAGTCCTCCATGGAGCCCCTCTCCACCACCCAGTCCTCCGTACCTCAGAGCTTCCGCACCTCCGGAAACATGGCCACAAACTCCGCCATGACCTCGCACAACTTCCCGCCCACCTCCAGCGTGGATGCCGGGCGCCTGGTGCAGCAGTTTGTGCAGCAGCAGCAGCATCTCATGTCCAACGGAGGAGTTCAGGCTTCCACGTCCGGAGGTCAGCAGGCTTCCATCGCTTCCGCTGCCAGCGGGAACAGTCAGCC
>CM060320.1:42405271-42417771 GCA_030674155.1 Stramonita haemastoma | reverse complement strand
AAACAAAGGGAAAAGAGGATTTTAAAAAAATGTTATCTGCCTAAGAAACTTCTTAAACTTGACAAATGTAGATACAAATAATTCTATTGGAAAGAAAAAACATTTTTACAGCCCTAAAAAACTCACAAAGAAAAGAAATAAGCATAACAATAATAAGACGAAAAATGAGGAGACAATTTTTAAAGGTTTAAAAATTATTTTTTTTTAGAGTGTTTGAGGTAAGAGAGGTTTTTTTTTTATGTATGTACACATTTATAATGTATAGTAGCACATCAGCTTTTTATTTTCCCAGATGTGTTCAATTTCAGAGGAAAACCCCCAGCAGTTTTAGATGTGTGATCTTTTGTTTTTAACCTGTGATATATCGTTGTTTGTTTTCTTGAAGAAGTTTTATGTTAACAGCTGGAATTCTATTTGTTTTCCTCACAGAATCAGCACAGAGAGAGAGAGAGAGAGAGAGAGAGAGAGAGAGAGAGAGAGAGAGAGAGAGGAGAGAGAGAGAGAGAGAGAACTTCTATATTTGCATTCATTGTTTTGTTGCTTTCCCCAGAATTTGAGATTTTTTTGTTATTGAAGTAATTTTATTTCAAAGTTGCTAATTCTCTAAAATAAATAAAGAAAAAGAAGGTGATAAAGAAAAGTGTTCAGATTGCTAATAACGACTACAATTGTGTGATAATTAAACTGATTTATTTTTTACATAAAGATTTCTGATTTATTCCATGTAAATATTGTTTGACTGTTGTAGGCAATTCATCGATGACATAAGAGTTAGAAGGATCTCTTTGATTATTCGACTGAAGTGGGTCATTGAAAGCTAAACCATGACTGAATCAATGTTCCCTATGTACCCTGGACCTTACATCTTGGTAATCATTCACACACTATCCCTATGTTAAGGGAGAGAACCCCTCTTTCCCAGTACATGTGCACTGTGCACATTTGTACCTTCTGTAACCCAGCAATGGGTGATAGTAGGGAAGGGTAAGTAGATGTTTGGTTACCCTTTAGTGGATTAGTCGTAAGGAAAAGGTTAAGTCATATATCTCTATATAAAAAAAAAAAAAAAGTTATTTCTCTGATGTTTGTTACCATTTAGTGGGTTAGTCATAAGGAAAAGGTTAAGTCATAAATCTATATTAAAAAAAAATTGGTATGTTATTTCTCTGACGTTTGTTACCCTTTAGTGGATTATTCCTAAGGAAAAGGTGAAGTCATATATCTATTAAAAAAAAATTGGTATGTTATTTCTCTGACGTTTGTTACCCTTTAGTGGATTATTCGTAAGGAAAAGGTGAAGTCATATATCTATATATCTATTAAAAAAAATTGGTATTATATTTCTCTGAGGTTTGTTACCCTTTAGTGGGTTACCCATAAGGAAAAGGTTAAGTCATATATCTATATTAAAAAAATTTGGTATGCTATTTCTCTGACATTTTCTTTATCTTTTTCTCATTTTCTTTTCAATCTTTCTTTTATTTTGTCTGCCTTTTTTTTTTTTTTTTTTTGGTTTTGCTGTCTGTTAAAATTATTCTAAACAGTCATACATTAATATCAAACGCTTTGATTTGTTGCTTGACAAGATTCAGTGCTGTATAAATACCTTGCATTATCATTATTATTTTTCCATACATTATTGTTGTTATTTTTCCATACATTCTTCTTCTTCTTCTTCTTCTTCTTCTTCTTCTTCTTCTTCTTCTTCTTCTTCTTCTCTTCTTCTCTTCTTCTTCTTCATCATCATCATCATCATCATCATCATCATCATCATCATCATCATCATCTCATCATCATCATCATCATCATCATCCTTCTTCTTCTTCTCCTTCTCCTCTTCTTCTTCTTCTTCTTCTTCTTCTTCTTCTTCTTCTTCTTCTTCTTCTTCTTCTTCTTAGCATCATCATCATTGTCATTTTTATTATTATTATTACTTTTTTTAGTATCATGAAAATACTTTCCTATGGAGCCTTGTGACCATTTGCACCAGCTCAGCTGTCCACCTATCACAGAGTATGCTAAGCCAGCCAGAAGCAGGGGTTGTGAAATGAAAACATATATTTTGTAGCTGGCCTCTGTGTGTGTGTGTGTGTGTGTGTTTGTGTGTTGTGTGTGTGTGTGTTGTGTGTGTGTGTGTGTGTGTGTGTGTGTGTGTGTGTGTGTGTGTGTGAGTGAGTGAGTGACTGAATGAGTGAGGAGGGGGAGGCTTTTCATGCATTCATGCTTTTAGGTATCTTCTTTTTGACAACTTTTTTTTCCTCAGAGAAATTGCTTGTTTTTTTGAGTAGTAATATTGTTTGTTATTATGAATTTAATTGAAAGAAATTTGTTTATAAACTGTTTTTAGAAAACCTGAAAAAAAATTGTCTATTTGACAGATCCTTTTATCATGTTACTTTTATCTGTAACACCAAAGAGGAGGGCATGTATAAATGACTTTACATTGGTTGATTAATTTATGTCTTCATGTTTTGTTGGGGGTTGATGGTTGAATCTGAATTTTTTTTTTTTTTGGGGGTGGTGGTGGTCATCTCTCTCTCTTCTCTCTCTCTCTCTCTGTCTCTGTCTCTGTCTCTTCCTCTCTCTCTCTCTCTCTCTCTCTCTCTCTCTCTCTCTCTCTTCTCTCTCTCCTCTCTCTCTCCCTCCTCCTCTCTCTCTCTCTCTCTGAATCTGTTTGTCATTTTTCACCTTCAACATTGAGAATATGATTAGGGTAATTTTTGCTACATTATGCTATATTTCAACATAGATAATTTTTTTTTTTGTAAAATGAAACTTGTTTGCATCGTGTGATCATCTATTGCGTTTGCTTTGAAATAATTATATCTGGTGATTGAGTTGATATTATTTTTAATCATTGGTATGGTTAGTTATCATGGTGAACATTGTGAAATGACTTAAAATGTTTTATTCATGCACAACCGGGAACAGTGGGTAGAAAGAGACCTGATAGTTGCTACAGACATTTCGTTCGCAATTGCAAAGTGAAAGTTGAGTGTTCTAACCATCTTTATAATTCATTACACGGGAATGTGAGATTTTTATATGCTTGTGTAGTATGCATAGATAGCCATATTATTGGTAAGGAGTGCACGAGGCTTAGTATGAAATAATGCACGTGCACATGCATGCACGCGCGTACACACACTACACACACGCGCACACACACACACACACACACACACACACACACACACACACACACACACACACACACACACACACACACACACACCAACTTGCAGACAACAATGAAAAGTAAAAAATGTGAGAATGGGAGATCAGAGAAAGAAAGGATCCTTTAGTCTCATACGAATCCTTACATAATGATGGTGTTATCCTTTTGAGTACAGAATAAATGATGAAAAAAACAATACCCAGTTTTGTTGTGGAAAATGTGGAAAATGTATGATGAGAAGTTTTTCTTTGTTGTTGAAATCATTGAAGTTGTTATGTACTGTCTGTCTCTTCTCTGTGTCTGTCTCTTGCTATGTCTACTGTCTTGCTTGTCTGTCTGTCTGGCTGCTGTCTCTGTCTGTCTGTCTCTCGTCTTGTCTGCTGTCTGTCTGTCTTGTCTGTCTGTCTGTCTGTCTGTCTGTCTGTCTGTCTGTCTGTCTGTCTGTCTCTGTCTGTCTCTCTTCTCTCTCTCTCTCTCTCTCTCTCTCTTCCTCTCTCTCTCTCCTCTCTCTCTCTCTCTCTCTCTCCTCTCTCTCTCTCTCTCTCTCTCTCTCTCTCACATTCAGTATGTGAGTGTGGCGTGAACTGTGATGGGGAAAAAATACTTTTGGGGATGACACATATAGTAATCGGAACACGATGATAAGAGAACCATATCACTCAGAAAAAAATATATATAGGGAATGAGTATGGTGAAGTGGGGGCACAGTATGAGCGACTCTAGAGTAGGCCTGCAAAGAACAGAAACGACACGGTCGCACAATACAAGGAGATACAGCCAAGAAAAACTCTGGGGTTAACATCAGTGCCGACTCCAATCTTCCCAATAGTCCTTGGATGAGATTATAAACCGAGATCCCGTGTGCAAACGCACGCTGAACATCTTGCGTACACGTTAAAACCTGTTCCACTTTTTTGGAAAGGTAGGCCATTGTTGCCGGTGGGAACGGGTGACAAAATCTTCAAAACTGTATACACACGGGAACTGGTGTGAAAAAGCGCGTGGATGCTTATTCCCTTCGAAATAAAAGGATATAATAAAGAAATAATTACATTTTTTTAATACAAGGGAAATAACCCTGTTCAGAACGCGGTTGTCTAATAAACTGAGTTCTTCCCCTGCATTGAATCTATAATCATTATTTTGGTCGAGTGTGAATTGTCTGGTGTTCACACACACACACACACACAACCACCACACACACACACACACCAACAACATGCATGCAGCACAGACGTCGCGAGTGCGCGTGTTACTAAAGAAAATGCTGTACTACACACTATTTAGCCAGTACGGACAGTACGGAGAAGTACGAACAGACAGGAAATTTAGTTTTTTAAAAATATGAATCAAAGAAATTAACTTCATAAAGCAGCTACAGCTTGAACAAAATTAAACGCTAGAATATTCACTAGTAATAGCAGCAGCAGCAGCAGCCAGCAGCAGCAACGCAGCAGCAGTAGTAGTAGTAGTACTTAGTAGTAGCAGCAGCAGCGTCAGCGGTGGTGTAGTAGTAGTAGTAGTAGTAGTAGTAGTAGTAGTAGTAGTAGTAGTAGTAGTAGTAGTAGTAGTAGTAGTAGAAGTAGTAGTAGTAGTAGAGAGTAGCAAAAGAAGTAGTAGCCTATACAGCAGCAGCAGCAGCAGCAGCAGTGTCATTCAGTCATCATATCATGTCGTCGTCATCATCATCACTGTTGCTGTTGTTGTCGTCGACATCATCATCATCATCATCATCATCATCATCATCATCATCATCATCATCATCATCATCATCATCATCATCATCATCATCATCATCACATCATCATCATCATCATCATCATACAGTGGGTCATTCTCATATTCACTCAGTTCATTGCTGAAAGGCGAGGGAACCCCATGGTGTGTGTGTGACTTGTGATGTGGGTAACCATCAAGCATCTGCTCCTGGGGTGTCCGGATGTCCAGGATATCAGGTTCAAGCATTTTACTGCAGACTCCTAAAGATTCCTTTCGCGATGTTCCATCGGACACCATTTATTTTTTATTTCCTGAGAGTAATCAGGCTTTTTCAGTCTGATATGAGTGAAAGTGGTATATTCGGTCACTGAGAACAAGGTTGCTTTAAGGAATCTGGTTTGGGTTTTATCTCAGGTTATGTGTGGTTGATGTGGGGTTTTCCCACAACGTGGTGCCCGTCCTGGGCTGACCCTTATGGTTGACCAGGGCGTCGATACAAGGAAGGACAGCAGAGTTGGTTTTATACTATTTTTAATCCGTATATTGTTGCAGTTTTTATTCCGAGATTTAAAATTTGACGAGGTGACAGCCCCGATATGACCTGTGTGGTCAGTGGGGCAATAAACAACATGCTTAGATTGGATTGGATCTCCCCCTCCTCTCCTCCTCCTCCTCTCCTCCTCCTCTCTCCTCTCTCATCTCATCAAAAATAAGGGTAGGCATGCATTTGTAGCGACGCGCTCTCCTGGGAGAGCAGCCCGAATTTCACGTAGAGAAATCTGCTGTGACATAAAGTGATATAAGATTAAAAAAAAAAAAAAGAAATAAATAAATGAAATAAAATCATCATAATCATATTATCCAATAACCCACAGAGCAAAAAAACCAACAAAGCCCTTGCTGCTCACACAGGACTGAAGGTCAGCTCTCATGCCTGAAAGTGTGTTTGACTTCTACAAGTGTTTGCCTTACTCCTCCTCACCACCCTTCTCCTCTCTACTTTCTGAAATCAACCCCCCTTCTAACTAGTGTGTGTGTGTGTGTGTGTGTGTGTGTGTGTTGTGTGTGTGTGTGTGTGTGTGTGTGTGTGTGTGTGTGTGTGTGTGTGTGTGTGTGTGTGTAGTGTGTGTGTGTGTGTGTGTGGTGTGTTGTGTGTAGTGTTTAGTTTGTGTGTGTGTTGTGTGTGTGTGGTGTGTGGTTGTGTGTGTGTATGTGGTGTGGGGTGTGTGTGATTGTGATGTGTTGTGTGTGGTGTGTGTACATATGCTCAGAGAGAGAGAGAGAGAGAGAGAAGAGAGAGAGAGAGAGAGAGAGGAGAGAGAGAGATCGGATGATTTAGTCATGTATAGGCCATTGCCCCATGGACAGGGTGTTGTATCTGTAACTATATACTGTAATTTCAGATATTCCCAATCTAAACCGTGCCATTACATGCTTGGAATGTCTGTCCATGTTCAACAATAATAGTCTATGTTGTTTCAGGAAGCAAAGTACTTTTTTTCTATAAAGACACAAGAGCAATAAAGTAATATATGAATACAATCACCGAACAATAAAGATAGTTGAAAAGTCAAAGCAAACAATGTTTGAAGCAATTTAAATGCCTTATGTTATCAATTAATTGACAAATTTCAAACGATTTGCTCATGCTTTGAAGGCATGAGTAATATGCAAATCGAAAATTGGCTGGGAATTTTATAAAATTTCAGTGGTATGTACTGTTCTCTGCAGTTTTTGGAAAGTTGGGCAGGGCATGACAAAATAAACTTCGTTTTCAGTCTCCTGTTTACAATGGTATGTGAGATTGTGTGTGTATCCGTAACTATGTACTGTAATTTCAGATAACCAATGTAAATCGTGCCATTACATGCTTGAAATGTCTATACAATGTTGAGCAATAATAAGTATTTTTTCATCAAGCAAAGTACAAAAAAGTTCTATAAACATCAAATCTTTCACTTTCAAGGAGATGAGAATCCATTTGTCATCTACCAAAACATGAGAGACAGAGACAATGACAAGGCAAGACAATGACAAGTGTTTATGTCCATGTAGCATACAAAGGCCCTTAGACAATGGGGCGGTGAATATGATACTGGAAACACATTTAATAAGACAAATGAGAGAGAGACAGAGACAGAGAGACGGAGAGACAGGGACAGAGACAGAGACAGAGACCAGAGAGAGAGAGTGAAAGAGACAGAGACTGACACAGAGATAGACAGACAGTCAGAGACGAACGAGAAGAGACAGACAGAGAAGACAGATAGACAGACAGAGACAGAGAGACAGACAGAGACAGAGATAGACTGACATACAGACAAACAGAGAGAGACAGGCAGAGACAGAGACACAGACGGAGAGACACAAACAAGACACACAGACTTAGCAAGACCAACAGAAGGAACCTAGAGACAGACAGAAAAAAGAGGGAAGGTAGGAGTAGAGGTATAGGGGGGAGGTTGTTAGGAGAGGGGGGGAAGGTGGAACTAAGGTTCAGGGCTTTTTTTGTCCCCCCCCCCCCCCCCCCCCCCTTAGCGGCCAAGACAGACCAGGCCTGGAGGATACATGACCTGCAGGTATCCATATCAGTCCACTTGTGTGGCATGTGGAGAATAAGAAAAGAAAAAAAAGACCAAACAACCCCTCACTCACCTTACAGCAGTCTTTGTTCACTACATCAATAATAACCACAGCTTCATATGCTACTACTATACCCACCCTCTGGTCAGAGCGCTCGCTTTCCCCCCAAGCCAAGGTTAAGCAGCGTCGAGCGTGGTTGCCATTGGATGGGTGACCGTTTAGTTTGCGCGCCTTGCTACAACAGTACAGTCTCCCCCAGTTCACTCACCCAGCTGTAAATGGGTACCTGCCCTCTTTAGGGTCAGGGAAAGTAAAGCAGCGAGGGAGATGAGATGGGCGCCACCCTCAATATTGCTGGCCCCCTAGAGAAGCTGAGGTCTCTGACGCCTCACTCCCCTACGACCACACAGGTTATGGGACACCTTTACCTTTACCGAGCTATGCTACTACTCCACCCTCGCTAGCCTTACGACCCTGCTGTCCATTACCACCCTGCTTGCTTGACCCCATCTTGACCTCTTCGTTTTCAATGATCAGGGGGCTAGCTATGATAATGATATGCAACGCCTCTCCTCTCCACCACCACCACCACCACCACCACCACACCCCTCTCTCCTTCTCCCTCCCTATTCATTCCTTCAAGATACATTTTCAACGCTACCTTCACGAATTTACTTTTTTTTTCAGAGTTCCGTGCATTTCTATCTTTGTGTGTGTGTGTGGTGTGTGTGTGTGTGTGTGTGTGTGTGTGTGTGTGTGTGTGTGTGTGTGTGTGGGGTGTGTGTGTGTGTGTGTGTGTGTGTGTATGTGTGTGTGATTGTCTCTAGTCTCTCTTTTTCTCTGTCTGTCGTGTGTCCGTCGCCCACGTTGTGTGTGTATCTCGTGGTGTGTGCTTCCCTTTTTGTCTCTTTCTGTGTATGTCTGTCTGAAAGGTTATTGATTGATTTTCTTTTTACAGTATATGCTGTGTATGCATGTAAATTCATCTTTCACTGTCATGGGGTTTACGTGTCTAATGTCTGTCTGTTCTCTGGGACTGTGTCCTGTCTAGTCTGTCTGTCTGAAATGTTGACATAGAGAGAGAGAGAGAGAGAGAGAGAGAGAGAGAGAGAGAGAGAGAGAGAGAGAGAGAGAGAGAGGAGAGAGAGAGAGAGAGAGAGAGAGAGAGAGAGAGAGAGATTTCATTTCACTTCATTCAGTCAAGTTCGAATCTATCATTTTATGTTCATGAAATATATAAATGTAGAATGTATGTGTATATGTAGGCATATATGTATGCATGTGTAGCATGTATATCATGCATGTATATGTCCTATTCATATGTATGTCACACACACACTCACACCACACGCACCGACACAGCCAGCACGACACACAAAAACCCACACACACACACACACACACAACACACACACACACACACACCACGAGACAGACCAGAAGACAGACAGAAACTAGAAGACAGACACACAGACAAAAAAAAGGGGGAGGGGAGGGCGGGGTAGGCAAGGCATTAAGCCGGTAATGTGCCTCTGATAGGGAAATATTGACAAATCCACAAAACGGGGATTGAGCTCCGTGGCACACGGTGAAAAGATGAGCCCATCGTTCTGAAAAGAAGGAAATGTATATTATACGGGTTCCCCTCCCTCTCACTCTGCTACCCCTGAAACAGGCTACACTTCAGCTTTAGATGTTGTCACTTTTCCTTCTGTTTTCCTATAATTGTATTACTCTTGCATTCATACTGCACGTATTAAGGCATCAAGAGATTTTTTTTTTTTTTTAAACCCACCATTTTGTGAAAGACGAGCCTCTAACTCACGACTTGTGATTCTGCACAAATTTGGTAAGGTATTAATTAAAACAAAATGTTCAGCAAACACTGTACCCATCTCAGTTTTTCGTCTGCTAGTAGCTTCCTAACCACAATATCATAGCATGCGGCGGGGTCACACTGTAGTGAATCACATGCAATCTTCATCTGACGATCATTTCCGACTTTCTCATGACTACCTGGTGTTGCTCTATGTCCTCAATCCCTCACAACAAGTACATGGTGCATTTTTTTCCCCATTGTTTAGAAAATCAGCACAATTTTCTTTCCGACTAGTACTCTACTACATCAATGTCCTCTGCGAAGCAGAGGTTTGAGATTGTTACATTGACGGACTAGCAGGATCAGAAAAAGGGCTTGTCAGCCTAACAGAACACCCGAAATAGGTCTCCAAAACATGCGGCATGGAAATCGGTGCAGAGAAGACCAACCTGATGATCAATAACGCCAAGGCATCAGCACTGATATCAGGGTCAATGACCAGAAGCTGGGAAACAGTTCAAAGCTTCAATAGTACTTGGGAGCCGTTGTTTAGACAAGGGGTCCAAGCCAGAGTAGTATGCAGGATGCACAGACAATAAAAGCACTCAAAACTGAACACCATCTGAAAAGAAAAAATTTCCTTACTCCAAAAAACTAATGCCCTGTCAATCCATCTGTCGTGAATCGGACCAGCTGTTGGAGAGAGAGTAGCATAAGATAATCTGAACTCCTGCATCTCTACAGCACAAGCACGAGACTGCAAACAATCCAGCACATTGGTCTGCGAAACTACATGAAGACATAACTAATATACGGCATGTACAAACAAAGACGCAAACAACGCAGCTGTCAGAGAGAAAAGCAGCAAGAAAGGACAACTCAGCGAATGACAAAGTCTAGACTCAAAAATTGGAAGCGACAGAAGAGGATGGAGAATGTGTCATCTCGGGGGGGGGTAGGGGTGCTCCACTGTCCAAACTGTATGCTGATAGAATAGATAGATCATGATAGATAGATAATAGGATAGATAGATAGATGAGATAGATAGATGGAGGATGACAGAAGACAGCTAGTAGACAGACACTAGAAAGACTAAATAGAAATAACAGACAACATGCAGACAGACAACAACAGACAGGTAATAGATAGATAATATAATAGGATAGGATAGATAAGATCAAAGAACTTGAAAAAAATTATCAAGGATGTCAAAGATGAAAATAGAGCAGACAGATAGATGGAGGACATACATCAGAATGGATCAATGCCTAGATCAAAAAATTTGAGAAAGTAGATCAGATGAGAGGAATGAGATGGGTGTAGATGAGGGGGCTCACGGTCGCAAGATATGGATAGATAGATAGACAGAGAGACAGATAGATAAGATAGACAGACAGAAGAAGACAGATAGATAGATAGATAGATAGATAGATAGATAGATAGATAGATAATAGATAGACAGACAGAAGACAGACAGACAGACAGACAGACACAGGTAGATAGATACATATAATAATAATAATAATAGATACATAATACATACATAATAGATAATAGATACATAATAGATAGATAGACTTTACGACATGACCGCAAGCTAAAACAGGAGTGTAGCCTAACTAACAAAAAAAAAAAACAAGAAGAGAAGGAGGAGGAGGAAGGAGAGAAAAAAAAAGGAAGGGGAGAAGAACACGAGACCACCCGGTAAGGCAAACTTTCTCCTGCCACCCCTCTTTGAGCCTTTCACGTCCGGCAAATTAACAGTTTGTCAGCCACAGTCATTGATACGGCCCGGCCTGGGCTCTCGAGTGTTAACTTTGGCTCAGTTTACAGGCGGAGAGTTATTTGCCCTTGATGTTTGTCGGCCATTTTGGGGGGGGGTCCTTTTTGGTAAAGACTGTGTGGTCATTGATTTGTTGGAGTGTACCTGTAGGTCTATCGTTGGTTTGTCCTGTGTGTGGTGTGTGGTGTGTGTGTGTGGGGGTGGGGGTGGGGGGTGGGGTGATTGCTCTGTAAGCTTAGTTTGCTGTGCTGAATTAATTAAAGGGGTTGATCCATTGTCGAGGGGTTTGCGATTGCTTTGCATGCAGGTTACGTAAACTCGACTGTATTGTATTGTGTTGTGTCGTATTGTATTGTATTTTATGCCACTTTAAGTCATATTTCTTCACGTGAAATTGGGCTGCTCTCCCTTGGAAGAGCACGTCGCCACAAGACAGCACCACCATTATTTTTTCTTTTCCTATGTAGTGCATTGGATCTACGATCCCTAGTTGCTTGTTGGACAGGTCCATGTTCCTAGATGGGCTTTGTGTTGTTTAGTTCACTGTTGGACAGAGCATCCAAACAATAAAAACGTCAACAAAAACAACAACAGAAAACAAGCACAAAATAAAGCTTAAGTTTTGAGACGTCAGACAGGTGTGTGCTTGTGTCTCTGTAATTTCTGTTTTTTTGTTCGTTTTTTAATGTTGGGAATATCAAACACCACCATTTGTTAGCCTACAATGTTACAAATGGGACTTTCAAAGCTCATTCCAAATTTGTATTTAGAGCAGAACGCAACCATCGATGGAATGGCGAACATTGCAAGTTCTTTGATATCAAACAGGAGTCCGTCAGGGCTGCGTATTATCCCACAGCTTTTCAGCCTATATGCAGAACTGACCATGGGAAAGGCGGACATAGATGATATGTGCACCAATAAAGGAAGCAAAACATCACTAACCTCAAGTACACTGATAATACAGCACTTGTGGCCATTGATATCACAAACAATGAATCATGAGAAGACTTCTCCAGAGTCAATGCAGAGGGCAACACTGCTGGCCTTAAGTAAAATGCCCAACCCCCAAAGTGATGCACATTAATAGTACAGTCACCTCTCCGAATATCAAAATCAATGGAACAGATCTGGAAAACGTTAAAAAAAAACTGAAATACGTATGCTCTGTAAAAGAGAATAATGGCTCATGTCTACAAGACAAGGTTAGAATCTGTATTGCCAAGCAAAAGATGATAAAGTCAAGCAACATTTGGAAAAACGGAGGCATACCTAAACATCTGAAAATTAGACTTTCCAAAACACTAATCTGATCCGCATTACTGTAGGGGTCAGAAACCTGGCCACTTCGAAAATTGGAAAGAGATATAAAAAAAAATATAAAATAAATGCATCCGATTTGTGGTTCTACATGCGAC
>CM060320.1:42392771-42400271 GCA_030674155.1 Stramonita haemastoma | reverse complement strand
CGTGTTTGTGGAAGTTTCAACAGTTTTAACCAATATTTAATACCTTTCACAAAAGTTCTTATATATAAAGGATATCTTCCTGTCTCTCCATAAAGTACAGTATTAGATGAATGTATTGGTACATTTAAAAAACGTTTCATGGCATATGTGTGAACTTTTTCCATTTGTGCATTTACCTTAAATCCCCATATTTCTGAAGCGTATGTAAGCAAAGGCTCAATTTGTGTGTCAAACAATTTCCAGAAAAGAGAAAAGTCTATCGTATTAAGCTTTCGTAATGTTTTTAAAATTTCTATTACACCTTTTTTCCCCTTCCTACAAGATTCTTCCCATGCAAAATTTAAACTTAGCCTTGTTGAAAATATCATCCCTAAATATTTATAAGTATTAGTTATTTTTACTTCATCATTTCCATAAAACCATTTTTCACGAACTGATAAATGCCCACCCATTCTAAAAACAATTATGTTTGTTTTATCCATATTTACTGATAAATCAAAACGATCTGCTTCCTCTTTTAAGATACTTAACTGATTTTGTAAACCAACAACAGTCTCAGACAAAAGAATAATATCATCAGCAAAAAGTAGTAAAAATACCTCTGTTGCTCCAGGAATCATTTGAATACCATGCTTTCCTTTTTAGATAGTCATAGCTAGTTCATTTATAAAAAATGAAAACATTTGTGGGCTTAAAATACAACCCTGCTTCACTCCCTTGGGGCAATCAAAAAATCGGAATATTTGTTCCCTGCACGCACACAGGCTAAAACTGAATCGTAAATAGCTCTAAGGGAGAGATAAAGTTTACCATTTACACCGATTTTTCGTAGTACATTCCACAATATATTTCTATTCACAGAATCGAAGGCCTTTTTAAAGTCTACAAAAGCAACGTATAATTTTTTACTGGAAAGCAAATGTTTTTGAACAAGAGAGTATAAAGTAAATATATGATCTACAGTGCTGTATTTCGCTCTAAAGCCCGCTTGCTCTTCAATTAATTTTTCTTCATTATCTGCCCATTGAGTTAATCTTTTATTCAAAATGTAAGTATAAAGTTTACTTAATATACTGGTTAGAGCTACTCCACGATAGTTGTCAGGATTATTAATATCTCCTTTTTTATGAATTGGAATTATTACGGATTTGGCCCACTCTAAAGGGAAAGCACCTGTTTCAAACAGATGATTAAATAGCTGAGCAAGAAAAGTAATTACTGTGGAGTTAGTGAACTTGAGCATTTCTCCAATTATTTTATCAGGACCAGCACTTTTCCCTGTTTTTAAATGTTTAATAGCATCAAAAATCTCATTATGAGATATAGCATTGTTAAACAGTGGTTCAGATATTTCATCTTCCTGTAGTACATCCACATTCTCTTGTGTTTCTGCACAATTAAAGTCATTAAAGACCTTCATAAAGTGATCATACCATTGTTGAATAGTTATATCATTATTTACTAGTGACTTACGGTTAACCGATCTGATAACAGACCAAAACGTTTTGGAGTCCTTAGAAGAAGTTTCAAGTTTTTCTAATCTCTTATCATTAAAATCTCTTTCTTTAGTTTTTCTTAGATGGATGTATTCTTTTCTAGCATTAGTGTACATTTGTCTTTTTTCTGTTTTATCCTCATTTGTTTTACAACGTTGAAATCTTTTTAATAATCTCTTAACTTCTTGTTTCTTTCTTTCACATTCAGCATCAAACCAGTCATTACATTTTTTTCTACCTTTTCTAACTGTTCTAACCATGCATGCAGCAGCTCCACATAACGCTTTAACAAAGTGATCTAGGCTATCATTTATATCTGTGTTTAATAGTTGGGAAGCTACTTCTATACTTTCTTGAAATTCTGCACTATTAAGTTCTTGTTTATATACTTCTACAAAATCTTCTGACCATATGATTTTTTCTACACTCTCTTGTTCTCTGCTTTCAATACTAGTGCATTCATTATTTACTTTCCATGTTGTTTCAACAGGGAGGTGCCATGAATAAACACATTCTCCAATACACATATCAAAACATGATAATATTTCACTAGGAACAAGAAAATAGTCAATTACACTGCATCCATTAGGAGACACAAATGTATATTCCCCTTCCTTATCTCCCTCACAACAACCATTCAGAATCCCCATGTCAAACATAAAGCATAAATCTAACAAGGACCTGCCAAAATTGTTCATTGTGTCATCTTTAGAAGCACGCACACTAAGTTCATCATTCATACTGTCATACTCAACATCATCCAGATAATTTGACATGACTTCAAGGTCGGCTTGTTCTTGACCTGTCCTGGCATTCAAGTCTCCTACAATCATGAAATGAAAGTCATCTTTTTGAAAATACTGCAACAAGGCTTCCTCTAATAATATAACACCATCCTTAATTAGTTTTTCATTGTAAATAGGACCACCTTCTGGCACGACATAGCATGCTATCAAAATAACATCTTTTTCTAAATTAAATATACATTTGTTTACTTTAATAGCAACAGTGTTTTCACACTCTATTTTAATTTCTTCAACATATTTTTCTAAAGTCCTTCTAACTAACAAAAGCACTCCTCCAGAGTTCCTTCCATGATGGGAAAACTTTTGAGCAGGTACATAAAACTTTAGATAATCAAGAAAAACACCACTGTAATCGAAATTAGAGTCAAGAAAAGTTTCTGTGAGACAAGCAAAATCAAACTTATTTACATAGTTTATAAAAGATACATCTTTTAATTTACTGTACAAGTTTTCTACATTATAATTCAAAAATGTGTATTGACATGGATGGCCGGGCCTGTCCTAGGTCTTCCTCAAGCTGCTAGGGCGCTGACTTCTGCGACAGTTTTTGTTGTCACTGGCTGTTTTGCCGCGAGCAGACGACTGGCGCGGTGGGTTACGCAGGAAATCCCGCATACCCGTCTGCTGGTAGGACAGAGGCCCGTCACGTGCAACACGCCCCTCACCGTCAGCAGGACACGCCACGTCACAGCGGGGGGAATCCCCGCCAACCGGCGCTGAGCTGTGGCGTTCACCTCGCGGAATCGCCCCGTGGCTGCTATGGAAACGCCCGCCCGTACTGCCTTCGGTGACGTCACGCCTGTAGTGGTCTCGTGCTGTCCGTGTCCCAGAGCGAGAGGAGGAGGGAGAAGGGGGCCTGCCGCTGGTCGTCTTCTGTCGGCTGCCAGGCGTGGGGCCATCCTCTGACGTCACAGAGAGAGAGAGAGAGAGAGAGAGAGAGAGAGAGAGAGAGAGAGAGAGAGAGAGAGAGAGAGAGAGAGAGAGAGAGAGAGAGAGAGAAGGCAAGGCAAGGCAAAATTCTTTTATTCGAGGATAATAGATAAGCATTCGTGTGCTTTTTTTACATCCAGTCACCGCCCTTTTCAGGGATAACATCAAGAGACAGACAGGAAAGACAGAAAGACAGTCAGACAGAGAGAGACAGACGCAGAGTGGAGAGAGAGAGAGAGAGAGAGAGAGAGAGAGAGAGAGAGAGAGAGAGAGAGAGAGAGAGAGAGAGAGAGAGAGAGAGAGAGATGAGAGAGAGAGAGAGAGAGAGAGAGAGAGAGGGGAGAATGAATGAATGAATGAATAATCTTTATTTTTCAAGGGTAACAGAGTAAGTGATCATTACATACTTTTTTTCATCCGGCCCTTAGAGAGAGAGAGAGAGAGAGAGAGAGAGAGAGAGAGAGAGATGAGAGAGAGAGAGAGAGAGATGAGAGAGAGAGAGAGAGAGGAGACAGACAGACAGACAGACAGACAGACAGACAGACAGACAGACAGACAGACAGTTAGACAGACAGACAGACAGACAGAGACAGAGACAGAGAAAGAGAAAGACAGAGAAAAACAAAGACAAAGACAGACAGACACACACACACACACACAGGTAGACAGACAGACAGACAGACAGGCAGACAGAAAGATAGAGATAGAGATAGATAGAGAGAAAGAGGAGAGAGAGAGAGAGGAGAGAGAGAGAGAGAGAGAGAGAGAGAGAGAGAGAGAGACAGACAGACAGACAGACAGACAGACAGACAGACAGACAGACAGACAGACAGACAGACAGACAGACAGACAGACAGACAGACAGACAGACAGACAGACAGTAATAGAGAGCTCTCAGATATGCGCCTTTCATCATCTTTCCCCTCACAACTGAAAAACAGGGGAGCGCGCGCATTCTTTCTCTGTGTGCTAGACTAAATGTATATTCAATAATAATAATACTAATCATACGCCCAAAGCTTTTGAAGATAGGCAGTCATGCAGAGAGCCTACAACAATGTGCAATGTATAAAACGACAATAAAAATTCATAAATTCGCATAGCTGATGGTATCACCTGGTTATGATCTGTCTTGCGTAGTAAGATACGAGATAATAATGATAATATGATCCAACGCGTAAAGGAGAGAGCGTGGAGGTAACGCTTCGATGCATTTGATCGTGCGACCAATCCAAAACAAAACAAAACACAAAAAAGCGTTAAAAGCAGCAGAAGAAAGTTTTGATGATACGGCGGACACCGCTGCAGGCAAAAAAGCAGTGAGTCAATGACATGGGTAAGGATCTTTTTGATGGGTCTTGTGTACGTCCTGTTTCTAGTCCTCTCTCTCTGTCTCTCTCTCTCTCTCTGTCTCTCTGTCTGTCTGTCTCTCTGTCTGTCTCTGTCTGTCTCTCTGACTCTGTCTGTCTGTCTGTCTGTCTGTCTGTCTGTCTCTCTCTGTCTCTCTGTCTCTCTGTCTCTCTGTCTCTCTGTCTCTCTGTCTCTCTGTCTTCTCTCTCTCTCTCTCTCTCTCTCTCTCTCTCTCTCTCTTCTCTCTCTCTCTCTCTCTCTCTCTCTCTCTCTCTCTCTCTCCTCCCTCCCTCCCTCTCTCTCTGTATGTATGTGTGTGCGTGTGTGTGTATGTGTGAGTGTGCGTGTGCGTGTGGTGTGTGTGTGTGTGTGTGTGTGTGTGTGTGTGTGTGTGTGTGTGTGTGTGTGTGTGTTGTGTGCCTCTTGTCTGTAATAGGTCCGCTTTGTCTATCTGTGAAATCTGCCTTCCTGTCCATCTTTCTGGTAAGAAGAAGAAGAAGAGCAACAACAACAACAACAAAATATAACAATAACGACAATAAGGTGAAGAGGAAGAAGGACAAGAAAGAAAGGAAGAAAGAAGACAACGATGACAACGGCGACGACGATGACAACGACGACGACGAGGACGTCGACGACGAGGACGATGATGATGATGATGATGATGATGATGATGTGATGATGATGATGATGATGATGATGATGATGATGATGAAACAACGACTACGATGACGATGATGATAACGACGACGACTGATAACCAAAAAAGCAAAACCAATACGCTCACACAGCCGGGCCAAAGCTGATGCCACAGGCAAACACATTATTTTCACACAAACAACAAAGTAACAAGAAGATTGGCTTGAAATAGTATCGAGGCTAAAGAACCTGAAACGATCCCAGATACATCAAGCTGGTACCTGGTGCTTGCTACTAATACTATCATCAAAGGCACCATAAACATCGCTATCGCCTTAGGAAGACAACGTTGATACTATCATCGCAATTGCAAAAGCAATTTTTTTTGTAGACGTTGCTTACCGCAACATCATTAAATACAGGACAATGTCAACGACATGATTTTTTAGCCCCGAACAATCATAAAAGCGTTGGTAAAAATAGCTAAAAACAGCAATGATATTGACAACAAAACAGCAGCAGCAGCAGCAACAATACTAACAACCACAACTGTAAACACGAAAACTGCGAAGCGATGTTCATGGTAATTTGCCCAAAATAAGGATGCCCTATGTGTGTGTGTGTGTGTGTGTGTGTGTGTGTGTGGTGTTGTGTGTGTGTGTGTGTGTGTGTGTGTGTGTGTGTGTGTGTGTGTGTGTGTGTGTGTGTGTGTGTATGTATGTGTGTTGTGTATGTGTGTGTTGTTGTTGTTGTTGTCTTCAATTTTACGTCTGTTTACTCTCAGGGACGGGACAGCTCTGTGGTCAGAGCACTGGCTTTCCCCCAGCCAAGGTTAAGCAGCACCGAGCGAGGTTACCACTTGGATGGGTGACTGTTTGCGCGCTTTGGCTTCAGTACAGTCCCCCCAGTTCACCCAGCTGCAAATGGGTACCTGTTTTCTTTAGGGTCAGGGAAGGTAAAGCAGCAAGGGAGAGGAGACGGGCGCCTCCTTCAATATGCTGGCCCCTAGAGAAGCTGAGGTCTCTGGTGCCTCGCTCCCCTACGACCACATAGGGTATGGGACACCTATCTCACTCTTAGTGATATCAGGCGAGGAAGGTGGAAAGTGTAGTGGAAGTTTGAGAAAGAAGAGAACGGGGTAGAAAGAGAAAAAAAAACGCGAAGAGAATGCATATGTGTTGGTGTTTTTGTACCTCAAGATTAAAAACAATATAATTATAATGATAACAAATACGGAAGTTATCTTAAACATGTGCCAAGTCTAAACCCCACAAACCCCGCATCTGTGTGTGTGTGTGTGTGTGTGTGTGTGTGTGTGTGTGTGTGTGTGTGTGTGTGTGTGTGTGTGTGTGTGTGTGTGTGTGTGTGTGTGTGTGTGTGTGTGTAAACGTCATGTACCCGCTTACACACACACACACACACACACACACACACACACACACACACACACACACACACACACACACACTACACACACACACAAACACGTGCTTCCGGGATGAACATACATATACATACCCATACATACATACATCACCAACCAATCTCCTACCCCACCACTGATTCTGAAGAAGAAAAAAAAGCGGAGTTCAAACTCATTCAAGTCAACCCCCCCTACAAACCCTCAGCAACAAAAGCAACCCCGACAAGACAATATCTTAACAAGACAATATCTTAACAAGACAATATCTTAACAAAGACAATATCTTACCCTGACGACGACAACAAGAAGAAGACAAATATCTCGCTCGTATCTCCACAAAGGACCGCCCCCCATCACTCACTCACGTACGTACGTAAGTGGTCCGGGGGAAAGAAGCCACCATCCTTTTCAGATGCTATCAAAGCCTTGATGATGCTCCTCCACCCATCTCGAATTGGTACGGAAGGGGGTCGTTACTCCGTGTAAAACGGGTCTATTGCCGGAGGCTGGGAGGGTAGATCTACCCGTTATAGCCGTGGTGGCTACCCGTTTCATGGTACCGCCCCAGCCCCCCAAAAAATTGGAGTAGGGTAGGGGGTGGGGGTGGGGGTTGAGATGGAGATGTTTAATTTTTTGAGTGAATATGAAGGTTAAGATGACACTAGGAGATGTCTAATGGGGTTCAAAAAGATAGAATAAGTATGTATGGGGTTTGGTGGGAGGGGGTTAGGGGGGTTGGGGTTTCTTGGGGTGTGTGTGTGTGTGTGTGTGTGTGTGTGTGTGTGTGTGTGTGTGTGTGTGTGTGGTGTGTGGGTGTGGGGGGTTGGGTGGGTGGGGGGTTGCTTGTGTGTGTGTG
>CM060320.1:42374080-42392671 GCA_030674155.1 Stramonita haemastoma | reverse complement strand
TCTCTCTCTCTCTCTCTCTCTCTCTCTCTTCCTCTCTCTCTCTCTCTCCTCTCTTCTTCTTCTCCTCTCTCCCTTTCCTCTCTCTCTCACTCTCTCTTCACTCTCTCTTCTCTTCCTTCCTCTCCCCCCTCTCCTCTCCTCCCCCCCCCTTTCTCTTTTCCCCTCTCTCTCTTCTCTCTTTCCCCTAGTAGTCCAGGCGAAATTGAGATAACCTTGTTCTGAGAATATATTAGGGTTTTTTGTGATTCAAAAGGGTTTTTGGGGTGCTGAATCCAAATCTTTGGGAGGCCCAAAGTGTAAATGTTGGGCATCTTGAGTTATTACGTAATATCCAAGATGGCCGCCCGGATTCAGAAAATTTTGAAAGTAAAGGATATTTGCTTCTAAATTAAAATTTAAATGTTTCCTAAGGATTATTATTGATTAAATAACTGAACTGGGTTCATATTTCCTTAATTGTGCACTTTTATGCGTAATTACGCATTTTTGCGTATTTTTTAACGTAATTTTCCTATTTTCAAGGCAGACAAAAGATGCTTCCCTGGTTATAATAGGCATGCAGACTAGATAAAGCAAATAAATTAAAACAAATAGAAACAAACATACAGGCAATCAAAACAAACAAACAAACAAAACTTATTCCAGTTATGAATAATTATTGGTTGCATGCGCAGGAAAATATGATTAAAAAATCAGGTACATACGTCCAAATCCGATCAGCTCTCAGCTCTCGCACAGATCTACTCCACTTCATCATTTTCGGGGTCTCTGATGACAATTGTCATGGGGTTTTTGCACATAAAATGTCCTTTGCACTTGCAGAATTCCGTGCAGGTCAGTGCTAATTTGGTGCAGGTGCACATGGTTGTACTGCATCCAGTCTTGCAGGTGCAGCTGATGAGATTCAAGACCTTGTCTGGTGCTGGTAATTGTCCCTGCAATCCATGCTGTTGAATGAGTGTGGACCCAAACAGTTCCCAGCCACAGTTCAGAGGACTGATGTCTGGAGTTGTTGGATGTCCTGCTGCTTTCCACAGGGCCACCTGATAATGGGCTCGTAAACAGTGTGCTTCAAAGCTGGTCTTGGTTGGTGGCAGACTATTCAGTTTGGGAGCAATGTGTCGTTTCCCTTTTATTTTTCGCCTGAATATGTCAGCACGCATGGTTTCCAGATCTGTTCCTTGCTCATGGTTGTACAGCATGGCAACAAAATCTAGGCTTGGATGTATGATGTCCCCCTTCTCTGCTGTCAGATCCCCAAGTCTCAAGAATCCATCAAATGAAGCAAGCTTCTTCAGCACAGTTAGCTTGCCAACACCAGAAAAGGAGGACACAGTGTCACAACCAGTGAGTGCATGAGCACAGAGAAGGTTTGGCATGATCTTTGCGTGTGCTCTGATGACTTCATTCACGCTAATAATGGATTTGCCTGAACTGCATGACTCCAAGGTCAGAAGAAGGTCTTCAGGTAACCCATTAGTTCTGCAATACAAATGGTGGGCCAAAATCACAAGGACATCTGTGTCGTCAGAAATCACCCTGATGGATTTGTGTCCATGCCTTGCTTCTTGAAGCATATGATGTGCCATCAACACATCAGCCTCCTCATGGTGGACAGCTGTCTGTACTGGACCAACACCCATGCACACTGGCTTCAGATCTGGCCCAGTGGTGATGATCTTCTTTCCCTCCATTGGTTCCATGACACTCAGTTTGTCTGCAATCATTTTGATGACTTGCTGCTTGTTGGCTGTCACATTCAAGACCAATGTTTGCTTTGGAAGAGGTGTGCTCTCACTGAGGGTGTATAGCCGGCTGAATCCTCTCTGTCGCCCAGCACGACAACATGACTTGGTACTCATTTCGTGGTAGCGGTCAAACACCACATGCAGAACTTGTGTAGCAGCTTCAGCATAGCGGAGAATGGTAGCAACAGCTGCATTTACAAAATCTGACACTTTTGCAGGCTGGCCAGGCCACGACACAGTCCACAGTGCAGCACAGGCATCCAGGATGACAACATCTGGAGGGTCCAGACGACGTGTTCCATGTGCACCATCAGCTTGTTCTTCAATGCAGACTTGGTTGTTGTGCGCATACCACCATTGACATCAAAAAGTGATGTGGGATGAGGTGCTAACTCATGAGAAAAGAGAGTTTCCAGTGAGATAGTGTTCCTCGTTGAGGCCATGATTCCAAGAACACGTGAATGTCCAACCTGGTCCTTGGGGGCTTTCTTTGTTACAGAAGCCATTGTCTTGATGCATCTTTTCAATTTCATGTGGAAACCAGTGGGCCAGTGACTTTCAAAATCTCGACATTGCTGGGATCCAATTTCAACAGCTTCATGAACGTTCAGGGAGGGCTCATCTACAACATTGCCGGAGTAGATATTGATGATGCCATTTTCAGGGTGTTTGCTGATGTCAAACACATCAACACATGTTGACAGGGCCTCTCTTATTTTCTCTCAGTCTGCAACATCTTCTCTCAGGCGAGTATTGCGTTCTTCTTTGTGAGAATCCACAACTGTTTGGCATTCTTTTCCTCCCTTCATCTCTTGAAGATCGTGCAGGATTTGTGTCATTGTGCTGTGAGAGTATGCCCAGACAGCCAGTGTTGACTCACTCAGTGTGCATCCAATGATCCCAGAGGTCCATGGCCATAGCGCATGTATGTGGTTTCAATGAAGAGGTCAGACCATATGCCATTTCAGAGTCCTGCTTCATGGCGCATGACATGTTCTCCAGAAATGAACTTTTTGGACAGATCAGGATGCAGACGGAGCATTGAACGCAGATAGTAGAGCCCATAGCGTGCGTAGTTGAAGTGACCAGCAGCAAAAAAGTATGACATCATTTTCTCAACTGCAAACAAGTGAAGTGGCCAGTCACCCTCTCTCTCTGCCCTGACGAATGCCATGATGATAAACAGAGGTTCGATGAGGCCTTGTACCCACAACTTGGTTGTCTTGCTGCCATCAGACATGTTGGACAAGAACTGTCGCCTGTCAAATCTTGGCCATTAGTTGGATGGATTGGAACTGGGATTGTCAAGATAGTAGGCCTTGGAGAGCCAATTCCTTTTTCAACAACGAACCCTGAGGGACCCTGACATTTTGGGACTATTTCCTGTTTCCACGAAGAGCCCGACTTGGGAACTTCCAGCAAATGCTTGTTTTCTAGAATCTGCTCCAACCCACTGCCTCCCATGAGATGCCCAATACAGCCAATGAAGCTCATGAGCATATGCATACCTCCTAACCTAGGTATAAAGTCCCTGAACAGCTCCTTGTCTACCCATGTAATATGCACAGCCACTTGGTATAGCTGCTGGTCATTTGTGAAAACAGTCCACTTCTGTCCAGCCATAGATGTCAGACGTTGTCCTTCTACCATAGCTGTTTTCATTGTGTCTGCTTCTGCTGGAGGCATGTCCAAAAAAGGAGTATACATGAGGGCTGTTTTTGCTCCTGGTCGTTGGCAGTTTTTCCGAGCCTGTTGGGTATTGTATCCGCCGTATTCAGGACAAGAATCGTCATTGATGATGGCATTGAAAAATGCAAGATCTTCTTTTGCCACTCGATTCAGAGACACCTGTAGCCTAGCTAGAAAGGCAAGGGAGGGGACCGATTTCAGACTGTATTCTTCTGGCATGGAAGGCTTCCTTTCTCCATCATATCGCTGTACTGGAATCTCCCCCAGGCTCAAATTTTCTGTCTTCACCTCATGTGCTTTGAGGCGCTTGATGGATGGCATATTTGCTGTGTCATTCAGCTGTATGGGCTCCTCATGATTTGCTTGTGTGATAATCATAGCTAAACCATGAGTTGACTTTTGGCCATTCTGTGAGGAAATCTCAGCATCAAAATTGTCAGCAACAACCTGCACCATACCTTTGTCACTGTCAAACTGCACCATGTGTCGTTCTTCAGGAGCCATTGCAGTTGCAGCTGAAATTTTGAACCTTCGAATTCATCGTATGTTGAAGTCACTCCATAGGCATGCAATTCATCAATCATTTTTCGATGCCTGTTGAGTAGAACACTGAGTGCCAGCTGAAGACTTGTTGCCTGATTAGTGACAGCACTTGCAACGATGTGGCCAATCATGGCTGCTGGCAGTGTTGAATCAAGGTCTTCTGATATTGCTGCAAGGACTGCTAGCAGTGTAGGACTGCATTCATCCAGGACTTGTTTCTTTGACAGACGTGTGCTGTACTTATCAGAATCCTGCTTTGGACACTCAGCTCTTATACATTCTGCTAAGCAGAAAACAGCCTGTGAAGTGCAGTCATTCTCCATATCATCCAGAAATCGCATATTCGTTGAAGCCTTGCTCCTAAAAACCAGAATAGAAGCAACCCCAGGTGATGACAAGATGAGCAAATCAGGTGAGAGCTTTTTGTGGATAATCTTCAGAAGTGACTTCGTGAATGTTTGGTACCTCCTAACCCAAGGTAGAAATCATGAAGTTCAATGCTGTTCCACATACGTGATTTGTCAGAGAGCATTTGATTGATTAGTTGTTGCAGTTCTCTGTCATCATCTTCAGATGTAGCTGTGGACGGTAGATTGGTGTAGAATTTGCAATAGCAGTCCTTATGGTACCTTCCATCCTCAGCGTGCATATCACTGAGAACCGAGTTCACCCTACATTCAACTTCTTTGCCCCATTCATCTCCCCGTGCTTTGCAGCGCTTGAGAATTTCTGATTTTGATGTTTTCCTCCAGGCTTCAGTTCCAGTGTGACACAAATATGCCTTTCGCCAACGGTCAGGATGTTTTTTGTCAACGTTTACATCACATTTGTCACCACAGAAAAAACAATGTTCCCTGAAACTAAAACTAACTTCAGTGCCACGTACACCCCCACTTGTTTCTTTGGATCAGTTTTAATCACCTCAGCTGATTGTCGTTTTCTTAAAAGTCTTCCAATGTGATCTTTTGAACAGTAACTTTGTATGCAGTTTCTGTGGCACATAAAATAGTCAGCATCTTCAGCAAGCTTCTCAAATAAGCCATCTTCTCGTAGACGACTGGCATCGTGTAGACCTGTGATTCTTGAGGACTTGATCAATGGGATGTTTTTTCCGCCACAAATGAAGCACTCCATCGTCTGTTAAAAGAATATGGACATGATACAGAAAGTAAATAAACATTGCTATCAAAATCACACTATTTAAAACATATATTCATTTTCACAGAGAATATTAGTTTTTTTGTATTTGACGGAAATATCTTTCACACACACACACACACACACACACACACACACACACACACACACACACACACACACACACACACACACACACACACACACATACAATGATGAGCAATGATGATGCGGGTGCAGCGTTTGTCATCCCATCTCTGAAAGTAGAGAGATCCTTTTCCTATGGGAAAAATCGATCTATTTTTACAGCTGAATTGTCTGCTATATCAATAGCTTTGTATCATCTTCTAGATTTTCTCAAAGATATTTTCCAGATACTTTTTTGTGTTGATTCCAAGTCAGTTTTACTTGCTTTAAAAATTTTCAGCTCAAAAGTGAGGCAAGAGCTCATAACTGAGATTTGTCATCTGGTTCATTTTTTGATGTTACGGGGTACTAGTATTACTTTCTGCTGGATTCCTTCTCATTGCGGTATTTAATGAAAAAGTTGACAGAACGGCAAAATGTGGAGCAAAGCATGTAAATGGGTCTTACAGCATAGATGTTCCTTTTTCTGCCCGGGAGGGCTACAGCATGTTGCAAAATGCATGCTGGAAACACTTCAAAAAGAAACTAGAGGATACTGGGTTTTCCTGGAGTGATGACATAACTCATTTATTATCTTTCGGTAATATTAAATTTCGTAATTCACATGAATATAGAAATGTTGTATCCCTTATTTACAGGTTTAAGCTTAATGCTTTTAGATCTAAATTTTCAAAAACAGCAACATGTATCTGTGGTGAAACAATTACCAATGCTCATATTCTTTTACGATGTCGAGATCTAAAATCATTTTTTAAATGAATGTGTGAAGAAATTGTGTGCATTTTTTAATAAGTGAAGATTGTACTTACCCAAAGAAATAATGATGAAAAGTGACAATTGTAAATATTTCAGCCAACGTAAAACGTACCTACAAACCAAACGCCAGTCCGCCTCCGCTGCGAGCTAGTCTATTCCATTAGACGGGGGTGAAAATACCGCCGCAGTGTTCCTGGCATGCAGCTGACAAACTGTTTACAGAAGCCGCTTCCCCTGCGCGCGGGTGGGGCGATCTCTGCAGAATCCGGTCAGTACGCCGCAGCGATGCCAGAAAAATGTTTAGGGTAGGGATAAATAATGCTTTATATCAAGAGTTGCCCAGCATTCCCAACTTGGCCTCCAACGGATTTCAAACAAAGACATATTAAAGTTTTAAAATCCGTTGAAAAACTTAATATATCTCACAAAACAAGGTTTAGTCCAATTTACAATACCTCACGCTCGGACTATAGGTGGGATGGGGGAGGGGGGGGGGAGGCAAGACTTTCAATATTGGCTTTCACTTGTCTTCTCATCTAAATCTAGATAATATATATATCTCTCTTTCCAACTCTGAAAGTGGTAAAACAAAATTGACTTTGACCTCCCTCCTTCCTCCCTCCCTCCCTCCCTCCCTCTCTCTCTCTCTCTCTCTCTCTCTCTCTCTCTCTCTCTCTCCTCTCCTCTCCTCTCTCTCCTCTCTCTCTCTCTCTCTCTCTCTCTCTCTCTCTCTCTCTCTCTCTTTGTATCCTATGGGAGGAAAAAAAATAACAAGACTAATATTGGATTTCACATCTTTTCTCATCTAGATGTCTCTCCAACTCAAGTGGGCATACAAAATTGACTTTGACCCTCTCTCTCTCTCTCTCGGGGGATGATAAAACATGGCGTCCAGGCGGCAGTGCATGTGAGGCGTGGCATAAAACTGTGTGTGCCAAAACGTCTTAAAGAATTCTTCCGACCTGTGACTTGTGCTGCAATGTTGTAAGAAACACCTGTGCAAAAAAAAACATCAAAATGGTGGACTTGGTGATGTGGAGGACTGCAATTGGAATGTTTGCTGTAAAGTGTCAGTGTGTGTCAGGCGTCTATAAAAAGATGTCAACTAACTCTGCACAGGTGGGCAAAAACACTGACATGGTGACATACATATCGACAGCTGATGTCATGGAGGGCTTTGTGTGCTGTGCCATGCTGATTTTTTTTATTAACTGTCTCGTCAGGAATTTGGACAAATTTGTGTCATTCGACTGTGTTTGCCTTGAATGGAGTTGTGATTCAAAAGGGACAGCGTGGCAGATGACAGATGTGTGTGACAGTGACAGTGGGCCAGCGTGTCAGTCTGGATTGCACGTGCCCATGCTTCTCGTGGCCTTTTGCATGCAGTACGCTGCTTTGTCCCTCCGCAGGCTGTTGCTAAGCGGGGACATAGAAACCAACCCAGGGCCAAATAGGGATGGACAGACGGAAGCAAAAGACAAAACAGTTACAGTACCGAATACAGCAACTGATATCAGCGATCTGATGAATACAATAATGCAAAATATACAGCAACAGTTTACAGAACAAACAGCGTCATCAGGAATGATTTAGGCGAAATTAAGAATGAACTTCTGCAAGTGAAACAACAGTGCGAAGAAATAAATCTAAGGTGTGACAGACTGGAAAAAGACCAAAGAGAGTTAAAGGGGACAATCACAGACATTACAGAAGACATACAGCAGCTGTTTGAAGAAAGAAATGAAGACAGAGAAGAGGTGCAACAACTGAATGATACCATCAGGAGCATGAAGTCAGAGATCGAACAACTAAAAACGGACACGGACAGACTGGAAGACTTCTCAAGAAGAGACAACTTACGCTTATTTGGCACACCACAACATACTGCCAGAGAAACCTATGACTCCTGTGCCCAGTCCGTCATCGACGTGTTGAATAGTGTGGATGACCACAAGACCTGGACTGTGGATGACATAGCCCAAGCACACCGTACAGGGCAGGCATGTGGTGGACAACCCAGGCCTATGATCGCCAAGTTCAGTAGATGGAAAGACAAGATGAACATTCTGACTGGCAAAGATCTAAGGCAGAAGCTACAAGACAGCGGTGTCAGGGTTGCCAACGACCTGACCAGATCCCAGGTGCAGATGGTGGCTGCAGCACGCAGGGAGGGGAAGAGGGCGTACTTCCACAGGGGGCAGATGGTGATCGGGCCCAGCCTTCCAGACCCCCGATCCTACGCAGAGGTGGTGGAGAGCGGGGGTGCACAGCAGTCCTCCACCCCTGTCCCCTCCTCACAGTGCAGTCAACCCGGGGATTCCCCTTTCCTCACCGGCAGAGGGGGTATGACGTCAGAGGGTGGCGCCACGCCTGGCAGCCGACAGAAGACAAGGAGCGGCGGGCCCCCTTCTCCCTCCTCCTCTCGCTCTGGGACACGGACAGCACGGGACCACTACAGGCATGACGTCACCAGAGGTAGTACGGGTGGGCGTTTCCATAGCAACCACGGGGCAACTCCACGAGGTGAACACCATAGCTCAGCGCCGGTTGGCGGGGATTCCCCCCGCTGTGACGTGGCATGTCCTGCTGATGGTGAGGGGCGTGGGGCATGTGACGGGCCTCTGACCTACCAACAGACGGGGATGCGGGATTTCCTGCGTAACCCACCGTGCCAGTCGTCTGCTCGCAGCAAAGCCGCCAGTGACAACATAAACTGTCGCAGAAGTCAGCGCCCTAGCAGCTTGAGGAAGAGCTAGGACAGGCCCGGCCATCCATGTCAATACACAGTTTTGAATTATAACGTAGAAAATTTGTACAGTAAATTAAAAGATGTATCTTTTATAAACTATGTAAATAAGTTCGATTTTGTTTGTCTCACAGAAACTTTTCTTGACTCTAATTTCGATTACAGTGGTGTTTTTCTTGATTATCTAAAGTTTTATGTCCCAACTCAAAAGTTTTCCCATCATGGAAGGAATTCTGGAGGAGTACTTTTATTAGTGAGAAAGACTTTAGAAAAACATGTTGAAGAAATTAAAATAGACTGTGACAACACTATTGCTATTAGAATAAACAAATGTATTCTCAATTTAGATAAAGATGTTATTTTGATAGCATGCAATGTCGTGCTAGAAGGTGGTCGTATTTACAATGAAAAACTAATCAACGATATTTACTTTATACTCTCTTGTTCAAAAACATTTGCTTTCCAGTAAAAAATTAGATGTTGCTTTTGTGGACTTTAGAAAGGCCTTCGATTCTGTGAATAGAAATATATTGTGGAATGTACTACGAAAAAACGGTGTAAATGGTAAACTTTATTTTGCCCTTAGAGCTATTTACGATTTAGTTTTAGCGTGTGTGCGTGCAGGGAACAAATATTCCAATTTTTTTGAATGCCCCAAGGGAGTGAAGCAGGGTTGTATTTTAAGCCCGCAAATGTTTTCATTTTTTAGAAATGAACTTGCTATTGAGATATCTGAAAAAGGAAAGCACAGTATTCAAATAATTCCTGGAGCAGTCGAGGTATTTTTATTACTTTTTGCTGATGATATTATTCTTTTGTCTGAGACTGTTATCTGTTTACAAAATCAATTAAATATCTTAAAAAAGGAGGCAGATCATTTTGATTTATCAGTAAATATGGATAAAACAAACATTATTGTTTTTAGAATGGGTGGACATTTATCAGTTTGTGAAAAATGGTTTTATGGAAATGATGAAGTCAAAATAGTCAATAGTTTAAATATTTAGGGATGATATTTTCAACAAGGCTAAGTCTAAATTTTGCATGGGAAGAATCTTGTAGGAAGGGGAAAAAAGGCGTAATAGAAATTTTAAAAACATTACGGAAGCTTAATACCATAGACTGTTCCCTTTTCTGGAAATTGTTTGACACACAAATAGAACCTTTGCTTACTTACGCTTCAGAAATATGGGGATTTAAGGTAAATACACAAATGGAAAAAGTTCATACGTATGCCATGGAACGTTTTTTCAAATGTACCAATACATTCATCTAACACTGTACTTTATGGAGAGACAGGAAGATATCCTTTATATGTAAGAACTTTTGTGAAATGTATTAAATATTGGTTAAAATTGTTGAAACTTCCACAAACACGTTTATGCAGACAGTCGTATGAAATGTTGATTATGCAGATGGAGCTGGGTAAAGAGAACTGGGCTTATCAAGTGAAAAGAGTTTTGTCGGAACATGGCTTTGGGATTGTGTGGATGTCTCAGGAAGTAGGTAATGAGCGTCAGTTACTTTCTTTCAGAATTTAAAGATAGGCTTATTTGCTCTTTTAAACAAAACTGGCACTCAGATATGGAAAGTAAAAATAAATATAGCTGGTTCTTTTCTTTCAAATCCGTCTTTCAGACGGAAAAATATCTAAAAGTAATAAATGATAAATGGCACAGGATTAATTATTCTCATTTCAGGTCAAGAATTTTGGGTTTTAATGCTAACAAAAGATGGTTCCAGACTGAGACATCCATACAGTTACCATGTCCATTATGTGGTCATAATGTTGATGATGAAGTTCATTTTCTGTTCCAATGTAAAGCATATGAAGTTATTCGTAATAAACATACTTTTCTAAGTCTACAATCTGCAGAAATTCCAGATATCATTTCTATTTTGTCATCTGAAAATGAACATGTGATTAAATCTGTTGCTAAGTTTATCGCCGAAGCACAAAAAATAAGACAAAGCCAAGTCACCACCAATTGTATTAATATGAATTGATATAGGAATGGTAGTATTGCATTCTCGAGTAAGCAGATTTCAAAAAGGTTGATATTTATTATATGTAATTTGAATGGATGGTCGATCCGAAAGTGGTTGTTTGTTATTGCATGTCAGTCTAGTTTTTCCTTTTTCTTTTCTTTGTATGTCCTAGGTGATTTGTAACTATATAGACGCCAGTGTTATATAATTAGGTTGTTACAAGTGGATGAATCATTTCTTTTTGACAAATTCAGTTGTACTGATCACGTATTTTTCTTTTTGTTTAATGTTTGTAAAAAAAAGTATTTGAGTTACCTCCCTTGTCAAAAGGCCTAGTTCGGCAATGACAATAAATTGTTAAAGCGTTAAGCGTCTCTCTCTCTCTCTCTCTCTCTCTCTCTCTCTCTTCTCTCTCTCTCTCTCTCTCTCTCTCTCTCTCTCTCTCTCTCCTTCGGATGAGACTTTAAACCAAGGCCCTGTGTACGAACGCATGCAGAACATCTTGCGCACACGTTAATCCTGTTCCGCTTTTCGTAAGAGTAGGCCATCGTTAGTCGTGGGAACAGATGACATTTACACAACTGCGTACACACGGGGACTGGATGTAAAAAAGCACAAGAGTGCTTATTCCATTATCCTCGATATAAAAGAATAAATTAAATCAATCAAATCTCTTTTGGGTGTGGGGGGTGGGGGCCAAGACTTCGATATTGGCTTTCACCTCTTTTTTCATCTAGATCTAGCTCTCACTCCAACTCAGAATGTGGAAATAACAATATGACTTTGAACTCTCTCTCTCTCTCTCTCTCCTCTCTCTCTCTCTCTCTCTCTCTCTCTCTCTCTCTCTCTCTCTCTCTGAGTGCCTTTTTTATTTATAACATTACCTTAATATTGTATCTCTGTTTTATTTCTTACCTGTTGTTTGATACTTGGTATGGTTTGCTCTTGGTAATTGGATCATTATAATTGTTCTTGTTTTAGTTGAGGCTGTCTTTTTATCTTGGTGTTATCCCTGAAAGGGGCGGGGACTGGATGTAAAAAAGCACATGTGTGCTTATCTATTATCCTCGAATAAAAGAATTTGCCTTGCCTTGCTTTGCCTTGTCTTGCCTTGCCTTGTCTTCTTCTCTCTCTCTCTCTCTCTCTCTCTCTCTCTCTCTCTCTCTCTCTCTCTCTCTCTCTCTTCTCTCTCTCTCTCTCTCTCTGTTTCATGGTCCTGAATATTTGCTAATTTTTAATATTTTTTGCTGTGTTATTTTTTGTTTAAATAATTATCAGTGTATCCAGTTAGGATGACGCGTTTTGTTGAATGTATTCTGTTTTCCTTTTTTTTATATTGGTTGAACTGCTGCTGGTGGTGATGCTGGTATGTAGGGGTAGGGAGGGGGTTCCTTAGCTTTATTCCCTGATCAGGGCAAGGGCCGGATGAAAAAAAGTATGCAATGCTTACTTACTCTGTTACCCTTGAAAAATAAAGATTATTGATTCATTCATTCATTCTCTCTCTCTCTCTCTCTCTCTCTCTCTCTCTCTCTCTCTCTCTCTCTCTCTCTCTCTCTCTCTCTCTCTCTCATCACTCCACACATCCACCTACTGCTAACAGCCACACATCCCCACACACACAACACAAACACACACACACACACACACACACACACACACACACACACACACACACACACACACACACACTTACACACACACACACACACACCACACACCACACACACACACACACCACACACACACACACCACACCACACCACACCACACCACACCCACACCACACACACACCACACACACACACACACACACACACACACACACACACACACACACACAAGAATTTTTCATTCCACACATCACACTCTTTGCTTAGTGTAATGTGAAAACCAGGCATGGTACATCTCTGGAAATTCCCAATTCACATGCAAAAAGAAAAAAAAAAAAGAAGAATAACTAAAATCAGTCAAGGGATGTAACTTCCATGCTGATTACTTCCTTTCTCTTCCTTCATCACCAGTCTACTAGGTATCTGATGACAGAAGGGTGTAAGGTTTCATGAAAGGGATGGACCAGCAGCTGTGGGCCTAAGGCAGAGGGATGAAGAGGGATAGTAGGAAGAGGGAGGGGAGGGGGGGGGGGGCTTTCACTAGCTGCTCCACTTCAGCAGTGTTTAGGGTCAGAGAGCAATGTTTACATAACAAAGGGCAGGCCAACCAGCTTCCCCTTTCTTTTTCCGGGAAGAGCCCCCCCATCTCCTCTCTCTCTCTCTCTCTCTCTCTCTCTCTCTCTCTCTCTCTCTCTCTCTCTCTCTCTCTCTCTCTCCCCTCTCTCTCTCTCTCTCTCTCACACTGGAAGTAAATGACTTAACACACACACACACACACACACACACACACACACACACACACACACACACACACACACACACACATACACACACACACTTCTCTCTCTGTGTCTCTCTGTCTCTCTCATTTTCTCCACCTCTCCCTGTCTCTTACACACAGTCAGGAGTCAGACACACACACACACCTCCTCCCCCCAGCCCCCCTCTCTCTTTCTCTCTCTGTTTCTGTTTATGTTTGTCCTTTCTTTCTCTGTCTTCTTCTTGATCTCTATCTGCATTCGTGCACATTTGTCTAGAAACATACTCATTTTTGCTATATGATTACTTGGGTATAGAACCTCCTTTAGATTGGAGAAATAACAGAAAAAGTCATACTTGGAGAGCTTATTTTAGCTTATTTTAGGGCAGAAATTGCTTAGTATCAAGAACTGAAATTAGTTCAAGGAGAGGCCGTTAAACAGGCTAGAATTATTGAAAAACCTTCAGCTGACCCCTGACCCCCACAAGGAGCTCTGCCCCTTGACCCCACCAAGGGACAATGCCCCCTGGACCCCCCCACTTTTCAGAGATTTTTTACTCTGTCAATGCCCACCCTGCACCAGAAAGATCTGCAACTAGTTCTCTCCATTGCCCTCTGGCCTTTTGCTGTTGATGCAACAAAAAAAAACACGAAACATGTGGGATTGCAGACCTGTGCACATTCCGTATTTTTCGTATTTGTTCTGGAGAAAGTTGGAAAGTAGGGAAATACGATTTTATTAATCAAAATCCGATTTTTGTCCGAAAATCCAAAACGTTGACCTCTATCATTAACCTTTTGCTTGGCACAGCAAAATCATTTGTCACCTTCCTGCCGGGCAGAGAAAATGGTCTACAATGGTCGATGGATTTTGTTGAAATTAAAACAGCAAGGTGCAGAAATGAATTTATAAAGAAATTGCTATTTACCAATTTTTGTCATTATTTTTATTTTCTTTTAGAATTTTAATGCATAAACACACAAAGTTATTGATTGGTTTGTGTGTGTCACAGTTAGCGTTGCAATAACTTTAGAATGCATGCATGGATTTTGATTAGATAAAAACTAAAACATTAAAAACAAGTACAGAAAAGAAATTTTTAACCTACTGTCAGTTTTTTAGTTTTTTTTTATGAATGGTGTATGAACACATAAAACATTCCGACGATTGCCATTTTTGTTTACCGATGATCACGATCTGCATTAACGTTAAAGTTTGAGCGCTACCGTGTCAAAATCCCAAAATAGCAACCAAATCACAAAATAAATCAAGTTCTGAACCATTGCCGAACTTGAAATCTGTGATAATTTCCCCAAATCTAAGAGTAGAATTCAAAACGCATATCGGCCGTGTTAGATTTAATGATCGATTTTCGTCTCAAACTTTGCCGTAGTCAAAGTCGTATCTCTCACTTCAGTCAACAAACTCAGAAGTGCACACACTACTAGGATCAATTACATCAATATCTGAGCCTGGATACACATCTGACAGCATTATATTTTCGGCATGGAAGCTGTAAAAACGATTGTACATGTCGGGTTTGAAGACAGCATCCATCTTGGAAAATTTGCGATTTTTTTCTTCCAAAACTTGCAACAAGCTCACTCCAATCGCCGCCATTTGAAGTCTTGCAGGCAGTCTTGTGGCTTCCATATTCACGAGATTTGAAGCGAGATTGGTGGGAATTTCAAATGTATTCATGAACACTGTGAAGTGACGGTCACGTCGATAGGCGCTTTGGGGCGTTGTGCCCAAGGACAGGGTCGGGCGCTTTGGGGCATTGTGCCAAGCAAAGGGTATAAGCGATGCCGTTCATCTCGCATTACATGGTCTGCTAGGCCCTATTGTTCAGCTACTTATCTCCACTGATAACGCATGCGAACAGCAGTACTTTCAAAACAAAATGGCGGAAAGTGGTGTCAACTTTCACGGAGAAACAGACCAAACTAATACACTTACAAGCAAAGAAAGACGGGGACTGGAGTGAATACAAAATGAGGCTAACAGGCCAGGATGGGGCTAAAAGAGGTATCTATAGATGCATAAGCAGCAAAATTGGCTGTTCGTTTTGCCGAGTAAGGTTTGAAACTTGCGCTATGACTCTCACTTTGGGCTACTCGCTAGTGAAAGTTGGACTTTCATTTGCAAGTGGTGTGGAAAATTGGAACGCCTTCATTTGCAAGTGGTGTGGAAAATTGGAACGCCGTCGTCGGAATATAGCAAACCATGGCTCTTAATTTATTGATGCACTGATATATTGGAAAATCATGGAACAGTAAAACCTCTCTCATCTTCCTAAAATCAGTTGATCATTAAAATGGCAAAGTGACTCATTCCCCGACGTTCTGAAGTTACATCGTGTCAAACATGGCCTCCGCTCTAGTGCTGTACTGGACAGCAGCAAAGCACGCTCATACACAGCATTTGTTTTCTGGCCATGCAAACTGTCATGATGAGTCCACTCTGAAATCAGATTAAAAACAAAATGAGAAAGGCATAGGATCTTCAAATCTTCTCGAGAGAATGTATTGATCTCTCTCTCTCTCTCTCTCTCTCTCTCTCTCCTCTCTCTCTCTCTCCTCTCTCTCTCTCTCCTCTCTCTCTCTCTCTCTCTCTCTCTCTCTCTCTCTCATAATCACTTGCAGTCACATACACACACACACACTCACTCACACACACACACACACACACACACACACACACACACACACACACACACACACACACACACACCACACACACACTCACACCACACACAACACTCACACACACACACACACACACACACACACACACACAACACACCACACTCACACACACACACACACACACACACACACACACCACACACACACACACACACACACACACACACACACACACACAATAAATTCTCTCCCTCTGCTGCTGCTGACCTCCCTATCTCTTTCCCACTTCACTAGTCTTCTTTCCCTACCTACTACCACCTCTCTCCCTCACATAGTGCTTATCCCCCCTCCCCTCTTCACTAGTTGTAGTTTTCCCACCCTATATCCCTCCTCGTCTTTCTCCCCCCCCCCCCCCACTCCCTTCTCCACTAGCACACACAACACACACACACACACACACACACACACACACACACACACACACACAACACACACACACACACATCTATTTTGGTATCATCCTTTTTGAAAGCTTTAAAAAGAAATGACTATTTTCAACTGTATCCAGGACTATATATGATATATTACATCACTCATGAAGTCATCAGACCTGTCTAGATTTGCTAGTTGATAAAAGGAAAAGCTTATGAGCTTTTGACGTTTTGTACCATGGAAAGAAATTGGAAGGGGGATGAGCAAACAAATAAAGAAAAAAAATGCCAATAAGAAAAAAAAAAAGATGTTTATGCTTTACGTTGAAAAATTGCGTCACAAACAATGCAAAAATACTGAAACTTGGTGAAAAATACTGAAAATTGCCATGAAAATACTGAAATCAGTAGTAAGGCTACGCCATAGTAAACCCGGCCTGTCCCATTGTTTTGACAGCCATCTCTTTAACGGTAGAAGAGATCCGTCAAAGGCCATAGTCAACCAGGTGTGACGCCGGTCTCTTTCTGACAATGTGGTCCACCCCACACTGCGAGTGACGTGAAAACGAGCCTGCCGTGGCGTCTGATAGTCCGCCCCACCCCCACACGAAATTGACAGAAAATAGTTCGACATAAAGTGTTTTTACGTAAAATCCCCCCACAAAACTTATCAAAACCACTGGAATGTAATCGGGAAGGCTCAATTTACTAGTTTGTGTAGTCAGAATTTTTGAAGCACCATAAATAAGTTTTTCTTGATTATTTTCCTTTCTGTCAACCCCCCAAATGGACTTGTTGCTCGAACGTCAAAATGACGGGTTAAAAATACCGGGCCGGTGGGCTCTACTATAGCCACGCACAGCCGTTACCAGTGACGCCACAGAGTAATTTAGCTGGGCAGCATTTTTCACCGGGCCCGGCAAAATTGACGGCGTCAAAATGCCGGGTTTACTATGGCCGCAGCCTTAGGCTACAGCCATAGTAAACCCGGCCTGGCCTGTTGTTTTGACGGCCGTCTCTTTGACGGGAGAACAGACCCGTCAAAGCGGCCATAGTCAACCAGGCCCGTCTCTTTCTGACAATGTGGTCACCCCAAGACTGCGAGTGACGCAAAAATGAGGCTGCGGTGGACAGAAAATAGTTTGACACAAAAAGTGTTTTTACTAAAATCCCCCCCCCCAAAACTTTTATCAAAACCACTGGAATGTAATCGGAAGGGTCGATTTACTAGTTTATGTAGTCAGAATTTTTAAGCGCCATAAATAAGTTTTTCTTAATTATTTTCCTTTTCGTCAACCTGGAAACGGATGTGCTCCGGAACGTCAAAACGAGGGTTAAAAATCCCGGGCCGGGCCGCCTCTACTATGGCCACGCACAGCCATCATCAGTGACGCCATAGAATAATTCAGCCGGCAGCATTTTTCACAGGCCCAGCAAAATTGACGTCGTCAAAATGCCGGTTTACTATAGCCGCAGCCTAAGGGGGTGCACAGGTCTGGGATTGGGATAAACAAAGTGTAGCTAGCCGAATTGTGGATGAAATGTTTAGATTTGAACATGATAATGATAAAAGCGAGTTGGATATAATGTTGAAGCCGGGGACTAGTGACTATGAAGAAGAGACCACGAGACTGACAGTAGTGGTGTTAGTGATGCCAAAGTAGGCCGATCGCAGGTGTGATGAGCGTCAGCTGTGAGAATTTTTACAAAGTGTTATGTGTGTGTTGTGTGTGTGAATTGTATCAAGTGCTGTAGAATTTTTTGTGCCTTTTGGATGGATTACCTGATCACCTAAAATATCTTAAGTAAGTGCAAAACAAAAATCTGTTGTTTTGTGTTGTAATTTCTGTTTTCTGAACCTACCCATTTTGCTGATTTTTTCACATGTAGGTATAGATATTTTGGTAGATGACATTACCTGTTTATCACTAACAATTCACAACACCCAGAAATTTTTTTCAGTACCATGTACAGGGGCCTCAGCTGCAAAATTGTAAGTAATATACTAATGGTGGGTGTTGAGATCTCTATCTATCCCTATTTTACTAACGCAGGTGTATTTTTCAGGTAAATACAGGTTTATAAAAATCAACAAAAATAAAGTATATCACCTATGCTCAAAATAACACCTAAAACTGAATCCTTAATTATTCATAGATTTTTGGTGAAATTTGAAGTGATTCTGTTGAATAGGTTTTTTAAAATAATTTTTTTAAGACAATACCCCAATTGGTTGCTGTGATAAGTAAACAATTCAGTTAAAGTAGTAATAATGGCGAAGTAAAATGAGTTACTGAAAGGTTAAAACATAACTGTGAACTTAGGTTCTGGGTTGATTTGGCTTTCAGTGTAGATAGCATCCCCACCTCCTGGAAATTATGCC
>CM060320.1:42364080-42369080 GCA_030674155.1 Stramonita haemastoma | reverse complement strand
ATGATTTGTCTTTTGTTGATTTATCTGTTCTTTTAGTTTGAGGATAATGAAGTAAGCTGGAAGTGTGTGGTGTGTGTGTGTGTGTGTGTGTGTGTGTGTGTGTGTGTGTGTGGTGTGTGTGTGTGTGTGTGAGCACGCGCGCATGCACGTAGGTACGCACACGTGTGAGAGACTGAGAGTGAGTGACTCTGTGTGTGTGTGTGTGTGTGTGTGTGTGGTGTGTGTGTGTGTGTGTGTGTGTGTGTGTGTGTCATGGTCAGAAGAGCTGCAAAGAAGTAAAAAATTTAAATTTTATCGCAATTACAAAAATGTTTTAAAGAGATAAAAGTACGTTGGTGAGTTGCCATAGAACATTGTGATTTCATTATTTAGATTCAACTGTATCAACCATTCTTTGCCGATTGAAACAGGATGAGTCAATAGCATTCCGCGCGAAAATCGTCTTTGTAAACAATGTAACATGAAAACCATAGGAGATGAGTGTCACTTCATAATGGACTCATGAGTGTCCAAAGTTTTCTGAGCTTTGGAAGAATGACCTACCTTATGAATATTTGTATCCAAGATCCATGTTGACATTTTGTAATTTGTTCTCTTCTGATAAAAATGTGTTATTAAAGCTTAGCAAATTCATACTTAAGAGTAAAGTTGTATGACATTAATGAGAAGGTTAACTATATTTTTATTTCTGGAAATGGTGTGTATGAACGTATTCTATAATGCAAATTATATATGTTACAGTTGATTTTGTTTTCTGAAATCCTCCATGCCCCAAGAGGGGTCAAAGGCAAATTAAGTCTTGAATCGTGTGTGTGTGGTGTGTGTGTGTGTGTGTGTGTGTGTGTTGTGTGTGTGTGTCTGTGTGTGTGTGTTGTGTGTTGTTGTGTGTGTGTGTGTGTGTGTGTTGTAAATATTTTAAGTATGTTTGTGTTGGGTTGTCAGTATTTTAAGTATGTTTGGTGTTAGAGTTGTCAGTATTTTAAGTATGTTTTGTGTTAGAGTTATCAATATTGTAAGTATGTTAAACAGTTTTGTGTAAGGGTTGTCAATATTTTAAGTATGTTTTGTGTTAGGGTGTTCATGGTTTTAAGTATGTTTTGTATCAGGGTTTTCGTTGTTTTAAGTATATTTTGTGGGGGTGTTGTCAATATTTTAAGTGTGTTTTGTATTAGGGTTGTCATGGTGTTCAGTATGTTTTTATTTTGTTTTAGTGCTGGGTTTTTTGGGTTTGTTTTTTTAATCTTTTTGCCATTGTTTTTTATTATTTGTTTCGTGTTAGGGCTATCACAGTGTTAAGTATGTTTTGTATTTTGTGTTAGGGCTGTCATCATTTTAAGTTTGTTTTGTATTTTGTGTTATGGTTGTCATGCTTTTAAGTATGTTTTGTATTTTTGGTTACGGTTGTCATGGTGTTAAGTATGTTTCATACTTTGTGTTAGTGCTGTGTTTTTGTGTTTGTAAAATTCTTTTTGTCATTGTTTTATTTTATTATTTGACTGGGTCGTGTGGTTTATTTGTTTGGGATTTTGTTCTGGGTTTTCAATATGGTTTTTTTTTTTCAAATCTTATATAATTATCATAAGGAATTAATCTGCAAATCACAGTTTCTGCAGTTTGTGTGAGATCAGTTTGAGAGTATAGTTGTCATTAATGCAAAAAAAACCCACTGTAACTTGTACCATGCTTGTGCTTTGCTCAAAAATGCATTATTCATTCTGTGCATGCTCTCCTCCATGTCTGTTGCGTGTCATCATTTTTTTTTTTTGATAAGTAAGCAAAAAACCTCAAAACAAGCATATGTTCTTTTTTATTTTTCAACAGTTAGTTTTTCGTCAGCATTCGTTTAGACTACTGAGTTTTGACCTTGCATCATTCATCTGTTCTGAAATGTATGCTGAAAGTGAGGATGTGTCCAGTGGTGTATGAAAACATGTTGAAAGAAATAATGATGTTGTAATGTGCAGGGTGGCAGAGATAAGACTCTTGAGGTGGCCAACAGTCTGGCGATGAAACAATTGGATCAGCTAGAAATGGCGCGGCATAAAGCTCAACAAAAGATTGAGGCCATACAGGCAGAAGCAGCAAGTAAGTTTGGTTTGGGGAGATGGGGAGGGGGGGAGGTTCCTTGGCTAGAGGTCTAAGGTCTGCCAATGGGGTTATGAGCATTTTTTACCAACCATTAAGGTTACGGTGTTTACTGCACCTCAATATGCTGTGTCCTGTTTATAAATATGACAACATTTTAAAACACATTTCATACCACAAATGAGACTTTATCATTTTCGTTATGATGTCACAGAAGACGGCAAATGAGACACTTTTGTTTGCAATGGGTACTTACGTTTCGGCACCTCTCATGAGAGTTATCAGCCCTACAGGGGTTATTTCTGATTGTGCAATGTGCACAAACATGGATAGAATGTTTTAGGGCCGACTAAACCAGTGTCAAGGCGACAAGTACTACCCCCAAAGTTTGGCGACTACGAACTTCTTTTTGAGTCGGACAGTGAGTCCCCATCCTGCAGAAGAAAGTTCTGATGAGTTTGTACCAAATGATGAAGGCAAAACTTCAATTGAAATTGAAAATGAAATAGAAGAAGAAACTGAAGAGTTGGCTGCTGATCCACAACCATCAACCTCAAGTGGAACAGGTCAAAGTTTTGGAGGGCCGTGGATGGTGGGGGGGGGGGGGGGTGGTGTTGTCAAGTGCACTACCTGTTTCTGTTTGTTTATGTACTAATTAAAATAGTTATTATAGAAAAAAATTCACTTTTGAGTTGGTATTCTTGTTCTTGTAAGATAAATAACACACACTCTGCCACGTACATATTTGAACACAAACAAACCAGTAGTTTATTTTATGATTTTTTTTACTGGGTCGCCTACTTTTCAATTAAGTAAACTCAAATTGCTTGGGCACGGGTGCTAATCTCCCCCTTTTACTTGGTATGAATAGGGTTAAGTTGATTGATTTTTGTGCTGTTTTAAAAAAATTTACAGTGATGGCATCAAGTGATGGTTTTCGGAAGGAAGTGCTTCAAGATGGCGACAACTACAATGAACTTTTTGGAGAATTTTCTGTGACTAAAATGGTGAAATCTGGACTGAAATGGGCTGAGAAGCTGCACAGAGGATTCAAGAGTTGCAGAGTGGAGTTGAAGTGCTGTGTTTACTGACAGTTGAATGACTAAGATGACTATGGCAGTGATGTAAATAAAACGTTCTTGCCGAGGGGAACATGTGACTGGTTGAAAATGAATAATTTCGTGAAAATTGTGGCTCCAGAAACTTGAAAAATAGAAACTTGGAAAATGATGCTAGTGACTCATTAGTAGTATAGTGGGGGGGGGGGGGGGGGGGGGGGTTCTTAGATTTTCACTGATGAAGGGCAAAATAAAATAAGAACAAACTGTGACCTGATTTCAATGGCTGTTTGTTTGTCAGCCTGTATGCTTGTTTGTAATAATGATTTGTGGAATTTATATAGCGCTATATCTTGAAAAAACAAATCAAAGCACTTGCACTTGATCTATACAACACACAAGCAATCAATAACGATTGATAGTTCGTGATCATTTTCATTTATTTTGCATGTTAAGAATTTACTTTACTTCATCTTGGTGATTCTTTACCACTTGAAGTAGTCATCTTTTTTTATATTATTGAATAACCGCTGTAGCCAACAGCAACCACAAATTCATCACCATCAACAAGAAGAAGTCACACAAGAATCAGATGAAGTAATATGTGTTGTTGTTTTTTTATTGCAAAACTACACAAGCACAGAAAGTTTCATGCAGATGTGTTTTTATTTCCATTTTTTAATGTGTTTTTTTAAAGTCAGTAGGTCTGAAACTGATGGACACTACTGAAAATACTTGGTATACTGTGGTAAGAGAAACGGAACATGGTAGTAACAGAGTTTTAACCCTAGTAGCGCTGTTCCCGGATTACTCCGGGGTGACGTAGTAATGCTTTCTGGCGGCTCCCGGAATATTCCGCGATGACGTCGGTGATCGTAATTGAAGGCTTTCTTTCGCTTTCAAAGGTCATCCAATGAACGTGAAGGCCATTGTAGGGCCGCAGAAATGGGTGAAGGTTGTCCGCAGTCGCAAGCAACGAGGATTCTGATTGGTTTAGAGGTGTATTTTTTATTTTTTTTGGACGAACGTCGATCGCCTGAAAACAAAATGGCGGCAAAGTGTTTGCGCTCGTATCACTCGAAGTATTTTTCGAGTTTTTTTGACGATATTGACGGCGATGAGGAGTTTTAGAGGCTGGATTTGGTTGAATTAAACGATAATAGAGACGATAAGGTAAGGATTGTGAAATATTTTTGAAAAACTTCGGAAAAAATTGATCGCGATCGGACTGAATCGAGCGGCGCTAAGTTTTGTCCAAAGCACTTCATAGCTACCGGGCGATTTCGATGTCATACATTGTTTTAACTTTATTTTAACGCAACACGGCTTCGAAATAACTGTTTTTAAGTCATTTCTATATGCTGTCGAGTACTTCGCATCACACGAAATCAAGCGATTGTCGTATTTTCGTCATAGAACGCCGCCAGTTCGCACGAAATAAGTGTTCACCGCCATGACGATCGCGATCGTGTCGATCATTTCGCTGGACTTTCCGAGTATTTGACGACCGATAAAGCCACGGAAGCTCTTTATTTTTTCAAAACTTATGTCAAGAGACAGTATTTATCGAATCATGACATTTTTGCACCGCAACAAACATTGCATATCGTGTTAAAAATCAATCTGGGTCACCGACATCGCAACAGTGATTGGTATGTGCACGCGCAGTTTTTAAACTTTATTTATTTTTTACATTATCATAAACACTACATGCTGCTATAAAATTTCACTCTTTTAAAAGCTTGTTATCTAAGCTTTCCAGTGATTTACAACTTTACACACTTAGTTTAGTTTTACATATCAATATCAGGAGTTGTTTGACCCCACCCTACTGCAAATCAACAATGGCTGCTGTTA
>CM060320.1:42352000-42362000 GCA_030674155.1 Stramonita haemastoma | reverse complement strand
GATAATAATGATAATATGATCCAACGCGTAAAGGAGAGAGCGTGGAGGTAACGCTTCGATGCATTTGATCGTGCGACCAATCCAAAACAAAACAAAACACAAAAAGCGTTAAAAGCAGCAGAAGAAAATTCTGATGATACGGCGGACACCGCTGCAGGCAAAAAAGCAGTGAGTCAATGACATGGGTAAGGATCTTTTTGATGGGTCTTGTGTACGTCCTGTTTCTAGTCCTCTCTCTCTGTCTCTCTGTCTCTGTCTCTCTGTCTGTCTGTCTCTCTGTCTGTCTCTGTCTGTCTCTCTGACTCTGTCTCTGTCTCTGTCTGTCTGTCCGTCTGTCTGTCTGTCTGTCTGTCTGTCTGTCTGTCTGTCTGTCTGTCTGTCTGTCTTGTCTGTCTCTCTCCCTCTCTCTCTCTCTCTCTCTCTCTCTCTCTCTTCTCTCTCTCTCCTCTCTCTCTCTCCTCTCTCTCTTCTCTCTCTCTCTCTCTCCTCTTCCCTCTCTGTATGTATGTGTGTGCGGTGTGTGTGTTATGTTGTGTGTGTGCGTGTGCGTGTGCGTGTGTGTGTGTGTGTGTGTGTGTGTGTGTGTGTGTGTGTGTGTGTGTGCCTCTTGTCTGTAATAGGTCCGCTTTGTCTATCTGTGAAATCTGCCTTCCTGTCCATCTTTCTGGTAAGAAGAAGAAGAAGAAGAAGAAGAAGAAGAAGAAGAAGAAGAAGAAGAAGAAGAAGAAGAAGAAGAAGAACAACAACAAACAACAACACAACAACAACAACAACAAATATAACAATAACGACAATAAGGTGAAGAGGAAGAAGGACAAGAAAGAAAGGAAGAAAGAAGACAACGATGACAACGGCGACGACGATGACAACGACGACGACGAGGACGTCGACGACGAGGACGATGATGATGATGATGATGATGATGATGATGATGATGATGAAACAAACGACTACGATGACGATGATGATAACGACGACGACTGATAACCAAAAAAGCAAAACCAATACGCTCACACAGCCGGGCCAAAGCTGATGCCACAGGCAAACACATTATTTTCACACAAACAACAAAGTAACAAGAAGATTGGCTTGAAATAGTATCGAGGCTAAAGAACCTGAAACGATCCCAGATACATCAAGCTGGTACCTGGTGCTTGCTACTAATACTATCATCAAAGGCACCATAAACATCGCTATCGCCTTAGGAAGACAACTGTTGATACTATCATCGCAATTGCAAAAGCAATTTTTTTTGTAGACGTTGCTTACCGCAACATCATTAAATACAGGACAATGTCAACGACATGATTTTTTAGCCCCGAACAATCCTAAAAGCGTTGGTAAAAATAGCTAAAAACAGCAATGATATTGACAACAAAACAGCAGCAGCAGCAGCAACAATACTAACAACCACAACTGTAAACACGAAAACTGCGAAGCGATGTTCATGGTAATTTGCCCAAAATAAGGATGCCCTATGTGTGTGTGTGTGTGTGTGTGTGTGTGTGTGTGTGTGTGTGTGTGTGTGTGTGTTGTGTGTGTGGTGTGTGTGTGTGTGTTGTGTGTGTGTGTGTGTGTGTGTGTGTGTGTGTGTGTGTGTGTGCGAGCGTGTGTATGTATGTGTGTTGTGTATGTGTGTGTTGCTGTTGTTGTTGTCTTCAATTTTACGTCTGTTCACTCTCAGGGACGGGACAGTTCTGTGGTCAGAGCACTGGCTTTCCCCCAGCCAAAGTTAAGCAGCACCGAGCGTGGTTACCACTTGGATGGGTAACTGTTTGCGCGCTTTGGCTTCAGTACAGTCCCCCCAGTTCACCCAGCTGTCAATGGGTACCTGCCTTCTTCAGGGTCAGGGAAGGTAAAGCAGTGAAGGAGAGGAGATGGGCGCCGCCTTCAATATGCTGGCCCCTAGAGAAGCTGAGGTCTCTGGTGCTTCGCTCCCCTACGACCACATAGGGTATGGGACACCTATCTCACTCTTAGTGATATCAGGCGAGGAAGGTGGAAAGTATAGTGGAAGTTTAAGAAAGAAGAGAACGGAGTAGAAAGAGAAAAAAATCACACAAAGAGATTGCATGTGTGTTGGTGTTTTTGTGCCTCAAGATTAAAAACAATATAATTATAATGATAACAAATAAGGAAGTTATCTTAAACATGTGCCAAGTCTAAACCCACAAACCCCTCATCTGTGTGTGTGTGTGGTGTGTGTGTGTGTGTGTGTGTGTGTGTGTGTGTGTGTGTGTGTGTGTGTGTGCGTGCGTGTGTGTGTGTGTGTGAATGTCATGTACCCACTTACACACACACCACACACACACACACACACACACACACACACACACACTACACTACACACACACAAACACGTGCGTCCGGGATGAACATACATATACATACCCATACATACATACATCACCAACCAATCTCCTACCCCATCACTGATTCTGAAGAAAAAAAAAAGCGGAGTTCAAACTCATTCAAGTCAACCCCCCTACAAACCCTCAGCAACAAAAGCAACCCCGACAAGACAATATCTTAACAAGACAATATCTTAACAAGACAATATCTTAACAAAGACAATATCTTGCCCTGACGACGACAACAAGAAGAAGACAAATATCTCGCTCGTATCTCCACAAAGGACCGCCCCCCATCACTCACTCACGCACGTACGTAAGTGGTCCGGGGGAAAGAAGCCACCATCCTTTTCAGATGCTATCAAAGCCTTGATGATGCCTGTCCACCCATCTCGAATTGGTACGGAAGGGGGTCGTTACTCCGTGTAAAACGGGTCTATTGCCGGAGGCAGGGAGGGTAGATCTACCCGTAATAGGCGTGGTGGCTACCCGTTTCATGGTACCGCCCCAGCCCCCCCAAAAATTGGGGGTGGGTAGGGGGTGGGGTGGGGGTTGAGATGGAGATGTTTAATTTTTTGAGTGAATATGAAGGTTAAGATGACACTAGGAGATGTCTAATGGGGTTCAAAAAGATAGAATAAGTATGTATGGGGTTTGGTGGGAGGGGGGTAGGGGTGGGGTTTCTTAGGGGTGTGAGGGGTGTGTGTGTGTGTGTGTGTGTGTGTGTGGTGTGTGGTGTGGGTGTGGGGGGTTGCTTGGTGTGTGTGTGTGTGTGTGTGTGTGTTGTGTGTGTGTGTGTGTGTTTGTGTGTGTGTATGTGTGTGTGTGTGTGTGTGTGTGTGTGTGTGTGTGTGTGTGTGTGTGTGTGTGTGTGTGTGTGTTTGCTGTTTTTCTGTGTTGTTTCGAGTTTGTTTTGTTTATTGGGAATAGGGTCGTTTTGTTGTTGCTTTGAGTTTAAGGGTTGTTTGTTCTTTGGTGGGGGACTTTATGTTGTTTTTGTTCTGTTTCATTGTGAAAAACTTTCTTAAGACAAGATCTAGGAATGTTTCGCCTACTTATTCCTAGTGTCTCGAACACACACACACACACACACACACACACACACACACACACACACACACACACACACACACACACACACACACACACACACACACACACACTACAACACACACAAGCCAAGCCGTGTATATATATATATATATATATATATAAGAGAGAGAGAGAGAGGAGAGATGAGAGAGAGAGAGAGAGAGAGAGAGAGAGAGAGAGAGAGAGAGAGAGAGAGAGAGAGAGAGAGAGAGAGAGATACTGTGCGCGTGCGTGCGCGTGCGCGCGTGCGTTCGCGTGCGCGCGAGAGCACACACGCACGCACGGACGCACACACGCGCGAGCATGCGCACAGGTACACAAGCACCTCCACGCCCTCACTAATCAGCCTCCCAATTTTCCATCGATAAAATTCACTCCTTCCTACCTTGGTAAGAGCTGATGAAAGCTGAAGAGCGGAACGTGGACAGAAATGAAGAAGTAGGCCCCATACGTACTTAGGTACGTACATGCTCTGTTTCAGCCCACAGTGTGAGACGGATGTATTCAGGATGGCTGGGGGATCGGAGGAGGAGGCGGCGTTGATTGTTGTCAATGGCTATGTTCCATTAGAGAAGTCATATGGCAGTGTATGTGTGAGTGTGTGGGGTGGTGGTGGGGGAGGGGTTGGGGGGCTGGGGTACGTGGGGTGGGTGGGTGTAGTGTGTATGTGTGTGTATGTGTGTGTAGTGTGTGTGTGTGTGGTGGGGGTGGGGGGTGGGGTACGTGGGGTGTGTGTGTAGTGTGTGTGTGTGAGTGTGTGTGTATGTGTTTGTGTGAGTGTGTATGTTGTGTGTTGTATGTTGTGTGTGTGTTTGTGTGTGTAGTATATGTGTGTGTATGTGTGTGAGTATGTGTGTGTGTGTGTGTGTGTGTGTGTGTGTGTGTGTGTGTGTGTGTGTGTGTGTGTGTGTGTGTTGTGTGTGTGTGTGTGATGATCACAATGATAGATGGTTATCTGTCTCGTCTCCTTACTGCCTGCCTGCCTGCCATCTTCTGGGTCAGCTAGGAATAAAGTGGTAGGGATCTTGCCTCCCTAGTCTGCCTACATTTCAATCATCATAAAAGTAGTATGAAGGATGTAAAAGTGTGTGTGTGTATGTGTGTATGTGTGTGTGTGTGTGTATGTGTGTGTGAGAGAGAGAGAAAAGCGAGAGAGAGAGAGAGAAGAGAGAGAGAGAGAGAGAGAGAGAGAGAGAGAGAGAGAGAGAGAGAGAGAGAGAGAGAGAGAGATCTTTCTTTCTTTTTTTCTTTCTTTCTTTTCCAAGGGTAACAAAGTAAGTATTCACATGCTTTTTTCATCCGGCCCTTGCCCTGATTAGGGAATATGATCCCCTAGACCCTCTCCCCCCAAAACAAAACAAACAACAAAATAAAACAAAAGAAAAACAAAACCACCATCACCAGAAATAAAATTCCAACCTATAGGAGGGAGAGAGGGAGCGTGTGTATAGGCTACACACGCAATAGGCTAGGACCATCTGGATATAAAGAAATGTTCACACATACGCACATACACACAGAATCTTTAGTTTATTTGTACAAGGGAATGGAATGACAATATCGTTAGGTCTCAGGTCCCGGAGTGTTTTGTATTGTATTGTAATATATTGTATTGCCTTGCCTTGCCTTGTCTTGTCTTGCGTATTCTTTTATTGTATTGCTTTGTATTGTATTGTATTGTATTGTATTGTAGTGTAGTGTAGTGTAGTGTAGTGTAGTGTAGTGTAGTGTAGTGTAGTGTAGTGAGTGTAGTGTAGTGTAGTGTAGTTACTGCATTGCATTGTATTATATCGTATTGTATTGTTTTGTCACTGTTCTTTTTCGCTCGCTTCAAGAAAGAACGAAAAAGTTTACAAAAGGGGGATAATTTCATTTTCCAACACGATGCGAGTTGCTTCCCTTGTGCCATTGCAACATGGTGTTTGTAAATTTATAAATTCAAACTGATGGGGTGTCTGATTTTGATTTGAAATTCAAATAGACTTTCAGTCAAGTCGAAGTTTTTATTTCTTCCTGTTCTCGTAAAGGGACGTAACTCTACGGCACTGCTTAAAACGTGTCTAAATTAAGCCTGCCAACTTTAACGGAAGATTTTCAGTTAGACTACATTTCCAAAGTGTGGGAATTACGGCTGATTTCATTGTTGAGAAAAACGGTAGTATACTTAAAAACCTTACTTTTAGTAAACCTTTGAGCTCTAACCGAGGAACAACAAAAAAGAAGAAGAAAAAACGGCTATATTTACATGGTGATGATGATGACCAAAAAATGTGATCACTTAAGAGGAAGAAAAAGAAGACCAAATTTTTGGATGATTGTAATCCAATTTCCTCAACTGGTCAAAACTCAAGTGTATTGTCCAAAGTTTGGTCAACAAATACCTCATTCAGTAACATTGACTGCATTAACATGCCTAACACATGTTAACATATCAATCCCCCCAAAAAAAGAAAAAAGAAAAAATAGAGATGCTGAAACACCACACACACACACAGATTGGTCAACAAATCCCTTGTTCAGTAACACTGGCTGTATTATATAGCATGCAGCTATTTGTTATACTTTACTATGACAAACTAATGCTGGACCTGAACACACACACACACACACACACACACCACTTTAGTATTACTGTTCCACTGATATTCAAAATTGTGCAATCCACCCCCAAAACCCTGATCCAGACCTCCCCCCTTCCCTTATCTTATTTTTTCGTCCATCTAATATCACAATTTGGAGGAGATGCAAAACGAATTTGCACACACACACACACACACACACACACAGTACTGATTGCCTATGCATCTGCCGACGATAAATTTCTTGATTATGACGCTATTGCGTTGCTGCTTCTGCTGCTGCTGATGATAATGTTGCAGTTTTTGCTCCTTTTTTCTTTCTTTCTTTCTTTTTTTCTTACTTCCTTCATTCATTTCTTTCTTTCTGATTTCCTTTCTTCCTCCTTTTCTTCCTTCCTCCTTTCCTTTTCTCTTCCTTCCTTCCTTTCTTTCTTTGTTTCTTTCCTTCCTTCTGCCTTTCTTTCCTTCCTTTCTTCTTTTCTTTCGTTCCCTCTTTCTTTTCAGTTTTAAACTAACAAAACTCTGGAATCATCCAGACCCTTAAGGGCTGATATTGCTTCACGTGCAATGCAATAGCATGTCTAAAATGCGACCTTGATCAACCGAAAGAGGTATTAGCATATTCTCTGCTTCGAAGCTCCATAATATGAATGACCTTCTGCTGTCTTTATTACCGTTAATTCTGAATTTGAAATGATTATGTTGTGGAAAAGTGGTTGATAGATTTTTTATTCATTGATGATTGATTGATTGATTGATTGATTGTGTGTGTGTGTGTGTGTGTGTGTGTGTCTGTCTGTCTGTCTGTCTCTCTCTCTCTCTCTCTGTGTCTCCCCCTCTGTTTGTCTGTCTCTCTGTCTGTCTCTCTCACTGTCTCCTTGTCTGTCTGTCTGTCTGTCTGTCTGTCTCTCCCTCTCTCTCTCTCTGTGTCTCCCCCTCGTTTGTCTGTCTCTCTGTCTGTCTCTCTCCCTGTCTCTCCGTCTGTCTGTCTGTCTGTCTGTCTCTCCCTCTCTCTCTCTCTCTGTCTCCCCCTCTGTTTGTCTGTCTCTCTGTCTGTCTGTCTCCCTGTCTGTCTGTCTGTCTGTCTGTCTGTCTGTCTTCTCTCTCTCTCTCTCTCTCTCTCTCTCCTCTCTCTCTCTCTCTCTCCCCTTCTCTCTCTCTCTCTCTCTCTCTCTCTCTCTCTCTCTCTCTCTATCTCTTCTAGCGGGAGCGAGTACGTTGCAAACGAGCCATTTTATAAGATTTTCCTTGGTGTTTTTTTTATTGAAACAGCATACCCTTTTTTCTTTCCTTTTAAAAATAAACTGAAAACATGCTCCAGAATGCAATATACGGTCTCCACCAACCAAACCTTGCCTCCACCCCTACCCCCACCTCCCTAAAAGAAGAGGACAACCCACTCTAAGACCACCATTACCTCCAACCGAAAATACCACACCAACCCAACAACAATAAGACAAACAAACAAAGAACAACAACAAAAACCCAACAACAAAAGACACCAACCAAACAAAACGTTTAAGAGTCACGGAATCCACCATAATGATAATTATTAACATATTCAGTGTGCAATTTCAATCTCACAGTGATTCCCAGGTAGGATGAGTGAGTGCCACATTCTGGGTGACCACCAGAGTGTTAAGCTGGGGAACGCACAACAAGAACAACAAAAACATATGCACACGCCGTGATAACGTAATTATGTCTGTTTTTCTGCACTGTACATTAACGAAAATCATTAATGCGTACATAATCTGCTCCATTAGGGTAGATATACTCTTTATAGGCAAATCAAAACAGTATTATTAAATGAATCTTGCTTAATTCAGAATATCATATGGTCGAAACAATCAAGCACCCCCTCCCCCAAAAAAACAAACAAACAAACAAAGAAAACCTTCACACCGTAAATCTGTGCTTTTCAAGCAGGAGTCGTCAGCATTTTCAGAATTGCACCGGTTTTGCAGACTGTAAGTCATTTCTTGCATGTCTTAATTTTTTTTCTTTTCGTTTTTCGGCTATTGATGAGGATCATCAAATGTGAAATTTTAAGTATGCCACCGTTTTTGCCCACCATGAAGGTAGCCGCTTTCCGACTTCGGGGATGTATGTATGCTGGGTGTGTTCATGTTTCTGTAACCCACCAACCGCTGACATGGTTTTATGGGATCTTTAACGTGCCCATTTCATCTTCTGCATGTGTATTTAGAAGAGAATTAAGGCGCTGGCAGGTCTGTACTTGAAGTTGACCTGGAGTATCCTAAAGAAAATCCCCTCCTTTAATTCACCAGACACCGCCGAGATTGGAACCCAAGACTTCATGGACCCATGGGACTGAAGCTGAATGGTCTTAACCACTCCAGCGTCCGTCTACAGGGTTTTCAAAACCAGCGGGGAGGAGTTTTTTTGATTTATGTGCTTCTTGTTTTTTGTTGGTTTTGTTTTTTGCTTTGTTTCTTTTGTTTTGTTTTGTGTAACGCTATTCATTCCTCTATCGATATCTTGGTTTTGTTTAAGAAGCAGATCTGTATGCATGCACCAGTTGTAATTCTTCCTTTCTTCATGAATCACATCCAGATGGTACTCAACAAGTGGGTGGCATTATGCTCACAAAGGGATAGACGAAAAACAAACCAACTGTACTTGCAAAACAAAGAAAATATCATGCTAACAAGAATAATACCTAGCAGACAGCCGAAAAAAGGATAGAATGGAAGAGTAGTAGTAATAGTAGTAGTAGTAGTAGTAGTAGTAGTAGTAGTATAGTAGTAGTAGTAGTAGTAGTAGTAGTAGTAGTAGTAGTAGTAGTATAGTAGTAGAAGAAGAAGAAGAAGAAGAAGAAGAAGAAGAAGAAGAAAAAGAAGAAGAAGAAGAAGAAGAAGAAGAAGAAGAAGAAGATTATGATGAGATGATGATGATGATGATGATGATGATGATGATGATGATGATGATGATGATGATGACAAGAAGAAGAAGATGCTGCTGCTGCTTCTGATGATGATGATGATGATGATGACACTTATGATGATGAGGATGGCGAAAAGTACATGAGAAGCAGAGATCATTTAATGCTTGGAAAAGGATTTTTTTTTAAAGAAGAAGGGAAGGTAAGAAGGAAAGAAAGAAAGAAAAAAAGAAAAGGAAAGAAAAGAAAAGAAAAAGAAAGAAACGAAAAGAATGAAAAGACAGAAAACGAAAACAAAAGAAAAGAAAAAAAAAGAAAAAGAAAAGAAAAGAAAAGAAAAGAAAAAGAAAATGAGAAAAGAAAAGACAAAAAAAAAAATCATAAAGCAGGAGGAATCAGATTGAAAACTACAGTTGAGATGCAGATGGAATTGCCCCCTGGCTTGCAAAATACAATCGGCCAAAAAGGGGAGCGCCGCTCTTTCCTCTTCCCCAAGTCTGAAGATGAGATCTCTATGTTTTACATAAAAGGAAAATGGCACCTACCCTCCACACACACCCCCTCTCACCCCCGCCCCACACACCTCCACTACCTCCTCCACACACCTACAATACACAGATCCCCACTCCCTCCCCCACACCCCTCTCAACCAACTCCACTCCCAATCGATCAATATTCCATTGATTGATTATCCATTCCCTTCTCCTCCCATCCAAAGAAACGGTCAAAATTCCCCTCTCCCCCCCCCCCCCCCCCCCACACACACACACAAGGTGCTGATTGTACTTACAACAGGGAATTATTCCCACCTCTGATCCCGTTCATCACTCCGTCTTTAAGCTTCCACGACCTTCTCATATTGGATATTTCCATATTTGATATTCTCTGCGTGTCTCTCTCTCTCTCTCTCTCTTTCTCTCATCACACGCCCTATCCCCCCACCCAGGACAGAGGTGGGGTGGGGTAGGGGGTGTGTGGGAGGGTGGGGTGGGGTTGGGGCAAGGATTTCATCATCGAACATGACCACATTGGAGAGGGGGTGGGGTGGGCAGAGCAACGGAGGAATGGCATTG
>CM060320.1:42346637-42349400 GCA_030674155.1 Stramonita haemastoma | reverse complement strand
ATAAAAACACATCTCTGACTAAAGTGTCTGAACCCGGAGGAGAAAAGACTGTTGAAAACTCTCTGACATCACAAGTTCTGCAACCTATGACAAAACGTCACATTTTTCTCACCACCCCCACCCCCTCCTCTCTTCCTTCCCCCCCCCCCTCTTACCACCCTACCCCACCACCCACCCACCCCTCACTCTTCATCCTCATCATGCCGATGAGAAGAGAAGAAATTCCCACCCATCATTTTTTTTTTTACTTTTCAAACGTCGATCGCCTATGTCTCCTCTCCCCCCAACTCCAGGAAAATGACAGGAACTTCATCTTCTACGAGCAGAGCAGACTGGAAGGACGTCCTTGACTTCATTTTTCACATTGTGGAATGAGCTCGCCCCAAAAGTCCTTCAATAAAAGTCATTTGTGTCACGAGGAGTGGAAGAAAGTCGCGCGCTTAAGTGTCATTAGCGACTAACTTTCCATTCTTCAAGGAGCACATCTTTTTTTTTTCTTCTTCTTCTCTCTTCTCTCTCAACCTAGAGTGGATCTGGCTGGCTGGCTAGCTGGTTGGCTGGTTGGCTGGCTTGAACGAGGCTTGTGCAAGCTAAAGATGTTCGCTCTATCATTGCCATCATCGTTATTCACTGTTGAAGTGAAGCAAGGCTTTCCCAAAAAATATAAAAATGAAAATAAATCTTTAATCACCTTTTCCTTCTCTCTGTCTCTCTGTCTCTCTGTCTCTCTGTCTCTCTTGTTCTCTCTCTCTCGTCTCTGTCTGTCTGTCTGTCTCTGCTCTCTCTGTCTCTGTCTCTGTCTCTTCTCTCTCTGTCTCTCTCTCTCTCTCTCTCTCTCTCTCCTCTCTCTCTCTCTCCTTCTCTCTCTCTCTCTCTCTCTCTCTCTCTCTGTCTCTCTCTCTCTCTCTCCCAATCACCACCCCACCTCATCCAAAAAATAACGAAAGAGTTTTAGGAAGACCAAAAAAAAAAAAAAAAAAAGGTTTTTAACATTCAACTGTTCTCTCTGTGTAGAAAGAACGAAGAGTCTTTTAAGCTTTTGATTTCCATCGATGTGCGGAACAAAAAAAGTAAAACAAAAAAAAAAGGAAAAAAAAAAACCCAGAAAAACTGACAAGATTTGAAAAGGAAAGGAAGATAGTCGTACATGACCTGAGAGGATGGTCAAGAACCCTTAGGGGCCCAGTAAGGGAGAGTTCTTGACTGCAGGAGCACAAACAGGCAGCGGCTCCAAACTGCCTCTTCGGCTTCGGCTTCTGAAGCTGCTGCTGCTACTGCTGTTGTTGCAGCTTCTGTCTTAATTAAACGACGATCAAAGCTGAAGGACCAATTATGCAACAAGAGTTTAAACGACAAGAAATTGCCAGTTCAATGCAGAGGAGGAGGAAGAGAGGAGGAGGAGGAGGAGCAGAGAGGAGAGAGAGAGAGAAGAGGAGAGAGAGAGAGAGAGAGAGGAGAGAGAGAGAGGAGAGGAGAGAGAGAGAGAGAGAGAGAGAGAAGAGAGGAGAGAGAGAGAGAGAGAGAGAGAGAGAGAGAGAGAGAGAGAGAGAGAGAGAGAGAGATTTTTATGATTATCGTCAATGTGTCATGACTTCTTGATTTCCTTTTGGAAAGAAACGGGGATAAAAGAAAAAAAAAAACGCGTAATTGTCCGTCCTACTTGTCAAAAAAATGTTTCCTTTTTTATCCTTAAGGAAAGCAAATTTACTTCAAACAAGAAGTGTGAATGGGCTCATCACTGCAGCAGGGTTTTGGGGGGCTTTTTTATTTTTATTTTTTAAAAGGTGACCTGAAACAGACTTTAAGGTATTATCAGTTTGCCTTGCGAAACAAAATACACTATCACAGACTTCACGAGACCTAGGGAGGGATAAAGCAGCATTCCACAATAGTATTATATAACGAACAAAAACGCACCAAAACCAAGAAAAACGTTTTATTGTTTTTAGTCTTTAAACATTGTATTTTCTACCATCTAGTATTTCCTAACTTTAAACTTGCTTTGGGAGCAAACAGAATAGAACTTAAGCACTTTTTATATAATTATCGCCCCCACATTGAGGTAAAACACAACTTCTCATTTCGATAGTCATGTTTGCGTGCATCACTTGCTCTATGCAACAATCACAATGAAAACAATAATGACAACGATGACGACGACGACGATGATGATGAGGAGGAGGAGGAGGAGCAAGAGGAGGACGACGACGAGCGCATGACTGATGATGACGACGACGACGACGACGATGACTGATGATGACGATGACGACGACAATGACTGTTGATGGAGACGACGACAACGACGACGATGATGACGACGACTGCGACGACGCATGACTGACGACAGACTCAACAATTTAGGAAACCATAATCTTTATTGAGTTTTCACATAATTTTTCTCCCACCATCAGTTGTTATTGTTCTGACACTTCCAAAAAGAAAAAAAAGAAAAAAGAAAAAAGAAGAAAAAAATCAGTACAAAAGTAGCAAGCAACCAGCCTGACCTGTTGTGTTCAGAGACTCACATGCCGACAAAAAGCGGCGGAAGTACTCTTCAGTCTGGAAGGAAGGAAGGAACACACGACAAGGGAGATAATGGGTGTCATGGCGGTGCGACGCTATTCCTTCTAGAACCAAGATCTCAACAGTTCTCCCACTCCCCTACTACTCCCCCTACCCCCCTCCTTCCTTCCTTCCTTCGCCACAAACTTTTTTCTCCTCCTCTTCCACCACCCAGACTTTTTCTCCTTCAAACGTCACCAT
>CM060320.1:42316637-42341637 GCA_030674155.1 Stramonita haemastoma | reverse complement strand
ACCTTACTTTCTGGAGTTTCCAGTCAAACTTTTCATAATAATTTCAGCTAGCTTACAAAGGTCACGGTGTGTGGTGTGTGTGTGTGTGGGGGGGGGGGTTGGAGGTTAGCCTAGTGGTTTAGAGTGCCGAGCTCGCGATTTGACGACCTGGGTTCAATCTCTCACAATGGGGATTTTTCCCCTGGAGTTAAGATCAGTACCGATTCAACTCCCCCGAAAGTCCATCGGATGGGGCTAACCGAGGTCCTGTGTGCCAACACAAGCAGAACATCTTATGCACACGTTAAAACCCGATCTGCGTTCCGGAAGAGTAGGCCAGTGCGCGCCGACAAGAACGGATTACAAAATTATTATAAAAAAAACCCCAGCATGCACACAGGTGTCATGTTTAGACACCATCCCTGAGGGAAAAAAAAATAATGGGTAGGCGCTGCACTTGTGGCGACGCGCTCTCCCCGGGAGAGCAGCCCGAATTTCACGCAAAGAAATCTGCTGACATAAAGTGGTATAAAAGTTTTAAAAATAAATAAATAAATAAATAAATAATAAAAAATTTGGTTATTTGCCATATTTCACGATTTTGTGTGTGTGGTGGTGGTGGTGGTGGTGGTGGTGGTGGTGGTGGTGGTGTGTGTGTGTGTGTGTGTGTGTGTGTGTGTGTGTGTGTGTGTGTGTGTGTGTGTGTTAGGGGGGTAATCTTGAGTTGGCAGGTGAATTTCCATAAAAAAAATATTGTCTCAAAAAAAAACACACACACCTAAAAGTAGAATATGTCAGCAAGCACTAGATCTAGATCTAAATGAAACCAGACAAAGCAATGCCGTCTTGTGACTAACCAAGTGTTCAGTTCAAGTGATACATGTCGAGACATATTCATCTTTTCTTCTTCGAAGTCGAATGCTCAGAGAGCACACTATTGTTATCTGTTATAATTATAAGCAAAAATACGTTGCGCTGCCGTTAAGCGCCTGACAAGTCAGGCCCAGCACATCTGACTTCGGCGTGGGAGAGAATGGTACATTTCAAGTCTTTCTGGAGAAAAAAAAAGGGCAGGTGAATGGATCACCGAGGTAGGAAATAGATAAGAAGGAGGTCGTAGGAAGAAAAGGAACAAGGCAGAAAACAAAGAGGGGGGAAAAGAGGGAATTCCTAGCACAGAATTTCCAGAAGGTGGGAGATGTTATTTATACCAACAGACCCTTGGCATCCCCAGTGTGGAAATCTGCTCAATTGGACCAAGCCCCCATAAAAGAATTGTATGCCTGCACTTGCACAAAGAGAATGTGTGTGTGGGGTGTGTGAGTGGGGGGGGGGTGTTGAGAGAAGTGGGGATGGAGGTGGGTCCTTTGTATTCATTGTAATCACATAACCACCCGAAACTGGATCAAAATCCTAATTCTGGAATTCCCCCCAGATTGTAGTACTTAGTAGTAGTCGTTGGAGTAACAGTAGTAGTCGGACGACACAAGCCAAGCTCAGGGAAGCGAAACAGGTGACGCCAAAAACGACATAGAGCAACACCATACAGCCCAGCCTAGCCCACATAGCCCACGGCTATGGAACAATTCACACACACACACACAACGGCTTCTCAGTTCAGCCCCACCCCAACAAACGGGTGGGTCCCCCCCCCCCCCCCCCCCCAATAGACTTAATCCCCACTGATCAAAATAATAGAGAGCTTGATACCCTACAGCGCTCCCAGAGAATGGCCAGGTTGATACTTGAACAAGTCAACAAACGGGACCTTAGCACCCTAGAGGAATAATAGACTCTGGTGGGTAGATCTAGGTAGTAGGGGCTGGCTGCCTGGCTGGCTGGCAGTGCCTTAAAGACCTGGATTGAGAACAGCTACAACAACAAGGGGTCGGGTCTTACTGACCACTTCAGCATTGGATAGCCATCTCCAGCTGACCCATCATGGAGTTAGCCAAGGGTGTCTGCTGCCCTTTTCTTTTCTTTTTGCTTTTATTTCTTCTCTCTGTGTTGGTCTCATCCAGAAGCCAGCCTAGTTTGACAAAGATCACCATAGGAAGGCAATGGAACGTGCTGCCGGCATTCTTGATAACGCTGAGTTGATCAAGAGAACTTGATCGATAGCCAACTCCCCCAAAATATCGAAGACTTTTTGTTATTGATCTTTTTTTGTAATTGTATCCCCAAAAAGGTTCTCTCGCTCTGTGTTTCTGTCTCTTCCTCTGTCTCTCTGTCTCTCGTCTGTCTGTCTCTGTCTCTGTCCTCTCTCTCTCTCTCTCTCTCTCTCTCTCTCTCTCTCTCTCTCTCCTCTCTCTCTCTATCTCTCCTCTCTCTCTCCTCTCTCTCTCTCTTCTCTCTCTCTCCTCTCTCTCTCTCTCCTCTCTCAATGCATGTACGTTAAAGTACACTGTAAAAAGAAACCCAAACAACCCCACAGCAAAACAAAAGAGACATACTAGTAAAATTATATATGAATAAATATATATATGTATATATATATATATATATATATATATATATATATATATATATACATTATAGTATATATATGTATATATGTGTATACACACACACACACACACACACACACACACACACACACACACACACACACACACACACACACACACATATATATAATATATATATATATATATATATATATATATATATAATAATATTATATATATATATAATATATAAATATATGTGTGACGCTCCACCACATAATAAGTCGGAGTGCACCAGAGGTCATTTTTTAGTTATTGACATGTTTTAATGCTCATAAAGCGCTATCAAATACAACAAAACAATGGAAAGTCGGACATTCTGTGCAAACGTTATTACAAATTGAATCGATAGAACTCCACAAGGACTGTGACAAATGATCCCAAAAGGTGCTAAGTTTTTTTTCGTAACAGTTTGTCAGTTTGACGTGTCTTGGATCATCTTTCCACATTTCAATCAAGCAAATCTCTACATTTCTTGCCTTTTATTCTCTATTAATCATGGTACGTTAAACGAAATTGTAAAAAAAATCAAAACTCAATGACAACTTGACCCAAACGATAAGGCTCTAGTAAAAATTGAGTAAATGTGATAAAACTATTTTGTATGAATATATATAATTATATATAATAGTATATATATATATGTATATATATATATATAATATATATATATATATATATATATATATATATATATATATATATATATATATATATATATATATATATCTGTGTGTGTGTGTCATCCGTATGTTAGCTCAGAACAGGCACCAATGAACGCCACCAAAGTAATCCAGCAGCAGTATACAGGGCCCTACTGCTGTGAACCTACAGCAGGCTTGATACTGATGGGCCCCTCTGTAGACTTAAAAAGAAAAAGAAGACAAAATAAATGCACTTCAACTGGAGAGAGAGAAAGGCGAGACAAGAGAAAAAAACAAGCAGAGAAAACAGAGCCAGACCCAAAACAGACAAACATGCCACGACAATAAAACAGCGACAAAACCAGCAGACACCCACACAAGCAGCGGAAAAAAAAGAGGAACATATCACTTCTGAAAATTCGCCCGAAGGGGTCAGTCAGTCTCTCTTTGTCCGGCATTTCAAGAGGACAACGTTATTAAGGGAAACAGCCAAGGATAGTCCCGCAAAAGAAAGAGAGAGAGAGAGAGAGAGAGAGAGAGAGAGAGAGAGAGAGAGAGAGAGAGAGAGAGAGAGAGAGAGAGAGAGAGAGAGAGAGAGAGAGAGAGAAACCAAAACAACCTCAGAACACACAGAGAGACCAAAAGATGACTGTAGGCTGCTTTGGAAGTGATAGCTGGGATAGTTTTCCTCAACGACACTGCAAACTGAATATGAATGAATATATCCATCCCACCCTTAAACATGAGAAGATCCGTCATTTATGAAGGACTAAAAAAATGAATTAGGGGGGAAAAAGGAGAAGAGAGGAGAAGAGGAAAGAGGAGAGGTGAGGAGAGGAGAAGAGTGCAAAGAAAAGCTTTTTTCAAAGAGACATCCCACAGAGAGGAATTGATGACAAGCAATGTTCTACATCAAAACCCAGTGTCTCGTTCAAGCTGGGAAAGAAAACAGGAAGCCTACTACACGTCGTGGCCTGTGGGCCTTTCGCCTTCAGAGGAAGAGGTCTAGTTGGAAAGTAAACACATTTACACTGGGCGGCTAAAGAAGTTAACCGATCGGCTTTCAAACCCGGTAGAGAGAGAGAGGTAGAGGAGGAACGACATAGAGAGGACAGAGAGAGAGACAGAGAGTACCCGGGTAGAGAGAGAGAGGGCCCTCTTCAACAAAGCCAGGAGGGGTGGGGATGTGGGGATGGTGGGGTGGGGGAACAAAAGGAAGAGGGACTGGGGTGCAGGGAGTCTGTAGCATGCAGGGTTCTGATTTCCTGGTCCGTACGTGGAGAGGAAGGAGGGAAATGTTTAGAGGGTTTTCATAAAATAAACTTTTTTTTTATCCGGTGATGGTTTCGTGGTAGTGGACACACAGAGAGAGAGAGAGACAGAGAGAGAGAGAGAGAGAGAGAGAGAGAGAGAGAGAGAGAGAGAGAGAGAGAGAGAGAGAGAGAGAGAGAGAGAGAGAGAGAGAGAGAAGAGAGAGAGAGATGTACAAAAGGGTGCAAGGTTTAAAAAAATATTGAAGGGAGATGATTATCCGATGCGCAGAATGTATTGGTGTCCCTTTCCTCTGTCTTTCTGTGTGTCTTCCTTCTATATGACTGTCTCTGTATCGTCTGTGTCTGTCTTTCTCACTCAATCTGTCTCTTTGCACTTGTGATGCCTCTAAAATTGTATATCTGTTAATAGATGAACACATTTTTTTCAGCAGGCTGGTCTATTTCTTTATTAAATGATTGAACAAATATTTGATATATTTAACCCATTGACTCTAATAGCCTTGGTTTACAATGCCCACCATGAAATAATGACCTTTTAAGATTCACCTTCACCTTCACCTGTCCCGTAGTCCTGTGGACCGTGGGGGCACCACTGAAGATTTTACAAAGATTATAAAATTAATAACTGTTAAATGAATTTGACACAGCTTTATGTCTGCAGGCCTAAAATTCTTAAAGTCATAGGAACACACGACACGAAAATTACCATTGGCTCCATGATCAACTGATGTCTTGCTCCCTGGTCAGTCCATCTTTTGTACGCATGTAAAACATAGACCATAACAGCAGCAATGGAGATGAGACTGCTTATGCAAAATTCTCGGCATCTAGATCACATAACCAACGAGGAAGTGAAAACCAGAATTAAAAGTGCCATAGGAACCTATGAACAGCTCCTGACCTCGGTGACAAAAGAACCCCGCAAACTGAATGGTTGGGCACGTCGTGTGAGCACCTGGGCTGGCCAAGACTGTCTTACAGTAAACAAACAGTACAAGGAAGGAGACGAAGAGGCAGACAGAGAAAACGATGGGAATACAACATCAGAGAGTTGGACTAGCCTTGAATGGAACGACATGGCTTCGTAATTATGAGAACCGAGAGAAGTGAAGGAAGCTGGTTCCAAAATCTTCAGTGGTGTCCTAAAAGTTGACCAGACTACAGGACATGAAGGCAAAGGTAATACATTGAAGGTGAAAATTGAAGCACTAAGTCAGAAAGGCAAAACATCAAATTTCCCTCCAAGTGAAACACACAAATGCCTACTACATACTTCTGAACAACTGACACTCAGTCAAATAAATAAAACGGTATCTCTCTTTTCTTTCATCATCTAAACCACAGACAAGAAGGGGCAAAAGATAAGGAGGCAGACAGACTATCCAACACACACACAAATCACACACACACACACACACACACACACACACACACACACACACACACAGCACCACACCACGCACGCACACACACACACCAGGGAGCAAGCATACATCAAGACAAGCAAACTTATCCGACAGAAAACCGAAACAAGAACCATACATCACCCCCCCCCCCCACCCCCTACCCCCCCTCCCCCCCCCCGACCTCCCACCCCTTCAAAAACTGAAGACACCTCCACTACTGGCGCAAAAGCAGACTAACTTGCTCGTTCGTTAATCTCCTTCATCCCAAATCCCCCCTGCTGGCCCCCAAAACTGCAGCAGACGATCTCAAATTTGGGGGGTGGGCTAAGTGGCACCCTTTGCTTTACACCTGCCAGGCAAATATAGATCCCCTGTCAGGAGTGAGGGCAGCTTGTGGGGCTGCTTCCACTCCAGTATTGACAAACGGTTCTGTTTCCAATCAGCCCCGCTACACAGAGAGAGAGAGAGAAAAAAAATAAGACCAAAAAAAAGAAGAAAAAAAAACCTCCCTTGCTTTGCTTTCTATCTCTTCGTTCTCTCTTGCTCTCTACTAAGTTCAACCTTTAAAAGATGGCGTGTGAGCGGAAGCTTTGGGGCTACACACCGCCATTCGAATTTTTGTCACTTTTTCGTTGGTTTTCTTATATCATTCTTGTATTCATACTACACATACTAAATTATTCACGTAAATGAAAAAAAGAGAACTAAAAAAAAAACAGTTTCTTTTTTTGTAAAAGATTAGGACTCAAAACTCAGGTGATTTTGCACAAATTTAGTAGGTTTGAAATTGTATTTGTTTTACAGCAAACATTGTACCCCATCTCAGTCCTTGGTTAGTCTGCTAGTAGCTTCCTAACCACAATATGTATGCATGAGGTTAACACCCTAAGAACACAAGCTATCCCCTAAGAACACAAGCTATCTTCATTTTTATGGACGATCAAATCCAGCCTTGTCACGACTACCTAGATCTAGATCTAGTATTAATTGCTCTATGTCCTCAATCCAAAAAAAAAACCCACGTACACAGTTCATTTTTTCATGTTTTTTCCATATCTTTAAACAAAAAAAAAAATCTGTGAAAATCAGCAGAAATTTTTGTTTTCAGACTTAAAAGCATTCTATAATAGAAGATACTACATGCCCCAGGAAGCTAAAGTGAAGTGTAGCCTTCTTCTACAAAGTTTTCAACCTTTAAAAAAAGATGGGGTATGGAGGGAAGGAAATCTAAGAAGAGGAGGGGGAGGGGGGTTGTTGAAAAAGTTACTGGGGAACATGGCGGCGAAATAAAACAGTAGCCACGCGCTTTCTACAAGACAAATAAACCTTCTATAGCCTACCTACCTACCTACCCCTTCAGGTTGCTTTTGGGAGGCAGGGAGGCCGACAGTGATGGGTGCACAAACAGCCCAGGTAAGGAGGTAAGGAAGGAAGGATGGAAGGGAAGGAAGGAAGGCATACGGGGAGAAAAGATGAAAAAAGAAGTCCTGGTGGGAGCAAGCCAATAACGGTCTTCGTTGTTTCAATCATACGAGAAGGGGGGTCTTTGTGGTGGTGGTGTTTTTTGAGTGTGTGTGTGTGTGTGTGTGTGTGTGTGTGTGTGTGTGTGTGTGTGTGTGTGGCGCGTGCGGCGTTGGGTGCGGTGTGTGGTGTGTGTGTTTTTAAGTGTAGAGTAGTAAAGTGCATTGTGTGTGTGCGTGCGCGCGCGCGCGCGTGTGTGTTCCCAGGGTTCTTTTCTTCTTCTTTTTTTAAAAACTGATTTTGTTTTTATCTTTTCTTTTCGTTTTCATTTGAGTCCTATCAACAGACAGTTCTGTGTGTTTCTGCTTCCCTGTGTGTGTGTGTGTGTGTGTGTGTGTGGTGTGTGTGTGTGTGTGTGTGTGTGTGTGTGTGTGTGTGTGAGTGTGTGAGTGTGTGAGTGTGTGAGTGTGGTGTGTGTGTGTGCGTGTGCGCGCGCGCGTGTACGTGCGCGTGCGCATGCGTATGTGTGTGTATATGTATGTGCGTGTTTGTTCATCTCCATCTCTCTCCCTTCCTCTCTGCCTCTCTCTCTGTCTCTTTTTGTCTATCTGTCTGACTCTATCTGTCTGTCTGTCCCTCCCTCCCCCTCTCTCTCCCTCCCACCCTCTCTCTCTCTTTCCCTCCATCCTTCTCTCTCTCTCCCCTCTCTCTCTTTCTCTCCTAATGATAAACTCTGATTTCATTTTTTTCATATCATGACAAAGATTTGGCAGCAGGAGGCAAAGAGAATGATAAGCTAAAAGGCTACAGACCAGCGTCAGACTTCATCTTGCCCTCTGCCATAGGGACAGTCATTCCCGAATCGAACTGGCCAGCCACACCCGACCTGTACCAGAATTAACACATAGAGGGCACCTCCATACGTCTTCCGAGACTGAAGGCTGCCTAAGGCTGCCTAAAAGATTCTATACACATGTATATACATGCGCGTACGCATGTACACACACACACGCGCGCACGCACGTACACACACACACACGCACACACACACACACACACACACACACACACGCACACGCACGCACACACACACAACACACACACACACGTTACACACACACATACACACACACACACACACACACACACACACACACACACACACACACACACACACACACACACACACACACACACACACACACACACACACACCACACACGGACAGCAGACAGACATACAAGAGACAGAGAATCAGACAGACAGACAGGTAGAAAAACAGAGAGACATACAAACAGGGATACAGAGACAGAAAAAAGAAAACCAAAGACAGAGACAGATACAGAGAAACAGAAATAAAGACAGGAGTTAAAAGCATTTTTTCTTCTTCTTTTTCTTTTCTTTTCTTTTTTTTTTCATTTTTTAACTACTTTCAAATCTATTTTGCATTTCAAGAGCTCATACTTTCCCGAGATAGCATTTTTTTTTAACATGTCTCATCGCACCTCTGCTTTTACCCTGTGAATTTTGACTTGTTTTCCCTCTCTTCTCTCTGTCTCTCTGTCTCTTCTCTGTCTCTGTCTCTCTCTGTTATCTTGTCTTCTCTGTGTTCTCTCTCTCTGTCTCTGTCTTCTGTCTTCTGTCGTCTGTCTGCTCTGTCTCTTGTTCTGTCTTTCTGTTCTTCTGTCTGTTGTCTGTTGTCTGTTGTCGTTCTGTGTGTCTGTCTCTCTCTCTCTCTCTCTCTCTCTCTCTCTCTCTCTCTCTCTCTCTCTCTCTCTCTCTCTCTCTCCTCTCTGTTGAAAAGCAGGCATCTGGTATAAAAATAAAAAAACACCAAAAAAAACCCAAAGAAGAAGAAAAAACAGGAGCTTTGAACACGTGTTAAAAACACACGATTATGCCCAAACTGAAACAAGAACAACGAACAAGTGCTGTGTTGTTGAAGACTTAGGGGGGGAAAAAAGGAGCCTGAAACTTGACCGTGTCTCTACGTACATGACTTACCCAACTGGGTTTATTTTCTTCTCTGAGATGGGGTTGGTTTTGGTTTTTTAGGGGGGTTCGTTTTTTTTTTTCTTTGGGGGGGGGTGTCTTTTTTAAGGAGGGGGGAGGGGGAATGTACTTGCATAGTCCTGACAAGGAGATGGGAAGCAAAAAAGAAAAAAAAAAGAAAAATAAGAGAGAGAGAGAGGGGGGGGAGGGGGAGAGGAAGGGAGGAGGGAGGAGGGGCGGGGAATCACAGCGGTTAGAACATCTCTGACTCGTGGTTTGAAAGAATCTGGGCTTGTGAGTTCGAGTCGCCGCTGAATTGTCCGTTTGAAGGTAATTTCCTTATATATATATATATATATATATATATATATATATATATATATATATATATATATATATATATATATATATATATATATATTACCACTTTAAGTCACGGCGGATTTCCCTGCGTGAAATTCAGGCTGTATTCCCCAGGGAGAAGGCGTCGCCACAATAACAGCGTCACACATTTTGTTTTCCTGTCTGCAACTGTTTCCCTATCAGAGTGGCTTTTTTTCTACAGAACTTTGCCAGGAACAACTCCCTTGTTACCATGGGTTCTTTTACGCGCACTAGATAATTTTGTGTAATACACGGGACCTCGGTTTATTGCCTCAGCCAAAAGACTAGCAGCCAGATCACCACTCATGATCTAATGGATGGAGGAAAAGTTTTGAGCCCAAACGGGGATTAAATCACCGTACACTTCCGATCTGGACTTTTTGCTTTCTAGGCATTTGGAGTTATGACTGGTTTTGACTCCGTTCACCTGCAAGAGCCTTTCTGGTGAAACTATAAACCGAGGTCCCGTGTACTTGTGGACTTGTAACGTCTTCTGCATACCTTAAAAACCTCACCCATTTTTGTTGTTGTTGCGTTGTTGTTGTGTTGATGTTGCTGTAGGAGATGTGGCCACCAGCTAGATCTATGGTCAGTGTTATGAATGCTGGCCCCTATAGAAGCTGAGGTCTCTTATGCTTCGCTCCCCTACGACCACATAGGTTATGGGACACCTTTACTTTTTTAAAATAGTACACGAGAATAGTCCTAGGGAAACAGTGGAACAGAAAGTCTGTGATGACCAGTTTGGTTCACGATGGTCCTGCCCACAATGTGACATTTTCAGCGCCTATCATATCAAATTTTGTTTGGGTACATTGTTACATTGGTACCCGCTGTATAAACTCATTTGAAATAGGTTTAAACAAACCTTGTGAAAAGGCTTCAACAAAATAGCGACAGGACATGATTGTGTCTGGTTCGATCTTTTTTTCTCATTAGTTTTGTTTAACGTTGACTTTTTGTTTTGCTTAGTGTTTGTTCATTGTTCAAACTGTTTCGTAGAGAAAAGTATTATATACGCTATGTGTAAACATTATTTTGTTGTCGACATAATCTGTGTACTTTGGGTAAACTTGACAGTTGAGTTTATCTTGTACCCTGTGTGAAAATGTATCTTCTTAGATACAGAACGATTCCTTTCAATTTCTGAGAATACGGTATGTTATTCCTGATTTTGAATAACATATCTTTTATCAAAAACAGACACGAAATCTAGACAGATATGATAACATCACAATTGGAGCGGCGTATAGTGCCTCTAAGACACACCAATATGACATGACCAACATGCTTATATCACTTATTCTACACCTTCGCTCTCTTTCACGCATCCACAATGCTGAATAGTCTAACAGATAATATATCTACAGAGAAGAGACAGAACAGGTGATCATTTTCCTCTGGGGGGAAAATTTCTCCCTTTTGTGCGAATGGTTGAACCTTTTCGGTTATATTGTAAAGCTTGAAAGGTTTGCATTATGTCGACATTGACATATGGACTATTCACATGACGTATCTACCATACGTCTCTTCTCTCAGTGATGTGTAGCTGGATGATGTAGGATAGTTCACTCGGCCCAGATAGCGGTTACGGTACGTGTCCTGTCTCTAGGCATGCCTGTCTTCATTGTGGACATTAGGGTTGGGCGCGTGAATAGAGGCAGTGGATTATTGAAAAGGCTGGCAGGTATACTAGGATGTGTGTGTGTGTAATTATATTGTCTAAGGTAGCATAGATGTATGTAGCATTGGTGGCTCTAGCTCTTACACATCTGTTTAGAAATTCGGAGATTCAGGGTTTGATTCCAGTCTGTAGCCATACCTTTCCCTAATCCACAAGACCTAAAAAAAAACAACAACAATATTTTAGACATGATGATTTCTTTTTAAATAAAAAAAAAGATCGAAAAAGAAGAAAACCAAAGGGTAAACCCGTAAAAAGAAACAATGAATCAAACATAACAAGTCAAAGTCGGATGCGCTGGTCTTGATTTGTCAGACGCTTAACGGCAGCACAGCGCATTTTGGCTCATATGACAGACAAAAATAGTTGCTGTCTGTGTGTTTGACGACAAAGAAGAGGAAACAAACAAAACAGAAAAAAAGAAAAAGAACCCCAACCCAAAACACCACCATCATCAAGAAACAACAGAAAAATGCATACATATTTTTTCTCGAATTAGTAACAGAATCATGATCAGTATCGTCATCATCAGTCCAAAATACCAATGGAACCTTAACCATGTCGTGTATGTCTTCCAAGTTTACCTTATTGACAAAACACACTGTATACATCCAATAACGTATCAACCCCCCCAAACTCAACGTTTTTGTTTACTCTTTTTCTTCTCCCTCGAAAAGTAAGACAGCAGCTTTTGTTTGTCAAATTAGCAAAAAAACGCGTTCCTTGTTGATTAAGCGCACATCCAACTTCAGCCTAGGAGAAGAGAATTGTCATCTTTAAAAGTCTTTCTAGAGAAAAAAAAGAAGAAAACAGCAGAAAAATAGACCAAAAAGGCAACAACAAAAAAAGACAAAAAAAAGACTAGAAGGAAATGACAGCAAGAAAAAAAAAAGGAACTGAACCAAATAAAAGATATCAACTTGACAAATATGTATCGGTTTATTTGAACCCTTGAGGATGTCATAGTGCTGTGTCCTTTATTCTCAACATAGGCCATAAGATCCACTGTCACTTTCGGGACGTGAAAGTTATAATAGGTCGAGGAGGGTGGACACACATATGTATGAAGAGAGAGAGAGAGAGGAGAGAGAGGGAGAGAGAGAGAGAGAGAGAGAGAGAGAGAGAGAGAGAGAGAGAGGGAAGAGAGAGAGAAGAGAGAGAGAGAGAATACAGCAGGAGAGAGAGAGGAGGAGGAGAGAGAGAGAGGAGAGGAGAATATGCCAGTGTTCCATTTCACGTCTGTCAAGAAGACTATAGGAGGAAGGATGAGCAGTGGAGAAGACGGTATGAGTGAGACATGATAAGATTCTTGATGTGAGAGGGACGAGAGAGAGCGAAAGAGGAGAGAGAATCAAACAATACAGCGGGGGGGAAGGAGGAGGGGGACAGGACAGGGAGTGTTATTCTCAGTGTCCTTTCTCACCCTGTCTGTCAGAAGACCTTATAGGAGGAACTGGATGGCTACGTGTGGAAGAGACCTTGGTAATGAGCTGAACCCAATGATAACGATTTCTTGGTGTGGGGGACAGAGACAAGCGAAAGTGGGGATTTGAATTGAGTAGAGTGCCTTTGCAAGGATAAACAGTGTTGCCCTGTCTTCTTGTAGGCTAATCTTATTAGTGCTAGTGCTTAGTGCTTAGTGCCGTTGATTCTTAAAGGTCAATAAAGTCTTTGCTTTGGTGTGTGTCTTATATCTCTCTGTGTGTGTATGTGTTAGGCTGGTCGGTCTCTTTGTCTTGTGCTCTCTGTATCTTAGTATGTTTGTGCACCCTCTCTATCCCTTTGTGTTTCTGTCTCTCTCTCTCTCTCTTCTCTCCCCCTCTCTCTCTCTTCTCTCTCTCTCTCTCTCTCTCATTCTTTCTCCTCTCTCTTCCTCTTTGTCTCTCTCTCTCTCTCTCTCTCTCTGACTCTTGTCTCTCTCTGACTTTCATTCCTCTCTCTCTCACACCTCTGTCTGTCTCTGTCTCGTCTGTCGTCTGTTCTGTCTGTCTGTCTCTGTGTTGTAGGTCCTATATCTCAGGTTCTCTTGTGTTTGATGTAGCTGTATTGTGTGCTGTTTTGTGTTTGGTATATGTATACATACATGTATTGCATTTTCGTTCTTCTGCCCCCTTTTATAAAGGGCTCTGTGGCCTCACATGAATAAAGCATCTCAAGTCTTTGTCTATGTCTGTCTGTCTGTGTGTCTGTGTGTCTGTCTCTGTCTGTGTGTGTGTTCTCTCTCTGTGATCATTCTTGATTTTCGGCAATATTGGAACAGGTGTGTGACTTGTCTTACCTTGTCTTATCTTTATACACATATAATAATTATATTTGTCTACTTTCTCAATGTGTTTCTGCTTACCTGCCTGGAGTTGCGTGAATTGCATCATCAAGATTGGATACAAGTCTAAGTGCGTGAAACCTCTTGAAATTTGAACCATTTCTGTCTGCCTGGTCTGTCTGTCTGTCTGTCTGTCTGTCTCTCTCTCTGTGTCTCTGTCTCTATTTCTTCCTGCCCCCCCCCCCCTCCCCCTCAAACACACACACACACACACGCACGCACACACACAAACACACACGCACGCACGCACGCACGCATGCACGCACGCACGCACGCACGTACGGGATAGCCTAGTGGTCAGAACATTGCGCTCGCAATTTGACGACCCAGGTTCGATTCCCGTTCAAGAGGGTTTTTCCTATGGAGTTAACATAAGAGCTTACTCTAATCCCTCTAAAGTCCTTCGGATGAGACAATAAACCGAGGCCCCCTGTGCAAACGCACGCAGAACATCTTGTGCACGCGTTAAATCCTGTTCCGCTTTTCGTAAGAGTAGGCGATCGTGTGCCGGTTGGAACATGACAAGATTTACAAAACTGCATACACACGGGGATTGGATGCTAAAAAGCATATAGATGCTTATTCTATTATCCTTGATATAAAAAAAAAATAAATAAATAAATAGCACGCACCCACGCACGCACGCACGCACGCACGCACGCACCACTACACACACACACACACACACACACACACACACACACACACACACACACACACACACACACACACACACACACACACACACACACACTAATGACGGCAGACGCTTCTCTTTATTTTGCCATTTTCGACACCAAACAACACACAAAAATATTTTACTTTAATTAAATAGTCATAAAGCAATATGGCAGAAAAAAAAGAGAAAAAAGTAATCACATTAACATACAAACTTTGCAAATCAGTTCAATGCGTTCTGCTCGCTCCGCTGCATCGGTTGTTTCCTTGAAAAATCTATGTCGTCAAAACATAGTTCTCTCTCTCTCTTCTCTCTCTCTTCTCTCTCTCTCTCTCTCTCTCTCTCTCTCTTCTCTCTCTCTCTCTCTCTCTCACCATCCTCTCTCTTCTCTCTCACACACACCACACACATCACTGCACGTGCGCTCTGCGTTATAATAATTTAACCGGGATTCTACGTGACTTTCTCCAGTAGAGTACAACTTCCGCTATCTATAGCGTCTGAATTACGGGCTTCACGTTACTTTCTCTCTCTGTCATCTTCCCTCTCTCTCTCTCTCTCTCTCTCTCTCTCTCTCTCTCTCTCTCTCTCTCTCTCTCCTCTCCCCCTCTCTCTCTCCCCCCTCTCTCATCACCACACACACACACACACACATACACATTCCACCAGCAACGGGTAGGTTTCCCTGCACAGGGCCTAGTAGGGTCCACACCAGGAGACGATAAGATATCATAGTTATGCAAGCTGACACCCTGGCAAGCCGTGAAAGTTAGCTTCGTTCTTAGCCTAACTGTCAAAGAAAGATTTCTTCTTCCCCAATACAACCTAGGCCTATATCTATATGGACAGAGTAGTTAGGAGTTGTAGTATAGTAGAGTAGAGCGCTTTCAAGTGAATAGAAGGCAAAGATTGAAAAACTGTCTGTCTGTCTGTCTGTCTGTTGCCTTGTCTCTTCTGTCTCTCTGTCTCTGTCTCTGTCTCTGTCTCTCTCTCCTCTCCTCTCTCTCTCTCTCTCTCTCTTGGTACTGGGTACAGTCTTATTGTTTAGTATCTTTTTATCTTGATGTTATCCCTGAAAAGGCGGGGACTGGATGTAAAAAAAGCACACAGTTTGCTTATCTATTATCCTCGAATAAAAGAATTTGCCTTGCCTTGCCTTGCTTGTCTCTCTTTCTCTCTCTCTCTCTCCCTTTTTGTGTCTCTCTCTCCCTGTCTCTCTCTCTCTCTCATAGGTGGGGTGGGTAGTGGATGATAGCACAGACATTAAAGAGCCTTGTAAGATGTCTGAGGGTGGGCAGGGGGACATAACTCCAAGGCGTAGGAATGTCAAAGATAGATGAGTGGAGGTGAGGGATTGGGGGTAGGGGGGGGGGGAGGAGGGTGGTATTTTAGTAATTTTAGTTGGAAGCTATATGACTATGGTTATAGTTGTTGGTTGTTTTTTTTAATCAGTCAGTAACGTCCTTAAAGTTTTTTGTTTTTTTTTAATATAAAGTTTGAATGTTTATAAGTGTGTTTTGATACCAATTAGGGTCAAACAAATAGAACAATAAATAATGGGGTGTACTCTTTTGAAGCCCTTTATTAGAATTATCTAAAGCACAAAAGCTTTATAACAAATCCGACATTAGTTATCTTGCTAATGAACTGGACACTGAAAATGTCCTTAGGCAATGTATATGAGGTCCATTGTTAACTGATTATAACCTACAGTTTGTGCTTTGTATGGGGGTAAAATACAAAAATAGTGCTCTCAGTTGATGAGAGTATTGTATAGTATAGTTCGAGGGGATTTTCCCCCTGGAGTTAACATCAGTGCTGACGCCACTCTTCCCAAAAGTCCTTCAGATGAGACTATGAACCGAGGCCCCGTACCGTGTGCGAACGCACGCAGAACATCTTGCGCACATGTTAATGGATATACAAACAATACCTTTTCCCTCCAAACAGCCTCCTTCTGTTCAGCAGATTTGCGCAAGAATCCTGCGCGAGAGTTGTGTGTGTGTGTGTGTGTGTGTGTGTGTGTGTGTGTGTGTGTGTGTGTGTGTGTGTGTGTGTGTGTGTGTGTGAATATATATATATATATATATATATATATATATATATATATGTATACAGAGAGAGAGAGAAAGAGAGAGAGAGAGAGAGAGAGGGGGGGGGGACAGAGACAGAGACAGACAGAAACAGACAGAGACAGACAGAGAAGACAGATACAGACAGACAGACAGAAACAGAGGAAGTACGCGAAGAAGAAGAAAAAAGAAGCAACCCCCCCCCCCCCCCCCCACCCCACCACCACCACCACCACCCCTTACCCTCTCAAACAAAACCCCCAGAAGGACAAAAGGCAGAGAAAAAGGCGTGAAGTGCTTCGGAAAGTGGCTCTAGAATGACTGTACTCCGCCTTTGATGATGTCTCCTTTCCCTCAAGCTGTTGCATTTCATCCAGGTCGTTCACAATGTCTTCGGGAAGAAAGGTTATGATCTTTTCTTGGCGACAGAGTATATAAGCGTAACCATCTTTTCTCTCTTTTTTTCCATCCCCAAAAGCACCACCGTTTAGTTGTAGCAGATGGGTGAAGAGCTTACAGATGAACGCCACACGTCACATCTGGGCAGATCTTAGTTGTAACACTTGGGGGGTGGGGGTGGGGGGATGGGGTTAGGTGTGCGGGGGTGGGGTGGGGGGGGGGGGGTTGTTGGTTGAATACGGCGCTGGCCCGTGTGGATTTTGTCCTTAGCCTTGGTACTCTTATGCTGTTCTTGTGGTACCAATACATGTTTGATGACACGATTTTTTTTCTTTTATTGGTTACTTATCTAGTCATTTTTGAAACTTTTATTTATTTTTTTTTTTTATTTACCTGTTGGTTTGTGTAGCTCCTTTATTTTAGAATTTGTATAAACCTGTAATTGCTTTGCCGTTTATAAAATAAAACTCTAAAAAGATCCCTTGCTTGTATGCTTTTATCTGGAAAAAAATAATTGCTGAAGCAGCTATCCTCTATCAATAATAGTTTTTTATTATTATTTTTTTTTATTACAATTATCCTCACTACTCCTGCTACAATACAACCACTACTGTCAGAAAGCATTGCTGCTATCATTTTCTACAGCTGACTCTGCCATCAACACCATCACCACCACTGCTCCTGCCACTTTCTTTGGGAAGATTTTTTTAGAAAGAATGGGAAGATCTTTTAGAAAGAAAAAAACAACAATATAAATACAAAGACTGGGGGCACATATTTGTTTGTAACAATATTGAATACTGTGATAACAAGGAAATAAAGCACATGCTTGCACACGAACCACACACACACACACACAACTTTTAATATATATATTATATATATATATATATATATATATTATATATATATATATATATATATATATATATATATATATATAGCATCTTCTCAGTTCTTTTTTTCGGTAATCATAACCTTCCCACTCCCTCTTGCACCCACTTCTTTCCTTCTCCTCTCTCTGTTTCACTTCCCTTACCATGAACCATCGCCATCTTTAAAAGCAAAAAACCCTAAATATTTACATCACCATCTCCCATTCACTCCTTAGTCAACACAAACATGTAGCCTATACTACACATCTTGCAAAGACACCCATTGAACTGAAGCCTGAGGCATCCGGAAATCTGCATTCCTCCTCTCTTCCTCCTTCTTCTTATAACCAATGGGGCTGGCTTGCATACACAACAAACTGTTCGCACGTGCAAGTGAGCGAGCCTAGAACCAACTTGTGGGCAAAGGGCTTCACGGTAATAGAGAGAGAGGGGGTCTGGAACACTTAACCGTCTGCATCCGTTTCTCTGGCCAAAAGTAAATATTGGCATTTCCAGCCCTCCCCTCCACTTTAGTTGCAGAGGCAGATCGTGTTCGATGATGTACCGGTAGCAAAGGTGGGGTTGGATCAAGGGCAGTGTTTACATCTTCTTGACAAGCAAGGGCGGGCAAGTTTGCAGTCAAGCCAGGGGAGAGAGGGAAGGAAGGAAGAAGGAAAGGCTCCTTACTTTGTTGGGGCTGTTATTATTGTATGTGTGGGCGGAGAAGCGGTATCTGGGAAACCTTACACTTATCAAGGTAGTGAGTGAGTGAGGAAATGTTATCAGTGTTTTCAGTCTCTACTACTACCTTCCAGGCAGGTGTGAAGGCTGTTGGTGCTGTTGATTGCAGTTAAGTTGTCTTCTTGCATACAGCAGCGGGAATAACTTAGGCTTATAAATTATTAGTGTTAAAAACTTGGGTTGCGTTCTTTCTAAGTATCAGTGCCTTGATAATTTAAAAGCAAAATCAGGTTAAACCATACAAGCGAAACCCCCGACAGATTCTTATGCGAGCTGAAGGCAAGGGGTTTTGTTAAATCAGAGTCTGCTGTCAAGCCAGATCTTAAGCACGAGGCTTGAAACATGCCCTATGACAAACTGGATACTTTTAAACACGATCTTTAAAGAAGGGAATGATTCTAAACAACGTTTCATGAAAGAAATTGGATAATTTCAAACTATACCCTTGTGAAGATTCCTGGGGAAAAAAACCTCGATACTTCTAAACACGACCCTTAAAGATGAGAATATTCTAAACAAAACCTAAAAAAAAAGAAATTGGATCATTTCAAACCATACACTTGTGAAGATTCCTGGAAAAACAACAACCCTGGATACTTGTAAACACGACTCTTGAAGATGGGAATAATTCTAAACAAAGCCTCATAAAAAGAAATTGGATCATTTCAAAGCTAGACCCTTGTGCAGAGATTCGGCCAGACCAACAAGGTTATTCAGACCGCCACTAACGCGCGAAATATTCTCCAACATGGCTCTTCATCCACACCTCTGACACGAACGATATTAACACGGCACTCCAACATAATCCCCCCAGTTCCCTGACAGCTGAACCCCTCCCCCACCCCTACTTCAAGGACGAAGACGTGTCATAGTGTTTTCCCCCATAAGGGCACAAACAACTTCTTTAAAACCACAACAACCAACAGAGAAAGAATGACCACAAGTTGACGGTAAAGACCTATCCGGGGGTGAAGCTACCCCGCCTTTAAAAAGTTTTTGACGTAAACTTGTTCATAAATCCTCAGACGTGGACCGCATCTTTCACCCACACTTTGACAGGTGTTTGGAGTGGCCCAAAAGATTAAGGGCAGGTTGGTGGGAAGGATTGACTTGGCAGGATAGGGCCAGATCTCCATACACTTGGGGATTAGAGGAGGAAAACTTCAAGAGCGAATAGCCACACGATCTACCTATCCGTTTACATGTCAAACTATTACCTGTCTTCCCCACTGATTTCCACCCCCGTACCTTTGCCTGTGTACGGCTACACTGTAGGGGGTACGATTCAGAAATCTGGACGAAGCCGAGGAATCTGATTTGAGTATATGTATGTACGGTGTGGAGTCATCATTTAAGCCTCTTTCACACTTTGTAGCGTGTTATCTCTGAAATTGTTTTCCCGAAATGTTGCATTTTGATAAAATCAATCAAGCCTCCGTTGCTGTTAATATGACAAGATTGACAAAACTGCATACACGTGGGGACTGGATGTAAAAAAAGCACATAAGTGCTTATTCCATTATCCTTGATATAAAAAGTATAAAAATGAATAAATACAATTAATCAGTCTCCCCCGCAGTTGATCCTAACTATAACAGTGTGGTTTGGAGTGCCCGGGAAAATCAGAGCTGAATGAGACATAAAGTCCTATAGATCATTATCTGGCCTAAAAATGCTCATCACTTTTTCAGAAAAAATGTATATTAGATCTAGTATCAATGTTTCTACATTATCTTTGTTTCAGAAACATCTACAGTGAGTTTTCATATCAGAAAGGAGAAAAATTTGTGTGAATGTTTTTAAGAAGGGGGGGGATGGGGAGGGGGCAAGAAAGATAAAAGGAGACAACACATTATATCATTATTGACAAGATATACGCCAATTACATCAGTACAACGATTTTAAATACTTTACAAAGCCAGACAAATTGTGAAAAGAATACAGTTTTTGGATGAGTGAGCACTTAATGCATCAGAAAACAGGTACATGGTAACCTACGTGGTCGTAAGGGAGCGAGGCGTCAGAGACCTCAGCTTCTCTTGGGGACAACATATTGAGGGTGGCACCATCTCCTCTCCCTCGCTGTTTACCTTCCCTGACCCTCAAGAGGGCAGATACCCGTTTACAGCTGGGTGAAACGGGGGACTGTACTGGTCAAGACGCACAAACTGTCACCCATCAAATTGGTAACCACGCTCGATGTTGCTTAAACTTGGCTGGGGGAAAGCGAGCGCTCTAACCGCTGAGCTATCCCATCCCCTTAACAGGAGGGTAAAAAAAATGTCTAGTGTGATGGTAGCCTTAGGAAGCTAGCTTTATGCTCTGGGATTTTGGGCTTGTAGGATGTCAAAGAATGCTGACATATTTTTCGTGGTGGGAAATTATCAGTGGAATGAGAGGTCCAACTGTGAAAGAAACGTGTGAAGTGTTCAGTGATATCAGAGATAGAGGCGTTTTGTGAGAAACTGAAAGACTAGTCTAGTTGGGAAAGGGTTTTATGCTCCACTAAGCGTTCCTGGTTATGGTCTTTATTTTTTTATTTATTTATTCTTTTATATCGAGGTTACTGGAATAAGCACTCATGTGCTTTTTTTTTTTTAATCCAGTCCCCAGGTGTATGCAGTTTTGTAAATCTTGTCTCTGTTTCCACCGGCACACGATGGCCTACTCTTATGAAAAGCGGAACAGGATTTAACGTGTGCACAAGATGTTCTGCGTGCGTTTGCACACGGGGCCTCGGTTTATAGTCTCATCCGAAAGACTTTTGGGGGGAGTGGAGTCAGCACTGATGTCAACTCCAGGGGAAAAATCCCCTCGAACGGGAATCGAACCCGGGTCGTCAAATTGCGAGCGCAATGTTCTGACCACTAGGCTATCCCGTCCCCGTGTGTGTGTGTGTGTGTGTGTGTGTGTGTGTGTGTGTGTGTGTGTGTGTGTGTGTGTGTGTGTGTGTGTGCGTGCGCGTGCGCGTACGTGCGTTTGCGTGCGTTTGTGTGCGTGTGTGCATGCTTGCACGCGCATTTTATTCATTTTTATTTTTATTTTATACCACTTTATGTCACAACAGATTTCCCTGTGTGAAATTCGGGCTGCTCTCTCCGGGGAAATCGCGTCGCCACAAGTGTAGCGCCTACCCATTATCTTTTTTTCTTTTTCCTGTCTGCAACTGTATTTGTTTCCCTAACAGTGGCTTTTTTTTCTACAGAATTTTGCCAGGGACAGCCTTCTTGCTGCTGTGGTGTGTAACACACGGGATCTCTGTTTATCGTCTCATCTGAAAAACTAGCACCCAGACAACCACTCATGGTCTAATGGATGGGGGAAAAGGTTTGGGCCCAAACGGGATTTGAACCACCGCACACTTCCGACCCAATTTTTTCGCTTTCTAGACAGGCGCGTCACCTCTAGACCACCGACCCACCACAGCGCGCGCGCGCGCGCGCGCTGTGTGTGTGTGTGGTGTGTGTGTGTGTGTGTGTGTGTGTGTGTGTGTGTGGTGTGTGTGTGTACAGGCAAGTATAAGTGTGAGGTGAATTGGTAACCACACTCGATGCTGCTTAACCGTAGCTTGGGGAAAGCGAGAGCTCTGACCACTGAGCTACCCCGTCCCGTCATGTTAAGATGTAAGGGGATGATGTATAGTAAGATGTATAAGGGGAAAAAAGTAGTAAAATGTGATTGTAATGCACTCCTCGTCTATGTGTCGATTTTCTATCACTGCATTGTAAGTTGCCGGAGTTTCGAATGGGAAATAGAGATGTAGAAAACAAAAAAAAATAACAAAACCACACCATCCATTTCAAAAAAAAGAAAAACGTTCCTTCTTTAATAACAACCAAACAACCCAATAACAAAATCAAGAAAAACAAAAAAAAGATTCTTCATGTTAACATCGCAGTCATCCATAATCAAAAGAACTGTGACCTTAACAGATTTCCTTCAAGATTCATGTCGGTTTATTTTTCTTCTCCCACTGCAGCGTGATTCGCACTATGTCATCATCAATACAGTGTAGGCGTAATACATAATTCTTCTGGTTTCAGCATCAGAACAACAGCAGGACATCAGTCAATACAACCCTTAGCCTTGCAGACAGCATCTGTGCTATTTCCGAATCAGTAAGTGCTGTATCCTCTTCTGTGGTGGTTCACAGCTTCACAAATCACATCCACCTTGATTCTAGGCTTGTGGGCTGAAGAGAATTATAATGCCAGTTGCGGGAGTAGAGGCAAGCCTCCAATCTGAAACAGCCACAGAAAAAGAGCATTGTTTGTCTCGATGGACGGTTAGGGATGGAACAGCTGCTTTTTGTTCTTGGCTGGTGGTTCTGAGGTTGAGGCTTGCTTCGGCAGACCCGAAATCTGTCACAAAGGGAGAGTTCAGTGCTGGGATATTCAGACTACATGACAACAGGCCGCCAATAACCGCTAAGATAGGTGAGCGATTCACTGGCTTGTGGCCAAAGACGGGACAAATCCCTTACAATAATTCCTGTCCACAACATTGCTCTGGCTCCAACAATCCCTCTCCCCACTCCCCTCCTCCCTCCCTCCCCCCACAGTCATCCTGGTAATCACCGAGTCTCCTCCTCTACCTTCTGTTCCTGCCCTGCCTCACACCTTGTCACCTCCAACCTCGCCAATTAGTGTCACTGCAAATGTCAGCTTGGGGCACGTGAGGCTTGCACTGCTCTCTCCATCTCTCTATCTATCTGCCAACGGGGGAAGTACTGCTATTGCGCAGGCGCTGATACCACGGATACAGTCGGGTAGAGTGACTTGCCCATGGTATTATCCCACGCGCGTGCGGTCGCGTGTCCTCGAGACGGTGGTGACCTGGTGATGTGACAATGTGGAGGCTGCCCTGTCCATCTCTTTTAAAAGCGGAGGGAGGGACTGTTGGGAGGAGCGGCGTCCAGGGGATCCTAGGCCTACTCTTGACCCCCACCCTCGGCCCCTAGAGCCGGAGATAGGGCAGGAAGACCCCCCTGTGCTTTGTCACCTCTGCAGAGGAATTTGATAAAAATTAATGGGGCGAGGTGGCAAGCGTCAGTGCTGTCCTGTATTACCTGATGTTCGTCCTCATGGTGACAGTTGACACTGATGATCATCACTGATAGTGGTGTGTGTGGGGGAGGGGGTGTTGTCGTCAGAAGGATTGACAGCTGAACAGTTATTGTGATGTTTGTGTTGCAGGGTTCATTGGTTGGTTGTGGGTTATTGCTGATGATGATGATAAGGGGACAAGGTTAGAGGTGTGACAAATATGTGATGGTCCTTTTTGTTGGTTTTCAGTAGAATCTACTCAAAAAGAGTGTGTCATATTTACTAATTCGAATTAGATAGGGTAATAAGTAATTTGATTAATATATATAGGGTCATCGCTCAAACTATATATACTGTCTTATAGGTATTTTTGTATAGGAAAAGATAATGAAACCCTTGTTCGTTTTGTTCCGGCAATTCCTTTGTTAAGGGGATTTTGTAAGAATAAGATCTTTTTTTTTTCGAAAATTCTCTCCAGAGTTTTCCTCATTTTCTACCATTCATTTAGCTTCTTTCTTTTTTTCTTCTTTAAGCATTTTCTCAGCTCACATTTCCATCTTCACAGTCTATTTTTTCCTCTACGCAAGAGACACTTGCCACTTTATATAATTATTTTGTCCGTGTGTTATGCCTTATAGTTTTGTAACAACTCGAATAGTTAGAAGGTGTTTGCAGTTTTGCACTCTCATTCATTTATCTAAAGAGCTTTATATATATATATATATATATATATATATATATATATATATATATATATATATATATATATATATATATATATATATATATATATATATATTATTGAATTAGTGTAAACACATTTTATTCTTTCGTTTACAAAAAAATGAATCCTGTGTGGTACATTAAGTAAAGGGTCTAGTTTTCTTCGCCAAAAGGAATTATTGATTAATGAGATCTTATAAAGTCGTGGAGTTTGTTGTTTTGCAGGATAACAAAGTGTACAATGCTTGGGAACACTTATGCACTTAATGTTCCTGATATCATTTTCACAAGATGACAGCTCAGTTATAACACCATTGTCGGCTTGTTGGGCTATAAACTTCACCTCTCTTCACCTTCACCTGTCCCGTAGTCCTGCGGACCGTGGGGGCACAACTGAAGATTCTGAAACCAGCTTCCTCCATTCCCCGCTCTAAACTACATTAGATCAAACAAAATTAAGAAATCTCCATCGGCCCAGGCCAAAGGCTTTGTTAGTTATCGATGTAATCTAAGTTCTAAGGCATACTTTAACATGTTATGTTGGACTATATTATCTGGAGATTGTTATCAGCCATGACAGACACTTCACGTAACAACTGGCACTTTCCTTTAAAGGAGAACAAATCCTGGGAAGTCGGTGTATGGCTGTCTGTGTGGCGAGGGGTGTCAAAACAGTCATGAATACAAATTTTCCTCTGGTGTGTGCTTTTAATCTTGCAGTGATTCCAGGGTGCAGTGAGTGTATAACCTTGGTGACCTCCAATGTGTTAAGCTGGAGAAATGCGCAACATAACAATAACAGCAACAGTAAC
>CM060320.1:42291637-42301637 GCA_030674155.1 Stramonita haemastoma | reverse complement strand
TGTGTGCGTGAATATAAGTGCGTTTGTACACATCTTAATTGTGCGTGTAGAAACGCAGATGTGTTTTGCAAAGATCGAAGTCTTTCTCATCTCCTTGTCCTTTTTTAATTACAGAAAAAGAAAGAAAGAAAAGAAAGAAAGAAAGAAAGAAAGAATGACAGACAGACAGACAGACAGACAGACAGACAGACAGAAAAAAAACGAAAGAAAGAAAAGAAGAAGAAGAAGAAAGAAAGAAAGAAAGAGAGAAAGAAAGAAAGAAAGAAAAAAACCCAGTAGGGACTAAAAAAAAAAAGCAGATCTATTCCGATAAGGAGACAAAATCAATCACCTCACTCACCAGCTGTCTACTCCCCATCTCTGTGTTTTAATTCATGAATATGTCATGAAGGAGATCCAGGTTTGGAAAAGCGAGATGATGAAGACGACACTGTGGAGAGACAGATTCTTTCCTCAGGATGCTGGCAGCTGCTTTCTTCCTTGGCAATAGCTCTGTAAGATAAAATAAGATTCGAAAATAAAATGGAAGAAAATGAAATAACTACGCTAAAATACCATTGAATAAAAGAGGAAAAATAGTATCAAAATAAATTGAACAGAAAAATAAGTTTTGAAACCGCCCTCAAACCATCAATATCAGATCTGTAAAATTATTATTAAGCCATCTAAAAATTCATATCCTTTTAAATTATCTATCATAACAGTTAGATAAAAAGCTTGTTGTTTTGAAATTAAGATAGTTTATCTGTTTTTTTACATGAGAAAGAGTTTAAGCAGTATTATATGGACCGATTTGATTTTTCTTGTTTTTTGGTTAAAACTGATGTAGCCTACTGCTTCAGAATTGAATCCCTTTAGTCCTAATGTGGAAAGTCTTTTTTTCTTTAAAATAAATCAAACCACAGATAGATCTAGAAGGTACCAGAAATAGTTCATTTATGAGAATAAAATGAATTCAAGAAAACATAAAACAACAAACAAAACAAAACAAACAAAAAGAACCCACCATCTACCTGACGGAAACAGTTATAATGTTAAAGAAGACAATGAACGAGCATTAAAACAATGAAAGTAAATAAATCAACACACAGGGAGATAGGCCATTGTGTGCCGGTGAGAACAGAGGACAAAATTTACAAAATTGAATACAGACAGGGACTGGGTGTAAGAAAACACATGAGTGCTTATTCCATTATCCTCGATATAAAAGAATAGAAAGATAGATGTTTAATTCAATTAAGTAACTAATCATGCCAATAGTATATTTTGTACTATCCTTTATTAGCTAAATTCCAAACTGGGTCTTAAGTTAATAACCAAATGTTGTAAGTGTCAAGTTTTGATTGAAAGTAATGATTCCTTCTTTAAAGACAATTTTTGTAGACTATATCAAACCTTAAAAAATATTGATTCTGCAGTTACACGCAACTATGGTCAGTAGGTACGTGTAACGGATAGAAATACTTTTTTCGATTTTTGTGAATATGAAATATAAATAATATTATATATATATATATATATATATATATATATATATATATATATATATATATATATATATATACATAAAAATATATACTAATAATATTATATAGAGAAGAAGAGAGAGAGAGAGAGAGAGAGAGAGAGAGAGAGAGAGAGAGAAGAGAGAGAGAGAGAGAGAGAGAGAGAGAGAAGAGACGACAGACAGACAGACAGACAGGCAGATAGTAGATAGATAGATAGATAGATAGAAGATAGATAGATAGATAGATAGATAGATAGATAGAGTATAGATAGATAGATCAGGGAGCATGTATTGCAAGAATCATCTATGCGATTGAGCTGAATAATATCAAATATATTTTATTACATTAAGGGGGTGGATTGCAAGAATCGTCTATGCTTACAGTTCCATGACATAGACACCTGTCTGTTCCGCTCCAGTTTCAGATTTAATGTACTAATACAGTGTCGTCCACGCTACACCGCTCTTTTAGAGAAACAGCTTGCTATAAGTTGACAGGCAGGTATTAGACAAAATAGTCCCTCCCTCCCCCATTCCCAACTCCTTCTCTTAAAAAAAAAACACCGATTTTTTTGGTTGGGGAGAGAGGGGATGTCTTAAAGAGGGATGTCTACAAGCGGAGCAATCAGCCCTGATTTTAGCATTTTGTGACTGGATGAAGTGTTTCATTATTTGTTTTATGTATTCTTTATTTCATTTTATCTTCTTTTTTTTTCGTTCCTATGTCACAGAGAGCTCTGAGGTTTACTGAGGGCGAGATTTTGCTTGATTTTGACATAGAGGAGAGTTTTGTTTTATGATTGATATTTCTAAGACGGGGCAGGATAGCTCAGTGGTCAGAGCACTTACTTTCCCCCAGCCAAGGTTAAGCAGCGTCGAGCGTGGTTGCCAGTTTGATGGGTGACCGTTTGCGCGCCTTGGCTACAATACAGTACCCCAGCTGTAAATGGGTACCTGCCCTCTTTAAGGTCAGGGAAAGTAAAGCAGCGAGGGAGAGGAGATAGGCGCCGTTCTTTACATGCTGACCCCTAGAGAAGCAGAAGTCTCTGACGCCTCACTCCCTACAACCACACAGGTTATGGGACACCTTTACCTTACTTACCTATTTCTTAGAGCCCAGCTCTAACCATTAAGTCGAAGCATTGTACGCCGGTGGGAACAGATGACAAAATTTACAAAACTGCATACACACGGGGACTGGATGTAAAGAAAAGCATTTGAGAGCTTATTTCATTATCCTCGAAATAAAAGAATACATAAGTAAATGAATAAATAGTCCTTCCGATTGTCAGCAGATGAAGCTTGTGCCATCATCCTTCTGTCCCTATGGACAGGAAGACCAGACAGCAGAACCCATTAAATTTTCTAGTCATGTGTCCCATAATATAAAAAATAGAGAAGACAAGAAGCGTGGCCTGCTGACACTCCACCCCTGACCACACACCACAGCTGCTGTGCAGAAGAGCTGGAAATAATGATCACATTTATTCTATCACAGAACAGGACCAAAAAAATATAACTAAAAAAGCCACAAAGAAGATGTAATCCTTTGGATTTGACTTTTAGACTGTAATACCGTGTGTGAACGCTAGTGTGATATCCAATCGTGTTTATTCTTAAAACCCTTTTTTGTTGCGGTTTAAAACCGAATTTTATTAAATGAAGTCACAAACACACAAATGTCATATTGTCAGGAAAACATGTGAACTAATAACATTCTTGTCATAAGATCGAAACACACACTGTGACGTATGACTTAACGATATTTAAGCAGTAGTCGACAACACGTCATATAAATTACTAATTGATGCACATACTTATTAGGTATTTGTGCAAATATGAACAAAGATGAAGAATTTCACCAGTGGGTATGTGAATTATGACAGGATTACCATAATTGACTTGTTTTCCTGTCAAGGTATGCTTGTATTTTTCTAAAACATTTTTCTTGAGTAATATATTTTTGTTTAAGACCAACAAATTTCACCAAGCAACCACAAGCAGTCAACTCTTTGTTGATTTACATGATTTTTAATGCCATCTTTTCATCACAATTTAGGGGGAAAAACCCACATGAAATAAAAACACATTCAAATTGGTGTTAAAACATCATCTCCTACCTCGGAATGTCGCCATCTTTGTAGTGATTTTTAAAAATGGATACACACACGAAAGAATCACCCTAATGGTGAACCCCAGAATTCAAGCTCATGAACAAGGAACAAAGAAGTTTAGCCTACTACCAAAGATCTACAAAAAAACACACCCACAGCATTATGTTTCTCCATCTATCTATCTATCTATCTATCTATCTATCTATCTATCTATCTATCTATCTATCTATCTATCTATCTATCTATCTATCTATCTATCTATCTATCTATCTATCTATCTATCTATCTATCTATCCCACCCCCTTTCGCTCTCCCAAAGCTCTATGCTGTCTTGGACTTTGAGAATCCAGTTTATTTCTCTCTCATGCTCTGCAATGTCATGATCAGTGCAAAAGAAAGAACCTAACATACGACATAGAAGTTTGTATGATGCATATGTATATTTGTGATAATAGGTACATGAGCAATATATTTTTGTATGTCTGTACAATATGCTAAACTGTAATACTTCTTCCTGTTCGAAAAAAACTGGAACCAGAGAAGATAACAACTACGCTTTCAAAGTAAGCGACTTAACACAGCTGTATGCTGTGTACGGCAGCGTATATTATTCATCGTTTTGTGTAACTGTCAACTCTCCCTCTCTGTCTCCTCCCCCCCACCCCCACCCCCTTCCCTGATTCTCTCTCCTCTCTCCCTCCCTCCTTTCTCAACTCCCTCACCTCCCCCACCCCCACAATCACCCCATCTACCCCCTTCTCTCTATATTTTATTTTATTTTATTTTTTCATATTCTTACAGACAACTGTAGTACTATACTAGGCTGACACCACCCGCGCTTTGCAACTTAGACAAGACAGATTCTGCTACAGGCCAGCCTAGTGAGTGAGCATCTTGCTTTCCTGGAGCAGATGATTCAACTGGGGCAGCAGATAGGCGCGCGTGCACCCTCTGCGTCCTGACCAGGGAAGCAACAAGCTGTTAGTGGTGGTGGTGATGGTGGTGATGGGGATGGTGATGGCGGTGGTGATGATGATGATGGTGACAATTGGAGGGAGAACGGAAGAGAAGCGGAGACAACCGGTAATGAGAGACAAAGGAAGCGGAAGAGGAGGGTGAATTTCTGTTTGCCGCTTCCGGATCTTCTCTGCTTGCTGCCTGCCTGCCTGCCTGCCTGCCTGACGTGTGTGTGTGTGGCCCGGCACATAAGGCACAAACTGGCTTAGGTGACATTGTCTATATTCAGTATTGTGTGTGTGTGTATATATATATATATATATATATATATATATATATATATATATATATAATATATATATATATATATATATATATATATATGTGTGTGTGTGTGTGTGTGTGTGTGTGTGTGTGTGTGTGTGTGTGTGTGTTTTCAAAATAATATGGATTTTTTTTTCATTTTTGATGTTATTGTGTTTTTTGTTGTTTTGTTTTTGTTTTGTTTTTTGTTGTTTTTGTTTGGGTTTTTTTTTGGTGGTGGTGGTGGTGGTTATGTTTTGTTTCATTTTCTTTAGGAGGGGGTACTTTTTGTTTTTGTTTTGTTTTATTTTTGCTTGATTAATTTTTTTAAAGTCTATTTCTTTTTTCCTTTTTTTGGATGTATTATGTGTTTTTACATTTGTTGTCTTTTGTATCTTTTATTCCATGTCTTTCTATGATCTTATTTCATTTTTTTGGTTGCATTTTGTGCATTCTTGTCTTTGTATTTTTATTTTGTATCTTTTTATGACATTATTTTAGTTCATTGTTTTGAAATTTGGGTGTTTTTTTTAATTGATTGTTTTATTCATTTTATTTTATTTTTGTTCAGATTGTTCGTTAAAACTTTGTCAAGTTTATTTGCTTTTGTTGTTCGTCTGTTCTTTTTTAATTACTCGTAGCCTGACATAAATGTATATATATATATTTTTTTAGCATTTTTTGTTTAGCCATTTTAAAACTTGGCATAAAAACTTTATTCAGAAAAAAGTTTGTTCTTCTATACTCTTTTGTTTTTGTTTGTTTTTGGGGGGTATGTTGCTGTTTCTTTGCTCTTCTCTATTTTTAATATTTTTTTTGTGGCATGTCAGCCATTGCATATAAATGACTATTTTTTAAGATATTTCAGCCCCATGGAAGATGTGTGAAGGGAATTGAAAAGATGACGAAAGTTTTAGTCATGATGATTATGTCACCATCATTAAAACAACAACAACAACAACAACAACAACAAAAGCCCCAACAACAACACAACAACTATCGCCATAGCAATGTCCACGATAGGACAAAAGGAATCATTACCATTGTTTCTGTAGTCATTTTCATTATTTTTTTTACCTCTAGAATCAAAATTTCAATATTTTTTTCCTTCTCTCCCCCCCCCCCCCCTGCCCTTTCTGTTTATTTTATGTTGTTGTTTAGCTGTTACGATGGTATGGGCTGGACTTGCGGGGGGGTGGGGGGGGGGTGTTTATTTGTTGTTGTTTGAGTTTCTTTGTTTTTTTCTGTTTTTCTTCCTATCTTTTCCTTTCTTCTGTTCTTCTTTTTCTTCTCTTTATGGTTGCTAATAGCTTAGTATTTTGGTTTTGTTTTTTCATAAATCAATTACAAATTTACCTTATTTGCACTGTTTGTTTTTCTTTCCAACATTTTAATTTTACAGTTACTTATATCCCTATCCATTGTGTGGGGGTGGGGGTGGGGCTTGGGGTGGGGTGGGGGGGTGAGGTGGATGGTGTGTGTGTGTGAGGGGGGGGGGGGGTGAGTATTGGTGGTGGCGGTGAAGAGGGGGGGGGGGAGGCGTATGTGAGTGTAAAAAAAATGTGTTTTATTAATTTTTTTGAAGAAGACAGAGGTTTTGTGTGCAAATGCACGCATGACATCCTATGCACCGCTTCAAAATCTGTCTATATCACCTAGAAGTGAATATTCATTAAACAAAACAAAACGGAACAAAAACATTTGGAAAAAAAAACCGCCTTTCGAGTAGACCAGCTGTGGTCGGGTAGCCTTTCAAAGGGTAGGTATGCCATTGCGTACCTATAAGAACGGATGATAAAAAGTTTAGAAAGAAAAAGCATGCAGACTGGTATCGTGTTTTAAGACACTATCCCCGAAGTCGGAACGCGGCTACCTCAGCGGTGGGCAAAAAGCGGCCGCATACTTAAAATTTTCCATTGGTGACCTCAGTGAAACATCAGCAAGCAAAACAACCAACAACCCAACAATATCCCCCCCCCCCCAAAAAAAAAAAAAATCCAACACCCCCTCCAAATACCCGAACAGAAACAAAAGCAAAATCCACCCTTAAAGAGGAAGCAATAAGGATAATTATATATGCATGCACGGGCACACGCGCATTCGTGTGTGTCTATATTATGTGCGTGTCTGCGTGTATGTGTCTTGTCTTGTGTCCAACAAATAAATGGGTGAACAACATATATATATATATTATATATATATATATATATATATTATATATATATATATATATTATATAATATATATATATATAATATATATAAAAAAGTAGGTAAGTAAATTTTTTAAAAATTACCTAAACTAAATAACTAATATTTAAACAGATTCTTTTTTTTTAAATGATAAACTATCCTACAAAATCAGTGGCAACGTACATGCAAGTTTACCTAATATTTAGAAGTTTTTTACCAATTTAATAAGGATTCTCGAAGTGGCATAGTGGCTTCCTTAATTAATGGTGGGCAAAAAAAATGGTCCAATCCGCAAACATCTCACCACAGGTAAACAAACAACCTGGCAGCTCTAACGGAGGAACAAACAAAACAAAACAAGATAAAAACAACAAAAAAGGAATATTAACATACTGATAATTATATATCTTTATTTTTAGGGGACTAGGAGAGCAATCAAAATCGACTTTTTGGATGAGAAGGCCATTATGTGCAGGTGGGAACGGATAACAAAATTTACAAAACTGCATGCACAAAGTGAGTGGATGTATAAAAAAAAAAATTTAAGCACAGTGAGTGCCTATTCCAAAATCCTCGAAGTAAAAGAATTTTTTTTTTAAACTAAAGAAATAAAGAAAAATCACATGCATCCCTAAAGTCGGAATGCGGCTACCTTAATGGTGGGCCAAAAGATTGCATATTATTATTGCAAAATTTCACCATTGGTAAACTCGGATCTCTAGACGAGGAACGATAAAGAAAAAAACAATCACATGCCTGGTTTGATGGTAAAGCAAGTATCCCGAATTGATGTAAGTTTTATTTGTGTTTTAAAGCGACAGGATTGTAGTTATTATAGTTATTTGACGGGAAAATATTTTACTCAACACAGCAGTAAAAACACATTTCGAAATCAACCCCAAGTAGCGTAGCATGAAAAAGTTTAACATCCTTGTGCACATTTTAAATCCTGTTCAAAAGTCTGCATACACACGTGGACTGGCTAAAAAAGCACACGTAGGCTTATTCCATTATCTTCGATTATAAATAAATAAATAAATAAATAAACATTAATATATAGTGCTCTTTACAAAAGGCATTGATAATTATTGTAACAGATAGACTTTGCAATCATTGTCTTTATGACTATGACTTTTTTTGTTGTTGAAAATTTAGTGCTATTACAACCGAAAGCACGATAAATAGTTCAATAAGCGTTTGTTTTTGAATTGTTTTATTTTTCTTATCTTCAGTAATGTTGCTCCTGCAACCATTTCTCCATATGGGAGGATAAAACTGTCTCGATCTTAAACGTTGAGATAAATAGATAAAATAGTAAGAAAGAAAAGAGGCTAATATATATCTTTGTCAATGAATGTAAAATCATGAATATATGATAAAGACAGAAAGAATGCATGAATATATATTTCACAACAAGTGAATCAATCAATCAATCAATCAATCAATCAATCAATCAATCAATCAATCAATCAATCTCTCTCTCTCTATCTCTCTCCCCTCCCTCCTCCCCTCTCTCTCTCCTCCCCTCCATCTCTCTCTCCCCTCCATCCGACCCCTCCTTCCCTCCCTCCCTCCCTCTCCCCCCCCCCTTTCTCTCTCTCTCTCTCTCTCTCTCTCTCTCTCTCTCCTCTCTCTCTCTCTCTCTCTCTTTATCTCTCGTCTCTCTCTCTGTCCCTCTCTCTCTGTCTCTCTCTGTCTCTCTCTGTCTCTCTCTGTCTCTCTCTCTCTCTTCGTCTCTCTCTCTCTCTCTCTCTCTCTCTCTCTCTCTCTCTCTCTCTCTCTCTCCTCTCTCTCTCTCTCTCTCCTCTCTCTCTTTCTCTCTCTCTGTCAGGCACAATCCCCGCGGAATGCTCTCACTCCACCATCAACGGCGGAACAACACACGACAGCAGACGGTGGGATTGTTGTTGTTGTTGCTGCATGTGAGGGTGTTTATTTTCCATCTGAATCCCTGTGTCTATGGTCGGTCATCAGCGTCAGAAGGGGGCAATCTGAATCAGTGATGGCATTATTTGGGGAGATATAAACTAGACAGTTCCAAAATAGAAACGATATTATTTTGTTGATTTTTATGTTTTTGTTTGTTTTGTTTGTTTTGTTTGTTTTGTTTGGTTTGATTTTTTGTGATTTTTGTAGGGATCGTGTGTTTGGATCTTAAACATTGTTTATGCAATTTCCATTCTCTGTCTCTGACTCTGCCCCCCCCCCACTCTCTCTCTCTCTCTCTCTCTCTTCTCTCTTCTCTCTCTCCCTCTCTCTCTCCTTCCTCTCTCTCTCTCTGTCATTCTGTCTTTGCATATCATTTTTTCTTTCTTTTCTTCCTTTTTTTTCCTTCTTCCGTCTTTTTTTTTTTTTTTTTTTTTAATTTACTTTTTATCTCTTAACCCTTCCTTTCTATATTTTTTCATCTCTTCTCGTTCCTTTTTAACGCAGTTAACAGTTTCTAAAATCAGAATAGTTATCTGTATTGCACTTTTCAAAAATCAAGTTTGCTGAAAACTCCATTTACATGAAAATAAGCATCGATGATAAAAAGTGTGTACTGTTGACAGATAACAACGACATTTACAACTAGTTTTATGTTCAACCCTCACACTCTAGATTCTTGTCGGATGGGGACCGGGGGGGGGGGGGGGGGGGGGGGGGGGAGCCGAGTGGTTAGAATTTTGAGCTTGAGATCTGACAGTGCGGGTTCAGTTACATCCGAGGCACCTATTCAAGAGGATTTTCTCCCTGGAGTTCAACATCAGTACTGACTCCACTCTCCTAAAATTCTTCGGATGAGACTGTAAACCGAAGTGCCGTTTGTGAACGCACAGCAAAGCACCCTCCATGCATGTTGAAAACCTGTTCCAGTTTTCGGGAAAGTTGTCTTGTACCGGTAGGATGGACGACATTAAAAAAACAAACAAACCCAAAACATAATT
>CM060320.1:42284137-42286637 GCA_030674155.1 Stramonita haemastoma | reverse complement strand
CTCTCTCTCTCTCTCTCTCCTCTCCCTCCCCCCCCCCTCTCTCTCTCTCTCTCTCTCTCTCTCTCTCTCTCTCTCTCTGGAAGATGACAGAAATAATAAACAGATTTCAGCCAGAGGTGCACACACACTGTTATTGGGTGATAGGGACTGGCAGTGTTATTTTTCCCCCCACGTCAAAACTCCAGGCAGAAAACAGAAGCCTTTGAGCTAAGACTTTGGTGGCTGAGGTATAATTGCAACACAAGGAGCAGCTTACAGAGACTGGAATCTATCTCTAATGTATCCCCCTTTCCCAATCAAAACAATGCATGTATGTGTCTATGAATCCAGCTGTAGGAATTTGTCTGGAATCAATGGGGTATTTTTGTTTGTTTGTTTTGTTTTTTACTCCTGACCCCTCCCACCCCTCCCCTCTACTTTTTGTGATTGTGGTGTCCTTAAATGGTTTCTAGACAAAGACAGAGTCCAAACTAAGTCCACCAAGCTTTTATTTTTCTTGTAAATCATCTCTATTACACCATAGTGCCTGCCCTTCTATTTTTTTTTTTTAGAATCTTAATCTAAGCTGAATTCATCAAAAAATGCTTTTAGGACATGGGGCTATAAATAATCAAATTATCTCTAAATGTCAAGGTCACAGTAATTTTTAAAAAATCGGTCATGCTGATATAAATAAAGAAAAATCCACAAAAGACTAGTTTTGTCATATTCTGATGCCTGATAAGAATTATGCTGGCAAGGGCTTTTATGTTTGTTTCATGCTAATATGTTATCCATAGTTAGGATACATTTTTTTTTATTCAGGAATGGAAAAATGTCACTCTAGGAATCTCTCTCTCTCTCTCTCTCTCTCTCTCTCTCTCTCTCTCTCTCTCTCTCTCTCTCTCTCTCTCTCTCTCTGGAAGATGACAGAAATAATAAACAGATCTCAGCCAAAGGTGCACACACACTGTTATTGGGTGATAGGGACTGGCGGTGTTATTTTTCCCCCCACGTCAAAACTACCGGCAGAAAACAGAAGCCTTTGAGCTAAGACTTTGTTGGATGAGGTATAATTGCAACACAAGGAGCAGCTTACAGAGATAGAGACTGGAATCTACCTCTAAAGTATCCCCCTTTCCCAATCAAAACAATGCATGTATGTGTGTATGCATCCAGCTGTAGGAATTTGTCTGGAATCAATGGGGTATTTTTGTTTGTTTGTTTTGTTTTTTTACTCCTGACCCCTCCCCCCCCCCCATCTACTTTTTGTTATTGTGGTGTCCTTAAATGGTTTCTAGACAAAGACAGAGTCCAAACTAAGTCCACCAAGCTTTTATTTTTCTTGTAAATCATATCTATTACACCATAGTGCATGCCTTTATATATTCTAGCATCTTAATCTAAGCTGAATTCATCAAAAAATGCTTTTAGAACATGGGGCTATAAATAATCAAATTATCTCTAAATCTCAAGGTCACTGTGATTTTAGAAAGGTGGTCATGTTGACAACAAAAGACTAATTTTGTCCAAGTCATTCTGATGCTTGATTAGAATTATGCTGGCTTTGCTTTTTTTGTTTGTTTCATGCTAATAATTTATTATGTTATCCATAGTTAGGATACTTTTTTTTTATTCAGGAATGGAAAAATGTCACTCTAGGAATCTCTCTCTCTCTCTCTCTCTCTCTCTCTCTCTCTCTCTCTCTCTCTCTCTCTCTCTCTCTCTCTCTCTCTCTCTGTGGAAGATGACAGAAATAATAAACAGATCTCAGCCAAAGGTGCACACACACTGTTATTGGGTGATAGGGACTGGCGGTGTTATTTTTCCCCCCACGTCAAAACTACCGGCAGAAAACAGAAGCCTTTGAGCTAAGACTTTGGTGGATGAGGTATAATTGCAACACAAGGAGCAGCTTACAGAGACTGGAATCTATCTCTAATGTACCCCCCTTTCCCAATCAAAACAATGCATGTAACTATGTGTGTATGCATCCAGCTGTAGGAATTTGTCTGGAATCAATGGGGTTTTTTGTTTGATGTTTTGTTTTGTTTTTTACTCATGACCCCTCCCCCCCCTCCCCCTCAAGTTTTCTTCTGACTATTGTGTCCTTAAATGGTTTCCAGACAAAGACAGAGACAGAGTCCAAAGTAAGTCCACCAAGCTTTTATTTTTCTTGTAAATCATATCTGTTACACCATAGTGCCTGCCTTTCTATTTTTTTTTTTAGCATCTTGATCTAAGCTGAATTCATCAAAAATGTTTTTAGAACATGGGGTTATACATATTCAAATTATCTCTGAATGTCAAGGTTACTGTGATTGTAGAAAATTGGTCATGCTGACATACAAGGAAAATACAACAAAAGAATAGTTTTGTCACAGTCTGATGCTTGATTAGAATTATGCTGGCAAAGGACTTTTATGTTTGTTTCATGCTGATATGTTGTCCATAGTTAGGATACATTTTTATTTTTGTTCAGGAATGGAAAAATGTCACTCTAGGAATATCTCTCTCTCTC
>CM060320.1:42274137-42281637 GCA_030674155.1 Stramonita haemastoma | reverse complement strand
AAAAACCTGGGAATTTCAGTCCATGACCTTTGGCAACAACACCTACGGATGACAACGAAGAAAAAAAAACGACTAAAAAGAAAAAGACGACAAAGAAGAAAAAAAGGAGACCAAAAACAAAAATCCAGAAGAGAGAGAGAGAGCAGGGAGGAGAGAAGAAGAAGATGAGAAGAAGAAGGAGAAAGTAAAAAAAAGAAAACAGAGTATTTTTTGTGTGCTGTAGTCGCAGGAAGTCTATCCCTTAATATTTTGCCCTCACATAAATTAATTTTTACAGAATTTTTTTTTGTTCCTGGGCTAGAGCTCTGAGGTTCACCAAAGGTGAAATTTTTGCGTATGCAACCGTTTCTGGGAAGGCTGGAATGGAACCCAGAACCTCGCGGTTTACTTGTTAAGAAGGTAAAGGTCTTAACAGTCCTACCACATTCCTTCTCTTAAATTTACAGAATAAAATTCAGGCTTCAAACATGGAAAAGAAAACAAAAAAATGTGTGATGAAAATCATGCTTGGGTGTTTACTGTTTCACCAGATGTCCTGGGAATTAATGCATGGTGCTTACAATATGTTGCTCAAGAAAAACTGTAGATCAGAACTGGGATTATTTATTTATTTATCTATTTATTTATTCATTTATTTATTCTTTTATATCGAGGATAATGGAATAAGCACTCATGTGCTTTTTTACATCCAGTCCCCGTGTGTTTGCAGTTTGTTAATCTTGTCATCTGTTCCCACCGGCACACTATGTCCTACTCTTACGAAAAAGCGGAACAGGATTTGACGTATGTGCAAGATGTTCTACATGCGTTCACACATGGGGCCTAGGTTTATAGTCTCATCCGAACGACTTTTGGGGGAGTGAAGTCAGCACTGATATTAACTCCAAAGGAAAATCCCCTCCAACGGGGGAATCCGGGTTGTCAAATTGCCAACCCAATGTTCTGACCACTAGGCTATTCCGTGATAGAGCAAGAAGAGAGAGAGAGAGAGAGAGAGAGAGAGACAGAGAGACAGAGAGACAGAGAGACAGAGAGAGAAGACAGACGACAGACAGACAGACACAGACAGAAGACACAGACAAACAGGACAGAGAGAAAACAGACAAACAGACAGACAGACATAAAAGACAGACAGACATAGAGACAGAGAGACAGAGAGACAGAGAGACAGAGAGAGACAGACAGACAGACAGACAACACAGACACAGACAGAGACACAGACAAACAGGGACAGAGAGAAAACAGACAAACAGACAGACAGACATAAATAGACAGACAGACATAAACAGACAGGCGGATTTTAGAGAGAGGGTACAAGACATAGATTCCAAGATATCAGTAGTCTAAATTTTCTATTTAATTGAAAATCATACCTAGATACCAAACAGTCATCAATCTCCTTCAGATATTTTGTTTAGGTTTGGTTTGTCCTTCCCCCCCCCCTTCCCCACCTTAAAAGTTAAAGCAAACACACATCAGCAAAGCTTCGTCTCTGTTTAAAGGATTTTCCTGTATAAATAGCTGGTGATTTTATCTGACCTGCACCGGCTCACTTCTTATCACATTGAACTTGAGATGGTCTGTTTTCTTTGTAAACTACTTTCTTTTTTTTCGTTTTCTTTTAATTTTCCTCTTCTATTCCAAAACAGCTCTTTAGGTGACTTGTGTTAGCGGAGAGAGGAGAGAGAGAGGGGGAGAGAGAAAGAGAGGGGGAGAGAGAGAACGGAGAAGAGAGAAGAGAGAGAGAGAGGGGAGGGAAAGAGAGAGAGATGGGGAGGGGAGGGAAAGAGAGGGGGAGAGAGAGGGAAAGAGATGGGGGCAGCCAGGCATGGAAAATCACGGACTGAAACAACAAACGTAAACAGCAGGATCTGATGGTAAAACGACAATTGATTTGGGAGGGGAGGGATCGAGGGAGGGAGAGAGGGAAGGGAAAGGGGAAAGAGAGGAGGGGCAAGGGGCGAGTTCTCACCCCTCTCCTTTTCTCTGTGTCTGTCTGTTTGTCTGCCCTGTCTGCTGAACAAGTAACACATGTTTTAAAAAGTAGAACCAGTAACACATTTTTTTAAAAGTAACATCCAGTAACACATTTTTAAAGTAGGGACCAGTAACCGTTTTTAAAAAAATATGAACCAGTTACACATTAAAAAAGCATCAACCAGAAACACATTTTTAAAGTATAAACCGAGTAACACATTTTTTCGTAAAGTATGACCAGTAACATATTTTTGGTAAAGTATGAACCAGTAACACATTTTAAAAGTATGAACTTGCAACACATTTTTTTGTAAAGTATGAACCGGTAACACATTTTTGGGGAAATATGACAAGTAAACACATTTTAAAGTGTGAACTAGTAACACATTTTAAAGTTGAAACCAGTAAGATTTTTTTTAAAAGTAGAACCAATAACACATTTTGTAAAGGTTGAACCAATAACACATCTTTTTAAAAGTAGAAGAAGTAACACATTTTGTAAAACATAAACCAGTTACACATCGATTGAAAGTATAAACAAGTAACACATTAAAAAAAAAGTATGAACTAGTAATACATTTTGTTAAAGTATAAACCAGTAAGACATTTTTTAAAAGTATGAGCCAGTAATACATTAAAAAAACATGAACTTGTAACACATTTTTTTTTTAACAAGTATAAAACAATAACATCTTAAAAAAAACAAAAACTAGATCTAGAACCAGTAACACATTTTTAAAGTATGCACCAGTAACACATTTTTTAAAAAAATGTATGAACAAGCAAAACACTTTTTTTTTTTTAAATAAAACTTATGAACAAGTAACACTTTAAAAAAAAAAAGTATCAACCAGTAACATGATTTTTTTTAAAAGTATGAACCAGTAAACACATTCTTTTTTTTAATATAAAATGTATGAACAAATAACACATTTTTACAGTATTAACAGTAAAATTCACTGCAGCCTACAACACACACACACACACACACACACACACACAACACACACACAACACACAAACACACACAACACACAAAGCACGCACGCACGCACGCACGCAACAACTGCACACATAACACACACACACACACACACACAAACCAACACGACCCAAAGGAGGTGTGTAATGCTATAAGACCTAGAGAGAGTGACAGAAAGCATTGTGTGTTACTGAGTCTACTGTGGCTGTCAATATATCATCAGATTGTTCCGTCAAGTCTCTCTTCAATGCAAGAGCTAGGGGCAGAACTAAGATACACCATTCATTAACTTACCCGCTCCTTACACACACACACACACACACACACACACACACACACACACACACACACACACACACACACACACACACACACACACACACACACACACAAAGATATTCCATTATCCGCGCTATTAAAGTATAGAATAAAATAAAAATAAATATGAATAACACACACACACACACACACACACACAACACACACACACACACACACACACACACACACACACACACACACACACACACACACACACAAAGATATTCCATTATCCGCGCTATTAAAGTATAGAATAAAATAAAAATAAATATGAATAACACACACACACACACACACACACACACACACACACACACACACACACACACACACACACACACACACACACACACACGCACGAATGCGTATTTTTCTTCCACTCTTCCAAATCAGCCAGTTGCGTCGAGTTACATCTGGGATGGGGAAAGGGGAAAAGGGGGTGGTGGGAGTTGGGGGGGTGGTGTGTGTGGGGTGGGTGGGGGGTGGGCTGGAGATGGAAAAGGTGGAAGGAGGAAACTGGCGTGTGGGGGGAAGGGAGGGGGGAGGGGGAGACAAATGAAAAAAAAAGTCAATTCTGCGGGCTCCAGACCCGAACATGCACGCCAATCCCCTCAGCTCCTCCTGTCCCTCCCCCTACCCCCACACTCCCACCCAACTCCCACCACACCTCTCTTCCAACTCCCCAACCTCGCTCCATCGCCCACTTCCTCCTCCTCCTCCTCCTCCTCGTCCTCGTCCTCCTCCTCCTCCTCCTTCCTCTTCCTCACCCAATCCACAGCTAGACGAGTCCAGAAAGTTTGCTCGACCATGCATCCTCTTGTGTATTAACCGTTGCGATCTCCCTCCCCACTCACACCCTCCCTCACCCTCCCCGTCCCCCCCCCCCTCTTTCCCCCCAGTTATCCCCTTCCCTCCTGCCTCCCCCTTCCCCTCCTTCCCCACCCCTCCCCTCCAACTTCAGTCTCTACAAGCTCTTCATCCCTACCTCCCATCAGTCATCTCATATCGATTCCGTTCCAGTTCGTAAGCAAGTCGTTCAGTACATTCTGGCTTTTATTATTATTTTTTTTTTTATATGATATTTTGCAACAAGCCTTTTTCCATTTTTTTGGTCTGTCTGTGTTTCTGTCTGCCTGTCTTTCTGTCTGTCTGTCTGTCCACTGGTATGACTCGCACTTTCTTTCTGTCTTTTTATTTTTTTAATTTTTTGCAACAAGCCTATTCCCATTTGGGGGGGGGGTCTGTCTGTATCTGTCTGTCCACTGGTATGTCATCTAGGCTACTTTCTTTCCGTCTTTTTTAAAAATGCTATTTTGCAATAAGCCTCTCCATTTTTTTTTGGGGGGGAGGGGGGGCCTGTCTGTCTCTGTCTGTCTACTAGTAAGTCTTCCACTTTCTTCCTGTCTTTTTTTTTTAATGATTTTTTGCAACAAGCCTCTTTCCATTTTTTTGTCTGTCTGTCTGTGTCTACTGGTATGTCTTCCACTTTTTTCCTGTCTCCTTACCCCGTCACACATTTACAGTTTGTTTGATATTGATGTAGAAATATTCAGATTTTTGTTGTTGTTGTGATGGGTATAATTATGGCTGACTTAGTTGTGCTGTTTATGTTGGTTGATACAGTGGTAAGCTTTATCGAGTTATCGTATATAACTTGTAGGTACTTGTGTATGGGCACCCCCACCCTAACACACACACACACGCACACAACACACACACACACTCTAAACAACACAACACACAACACACACACACACACACACACACACACACAACACACACACACACCACACACACACACACCACACACACACACACACACACCACACACACACACACACACACACCACCACACCACGCACGCACGCACGCATGCACGCACGCACGCACGCACGCACGACAGGCACACACCTCTAATGATATTCCCAGAGAAAGAAGGAAGGACTGATTGGAAGAAGGGGAAAAAAAGACAATTCTCCTACTATACTAGACTAGGCTATACCAACGTGTCAGTTGTTCTGGCAGTTGTCTCCTGCATATTTCACGGTGCCTGTGATACTGACAAGCGTCATCAGTAACCAGCACGCGCCTCAAATATTCATGAGGCGAAATGATCTGTTGCTGATAGGCTGCCGCCGTGTCACGTGCCAACACACGTGACCCACCACCACCACCACTACCCTTGCCACCTCTTGCCATCCCGGCCCGGCCCGGCCCGTGGCCGCCATCTTGCCGGTGCGATAGGTTTTTTTTTTTGGGGGGGGAGTTATTTTGGCGTTGACTGTAGTAGTAATTATGATGTATCCTCCGGGCTTTTCTCTCTGTCTCTGTCTGTCTCTGTCTCTGTCTGTCTGTCTCTCTGTCTCTGTCTCTCTCTCTCTCTCTGACTTATTTTTTATAAGATGGGGCCAAGCTGGTTAGTGCTTTGTTCTGTATATTGATAGTTTTTGTTTGTTTGTTGTTTTTTTAGGTCGCATCGTGATACTGTATAACTTTAATTAATGTTGAGGTCACTAAGGGAGTTATATTTGCACGACTCATTCGGATGAGACTATATTCCGGGCCCTGTGTGGCAACGCACGCAGAACATCTTGCGCACATAGAAAAAAAACCCGTTCCACCTTTCCGAAGAACAGGCCATTGTGTGCTCATAGGAGCAGATGACAACAAAATATTTTTTGTAAAAACCAGCATGCACACAGGTGTCGTGTTTAGATACCATCCCTGAAGAAAAATCGGGGAGTTTGAGTCCCCAGGGAGGTTCGGAGCTACAGGTCTAGATCTATATGGCAACGTTCTGGGGCTCCTGCAACGGCACTGGAACCATTCGGCATTGGCGATTGCCTTTCCAATGGACCATTTCAGCGACAAGGACAGGGGGGGGGGGGGGGGGGGGGGGGGGTCTGCTGCATGGGTTAACAGCTTGCCCTTCATACTTACCCGGCTTTGCGCTCTAGAGCCTACAAAGGAATTGTTATATTCTGCTCGACTCACTTAAGTCCACATCTGAAGGAAGCTGGTATTGTTACATATTCTAGTGAACTCATTTTAAGGGTTGCAAATACTTATTTTTCTAGGATGTCAGGTTGGGGGCTTGTTCATTATCTTGTTCCACTGTCATAAAGTCTGTATGTAACGATATAAACCTAGTGTTGTAAGCATAATGAAGAAATAATGATATAACATGAAATAAAAATAAAAAATATCAGTGTGTTTTGGGTTTTGTTTGGGGATTTTTGTTGTTTTTGTGCTTAGTTGTTGCTATTTGGTAGTTTGTTTTAGGTGTGATTTTTGGGTGGGGGGGGGGGGGGGGGGGGGGGGGGGGGCATTTTCAGCATTTTTTGTATTATTTTCCGCCTGTTTGTTATTCAGCATGTTGTGTTTCTTTTCTGTGTTTGTTCTCACTGTCTCGAATGCTTTGTTTGCTTTGCTGGGGAGTGTGTTTTTTTTTCTTTTTGAGATTTTGTGGGGAGCTGGTTGTTCATAAGTGTTCATAAGTAAACAAGGGCTTTTTTTTTTTTTTTTTTTTTTTTTATTTACAACTCAGAACTGCCCATATTTAGATATTAGACTATCTCTAAAAATATACCCCTCCCCCCCCTTTTTTTTATGTTAAGGAAAACAGCAACAAACAAGGAAAGTGCAAAGAAATCAAGCTATTTCTTGCGTATTTCTTTCAGTAAGTTCAGATATATTATATAATTCAAAATTCAGTTGCTTTTTAAAAAAAAACCTTTCGGTCATGTTACTTCAAATTAATTTAAAAAAGGTCAATTAAAAATGTTAGATTTATAACACAGAAAACAAATGGAGAGGGCTATTGTCAAGTCACAGACAGTAAAAAGAAATGAGTGGCGTTGCTCTTGTAGCGACGCGCTGTCCCTGGGGAGAGCAGCCCGAATTTTATGCAGACCGTGACTTAAAGTGGTATTAATAAAATAGAAAATAAAAGGTCGCCCATTGCTTCTCTTGTGTTCGAAAAGTCTGCAGGATATGTAATATAATGTAGATTCATAAAAGTTTCAGCGTTCAATTAAACAAACACTTCCAGCTTATATCATTGTTTGAATTGTATTGATTGATATACTTGAGTGTTTGGACAATGAAAACCGTTTTTAGTTAATATTTCCCGAACAGTCCTGAGAGAGAGAGAGAGAGAGAGAGAGAGAGAGAGAGAGAAGAGAGAGAGAGAAGAGAGAGAGAGAGGGAGGAGGAGGAGG
>CM060320.1:42211637-42269137 GCA_030674155.1 Stramonita haemastoma | reverse complement strand
GGTGGTGGTGGTGGTGGTGGTGGGGTGAGGGGGTGAGGGTGGGTAGGTGGGGGTTGGGGGTGGGTGGAGAGGGGGTGGTGGGGTTAAGTGATCTATATCCTCGTGAGAGTTGTCCACATGTGGTCATCATCATGTGTTGTTGTCTGTGAATTTTACACGCAGACACACACACACACGTGCACGCACGCACGCACACACATATACACACACGCACGCACGTACACACACACTCACACACACACACTCACTCACATATTGTATGTATGTATATGTATTGTATGTTGTGATGTATGTATGTATGTATGTATGTATGTATGTATGTATGTTTGTTTGTTTGTTGTTGTTTGTTTGTTTGTTGTTGTTGTATGTAAGTATTATGTTGCAGTTTGTGATGTTGTTATGTGTTTTTTTGAGTATGTTCTTATTGATATTTTTTGTTTTGATTATACTTTCTTTTCTTTCTTCTATCCATCTTACGTTACTGGCTTGGTGTGGTGTGTGTGTGTGTGTGTGTGTGTGTGTGTGTGTGTGTGTGTGTGTGTGTGTGTGTGTGTGTGTGCGTGTGTGTGTGTGTGTGTGTCTGTGTGTGTCTGTGTGTGTCTGTGTTGTGTTGTGTGTGTGTAAGTGATGTGAGTGTGTGAGTGTGTTTCCTCTTTTTCAGGCTGTGTATATGGTATCTGATGGCTGATACGATGAATTCTGATGATGCTTGGGTATGCAGCATTTTCGACTCGAAATCTCGTCCTTTTTTTTCTTTTTTTTGTTTTGCTGGTCAAGAAATGAAAGGAATAGAGAATGAATGAACAAATGATCAATCAGTAATGGATGGGTAAAAAAAAAAAGAATGAATAAAAGAAATGTGATCAGTCAACTGTATGTTTGTTGTTGTTGTTCTGTGTCTTAATAAATTGATTGTACATTTTCATCGAGTTTGTCTTGCTGTCAATTGTGCGTCAGATAGGATATATTGATACATGCACGAATTCTCTCTCTCTCTCTCTCTCTCTCTCTCTCTCTCTCTCTCCTCTCTCTCTCTCTCTCTCTCTCTCTCTCTCTCTCTCTCTCTCTCTCTCTCTCTCTCTCGTTCCTCCACTAGAGGTCTAAGGTTCTTGTTTCCTCCTGTTTTTGTGTGTTTGGTTAATTATTGTTGTTGTTATTGTAAGTTAGATGTGTTTTTTATAGTGATGTTATCTCTGAGAGATAAAAGAATTTTACTTGACTGGATTTTATCTCTCTCTCTGTCTCTGTCTCTGTCTCTCTCTCTGTCCCAGCTATCTGTGTCTGTCTCTGTGTCTGTCTGTATCTCTCTCTGTCTCTGTCTCTCCCCCGCCCCCCACTCACACACACAAACACACACACTCACTCACTCTCCCCCCCTCTCCTCCCCCCTCCCACACAATATTCCACTCACTGACCAAAGTCAACTTCTGAGAGCTTAACAAGAAGGGCTGGGAGAGAAACAACAACACACACACAAAAATGACTGGGCGCAAACCAATCATAACATACCAACCGGCCTATTTTGATTCCTACGATCCTTTATATTGATACACACAGATCGATATAGTGGGGGTGGTAAGAAAAACACACAGGGTAGGGGGACTAATAATAATAACATAATTATGCTCCGCTACCATTCAAGATATAAGTCTGCGAGCCAAAGGCCCTCCTAGCCTTAGATCTAAGGGGGAGCGGTGAGGGCAATTGGTGAGAAGGGGGTCTATAGAACAGATTACCTATTTTTTTCCTTCCCCACTCTAGAAAACGTGTGTTCATCTCGATCTAAGGGGAAAATGTATCGGAAGCTTTGGACTAAGAGCGAAGGAACATGGCGTCTTGATTGAAACTAATGGGACATTCATCGCCCTTTTGGCCTCTTCCTCCCACCACACCAATCCTGTTTTCCACCACGGGTGAGTGCCCTCAAGGGAGGTGAGGCCCTGGTGGTACTATTACTGGAATTGCCTCCCCTTCTTCCCCTCTCTCTATGCTCTTTTCTCTCTGTCTCTGTCTATCTGTCTCTGTCTCTCTCTCTGTCTCTCTCTCTGTCTCTTGTCTCTGTTTCTGCTCTGTCTGTCTGCCTCTGTCTCTCTCTCTCTCTGATTATGGTCACAGAAGGGTGGTGGTGGATAGTGTTGTGGTGTGATGGTGTGGGATGGGGTGGGGTTGGGGGTTGGGGAGAGAGAAGAGACAGAGACAGGGAGAGACAGAGAGAGAGAGCATTGCCCAGAAACTTTTTATTTCCATAATGTTTATTTCACGTGGGATCTTAATTTTGATTAAGAAATTATCTTAACACATTCCAGATCCCTAAATTGGAAACCAAATGTTACCATTATGAATTCAGTGAAACAAACAAGACTGAGTCAGTGGAAACCATCTATGTTTAAAATAATAATGATTTAAAAAAAATTCAAATTAAGCCCAAAACTGAAACGATCACCAGCAATGATAATTCTCGAAAGCTAGTTTAAACCAAACCAAACCAAACCAAACCAAACCAAATAACACTAAACCAAAGCACAGCAGAGCAAAATGTGGCATAGGGAATGTAAAGAGCCATTCTCATCATGGTATAGCATCCAGTGATCTAAATAAATATCTTTTTCCTGTTTTCTTTCTTCGTAACTTCTTCATTTGTGACCTGGATATGTTGATCATGCAACACACCACACACACACCACACACACACACACACACACACACACACACACACACACACACACACACACACACACACACAAATCTGATGACGACAGTTCTCCAAGGCAAGGTTGAGGGCACAGAAGGGAAAGAGGCAGAACCACCAACACCCTACATTGCCAACAACACCACTGAGATCAGTGGTCTGGGAGGAGGGCTACAGGAGATGGTAAAACTCAGCAGAGACAGAGAAAGGCGGCGAACCCTAGTGACATTGCGTGGAGCTTCTACCATCGACAGCAGCGATGGAGACAACTGACAGTTGACTCTTCCTTTCATGACCTCCCTGAAAATGATTTATTTCTTGAGCACAAATACGTTTACACTTTCATTTCTACCTGTCCTTTAGCTTGTTAAAACTGGCGTGATACTCATCCCAAACCAGGTCGCAGATCACAGGCTTGAAATGAAATGAATGGTTTGTGTCAGTCACATGTACCACCCAACCCATCTGGTCTGCTTGATCTGTGAAAGTTGAATGTTTTTGTTGTCCCCCCCCCCCCCCCCCCCCCCCCCCCCCCCCCCCCCCACGTTTCCTGGCTAGAGCTCCAATATTCACCAATGATGAGATTTTGCGTATGAGACCGTTTTTGCCCACCATAAAGGTAGCCACATTCCGACTTGTGGGATGATTATATGAACATGACACCAGTGCGCATGCGGGTTTGTTTGGGAGGGATGGGTTGGGGTTTTTTTTTCGTTTTGTTTTTTACAAAAAAAGATTTTGTCATATCCATTCCTACTGGCACTCAGTGACCTGCTCTTCCAAAAGGCGAAACAGGTTTTAGCATGTGCGCAAGATGATCTGTGTGTGTGTCTGCACACGGAGCCTCGGTTTATAGTTTCATCTTTCGGGGAAGTCGCGGCGTTACTGATATCAACTTCAGGGGAAAATTGGTAAAAATTGGAGATTTGGTGAGAAAAATGGTAGCAGAACGAAAGAGCTTTCTATTTGTAGCCTGTACAAAGGTTGGGTTTTTTTTAATTGTTATTGTTGTGTTTCTGTTTCATCCGTTCAACATATATTTCAACATTCAAAATAAAGCTAGATCTATCATTTCAACATTTTTTCTTTCTTTTTTTTGGAAAGACTTTTTTTTAGGGGAAATCTCATGGAACATGATGTTCCTTTTGCTACACCTACCATTCACAATCTGCTGCAAGAAGGAATACAAGTGATATCAAAATGACTAGTATCTTTCATCAAATCCAAACAAATATAGGGACACCTCAGACATAGATTTGATTAAGCTGCTAGATCTATAGAGTTGTTTTCCTTAAAGTTAACTTACATTTCCATGTTGAATTTGTTGTTGTTGTTGTTTACATAAAATTTGCAAACCTAGGTTCTGAGGTCCAGCATCCCCTAATGCAGCTAATGATAATGATTCTGATGAGTTTGTTAAAAAAAGTAATATCAATATATCATGTTTATATTTCAAATGTAAAACTCTCTCTCTCTCTCTCTCTCTCCTCTCTCTCTCTCTCTCTCTCCTCTCTCTCTCTTCTCTCTCTCTCTCTCTCTCTCTCTCTCCCCTCCTCCTCCTCTTCCTCCTCCACCACAACAACCTCCTCCATCCCTTCTCTCCTCATGACCCCCAACCCCCACCCACCTCACCAACATAACATCCCACATTTCCTCCTCTCTCGCACTGGACTTCTGTTAGGTATTTACCCAAGCACTCAACAAGTCAGGGCCATCTTCTCCGCATGGCTACACGCTAAAGCTTCCTTGGCTGGAAAGCTAGCTGCTAGCCTTCAGGTCACTATTCTCTTCTCTCGTACGCTACAAGTAAAGTAATTGTGGGAAATGCTCCGTACTGTTGTCAGTCAGCAACAGAGGCTCTAGGCTACTAACCCAGAGCAAGCAAGCAAGCAAGGAAGCAAGCAAGCGGTGTATAATAATACACATTATGAAGAGAGAAATCTGGAAGGCAAGTGTTGCGTGTATTGCACAGTCCATTTCCTCTCATACCATACCCTTCACCTCCCCAAACCAGATATACCATTCTGTCTGTATCAAGGCACTGACCGTGCCAGAGTGTTGGTGGAGTGAGTGAGAGGGTGTTTAGGGTGGTGGTGGTGGTGTGGGTTTGTGGGGGGTGGGGGGTGGAGGGGGTGGGGTGGATTCACACTTTGCTGGCTATGTGAGATGATTTGTATGACTGGCTCAATCTGTAACAGAAGGGGTGAAGGTGTGGGGGTTGGAGGGGGGAAGGGTGTGGACGTTAAAGGTCAGTAGGTAAGAAAGAAGAAAGTGTGTGAGGTGACTGGCTTGGTTGGTTGGTTGGCTTGTTGGATTGGTTGGTTGGGTGGTTGTTGGGTAGATAAATGGCTTGCTGGTTGGTAAGTGGGATGGTTTGGTGGGCAAATGGCTTTCTGGTTGGCTGGTAAGTTGGTTGGTTGTTTTAACTGGTTGGTGTCTTAGTTGGGTGATTGGTTGGTTTGGGATAATTGGTTGGTTGGCTAGATCTAGTACTTTAACTGGCTTGCTGGGTGGCTGGCTAGGTCATTATTATGTAGCTAGTTGGCTAATATTTGGATGGGTAGCTGGTTGGCTAACATACAGATGGGTAGCTGACTGGCTAATGTTTGGCTGGGTAGTGAACTTGATGGCTAGCTGGCTGTGCGCTTAGCTGGCTGGTTTGTAGGTTGGTTGAATGGTGGTAAGTGGCTGGTAAACTAGAGAGTCTCCTTGGTTGACTTGTAGGTTGTTAAAATATGTGGTCAGTTGTGTGATACATCTGGTTGTCCAGACTGATATTCCGAGGGTCCATTCCTTGCCGCGTTTTTTTTGTGGTCAGCAACAGGGTTGATAGTTCACCCTGGAACATTCATGGAACAATTTGATGTGAATCCAGTTCTTACTTTGGAATCCATTGATTCTTTGGCTGTATATATTGAGGCCTATGACAAAGCAAGAGCAATGATAACTTCAAATGCTGTGGACACAAGGCAAATACACACTTTTTTCACACAAAAGTTCCTCTTGCATCGCATTGCAGCGCGCGCGTGTGCATGGTGTGTGTGTGTGTGTGTGTGTGTGTGTGTGTGTGTGTGTGTGTGTGTGTGTGTGTGTGTGCGTGCGTGCGTGTGTGTGTATGTGTGTGTATGTGTGTGTGTGTGTGTGTTCTGTGTGTGTTCTTTGTGCTTCTGCACCTCCCTCCCTCGACAGTTTATCTATGTACAGAACAAAGATGCTACTGTCCTTCCCTGCACGTTTTTGGTCTGGACAATCCTGTTGTTGTAATAATTATTGTCCCTGAGAGTGGACTACTTGGTTGGATCTTTTATTGCTGTGTTTGTATAAATATGGCGTAGCTGTGCTGATGTTTGCAACTTTATTATTTTTGTTGTTGCTCTTTCTGAAGGGCTATATATAGGTCAGGCCTGAGTATGTATTTTATTCATTTATTCACTCTTTTACTTATTCTTTTTATCATTCATTAAGAAACATCAATGTCAGTATCAAAATAAGGTAAAGGTGTCCCACAACCTATGTTGTCTTAGGGGAACACGGCATCAGAGACCTCAGCTTCTCCAAGGGGCCAGCATATTGACGGCGGCACCCATCTCCACTCCCTCGCTGTTTTACTTTCCCTGACCCTAGAGAGTGCAAGGTACCCATTTACATCTGGGTAAACTGAGGGAACTGTACTGAAGCCAAGGCGCGCAAACGGTCACCCATCCAATTGGTAACCATGCTCGATGCTGCTTAACTTTGGCTTTCGGGGGGAGGGGGGGGGGAGCGAGTGATCAAGATAGAAAACCTGGCAAGAAGCTAATCAGTCCTCCTACATTTACACGAGTCTTGCGAAACGTGCAAGTCCCTCCAGGTCCCTACTCTTCTCTCTTACTGTTCCTCCCAACACCACGCACAAAGACATGTACAGGCACTCGCACGCACCCGTGCTTACAACGTGGGCAGAGTCAAATAAAAGCATCTTATCTACTAGATCTAGATGCCATCTAAGAGAAAACTCTCACTACCCTACCGGTACCCACTTTTGTCGGCAACAACCGCCATCACAAGAAATAAGCATGTCCACACAGTTATCATTATAATACACTTCCCCCCACATAACTATGCCACCATAATTATTTACAGACGAGGGTGATGCACGCGCAAAACACACACACACACACACACACACACACACACACACACACACACACACACACACACACACACACACACACACACACACACACACAGATGACATGGGAACAGATGACATTTACAAAACTGCATACACACGGGGACTAGATGTAAAAAAAAGGCACATGAATTCTTATTCTATTATCCTCGATATAAAAGAATAAATAAATAAATAGATAAATAAATAAATACGCACACACCGTCTAAAATCACTAAATGTGAATAGACGTTAAACTGAAGATATCACTCACACACACACACACACACACACACACACACACACACACACACACACACACACACACACTAACTAACTAACTAACTAACTAACTAACTAACTAACTAACTAACTAACTACTTACTACTCTTTTAATAAAGGGATGAGGCATTTATTTAGTAATAAACAGACCGACCACAAGAAGTCATCCCTCCTAAAATAAAACCACCACTTGGACAAATAAAACTTTGCCAAGATCATTACATCCTGTAGGCTTGACGATGCATTGATAACGGAGCGAAGGAGTTTGCGGTTTTGCTTGATTGACTGAACCGTTATGGGTAACAGGGGGTGGGATGGGGGAGAGAAAAGTGTTTTGAAAAGTGTTGGTGGAGAGGGGGGGAAGGAGGGGGGGAGAAGGGGTGTCTAGGGGTGGCTCACTGGCGCGATCAGCTGCGAAAACTATAAACAGCGCCAACAAGCAAGCCGCCTCCCCCAAGCCCCTAGGTCAACATAACGGTCATCTGCAGTGACGCGGAAGAGGGGTAGGAAAGGAGTGGGGTGAGGGGGGGGGAGCTGACAGGTAAGGCACGTATATAGTAGTACTATGTAGTATATGGATTCCCCTTCAGTGGACACAGAGGTTGGGGGTGGAGGGTGGGGGTGGAGGTGGGGGGTAGGCTGGGAATGAGGGGGTACGGTGGGGGAGGGGGGAGGGGTAAGGGAAGGGCGGGTTATTTTTGATGGCGTAGTGGTCAAGCAACCCCTTTTGACTTGATTTGGTTTGGTTTGGTTTGGTTTGGTTTATTTTTTAGTGTGTTATTATTATTTTGTTGTTGTGGGGTTTTTTGGTTTTTTTTGGTTGCCTCATCTTCTGTGACGTTCCGTCCTGCTGTTCCCATGTCTCTCATTCCAATCTCCCCGCCACAGCCATACCCAGATTCGTTAGGTCTCATCCTCAGGGTCGGAACTCCACAGGGTGCCCATCAATATCAGGCCGCCTGCCGTGGGGCCACCAGCCAGGTTTGGTTTGGTTTGGTTTGGTCTGATCTGATATGACTTGATCTGTTTTGATTTAATTTGGTCTGATTTGATTCGTGTTTTCCCTCATCCATCAGACCATGGGTGGTGGTCTGGGTGCTAGTCTATCGGATGAGACGATTAACCGAGGTCCGGTGTGTTACACATCATTATTTAGCGCACGTAAAAGAACCCACGGCAACAAGAGAGTTGTCCCTGGCAAAATTCTGTAGAAAAAGTCATTCTGATAGGGAAACAAATATAGTTGCAGACAGGAAAAAAAGAAAAATAATGGGTGGCGCTGCACTTGTGGCGAGGTGTTCTCCTCGGAGAGGACAGCCCGAATTTCACGCAGAGAGTAATCTGCTGTGATATAAAGTGGTATAGAATAGAATAAATGAAGTGAAAAAAAAAAGGTGCACGGCAATGGTGAAGGGTCAGGTGGATCATAAAAGATCAAAATGAAAGCATACTGCCACTTCTCAGAAGATAAACAAATAATGCCCCATATAAGGTAACCCAGGAGGACTTGAAGCCCCAAATAATCAATACAACAGGTCCTGGGAACAACAACAATAAAGTTTGTTTTTTTTAAATTCTGGTTTTCACTTCCTTCTTGGTGATGTGATCTCTACATGGTTCGGGATACCATGGTTCGCAAACCATCCCCTCCCTCATCACCAGAAATTTTGTTGCATGCATCTTTAGTCTGGCCCCTCACCCAAAGACCAAACGACAACAAAAGCCTTCTTACATTACTCACTGAAAGGGAATGAGTATGAGAAGAAGGCTTTTGGTTTAGACTAATACAATTGTTTAAACCAAAAGCCTTCTTACATTACTCGCTGAAAGGGAATGAAGATGTGAGGGCCATGGAGAATCGTTGGAGTATGGCAAAACTTTCAGGTTAATTAAAGATGGTGGTACTCTTGTGGGTGACTAATAAACTATCTTCAGGTGGAGCAGCTCCAAATGTCACGTACATAAACTTGCTGTGGATGAAACTGATGTACAATACAATGCAATACAATACAATACAATACAATACAATACAATACAATACAATACAATACAACAAACACAATCTTAATATTAGATCTTTAAAAAAAACAACCAATGCCACTGGCACACCACACACACACACACACACACACACACACACACACACACACACACACACACACACACACACACACACACACACACACACACACTATCATCATCATCATCATCATCATCATCATCATCATCATCATCATCATCATCATCATCATCATCATCTCATTGTGTCTCATTGTATTGTATTGCATAGGGTTCCGTTGCGTCTTCTCTCATGTCCCCCCTACGTCCTTTGGGACATGGGACTGAGTGAGTGAGTGAGTGGGTTTTGCTGTGTTGGGTTTAGTTTTATTGCATTAAAAAAAAAAAGCCCACGCATAAGATTCGACCTGGAAAAACTCAAAGACCCAACAGTGGTTGAGATCTTCCAAGCCAACATTGGAGGAAAGTTCGCCGCACTCACAGCCATTGACAATGATGTGAACACATTAGCCAACAACATCAAAGAAGTGCTAACGACAGCAGCAGAAGAAACATTAGGCAGAAGCAGAACAAAGAAACAACCCTGGGTGACAAATGAGGTTCTTGACCTCTGCGACAAAAGAAGAGAACTTAAGAAGCAAAAGTTCACAAGTCAAGAAGCCAACAACAAGTACATGGATAGCCACAGAGAAGTGAGGAAAAAGATGAGAGAAGCCAAAGAAGCGTGGATAGAAGAACAATGCAACAACATCGAAGATGGAATGGCCAAGGGAAACAGCAAAACAGCTTACAACACTCTGAAAGCACTAACGAAAACCACACAGCCTAAAGCCTCTGTTATTGAAGACAAAGAAGGAAATCTTTTAATGGAAAACAATGCCATCCTCCAGCGCTGGACAGAATACTGTGAGGGATTGTATAACTACCCACTACGCCCAGATACCAACATAGTTTCCAACAAACCCCCTGAACACCAAGATAAAGACCCACCAATACTAAGGTGTGAAGTAGACACAGCTATTAAGCAATTGAAGAAGGGGAAGTCCCCTGGAATCGATAACATCCCAGCTGAACTCATAAAAAATGGAGGGAATGAAACAGCAAGGCGATTCACAGATCTTTGTCAGAAGATCCACGACACCAAAGAATGGCCAAAAGAATGGACACAGTCTCTTGTAATACCCCTGCCAAAGAAAGGAAACCTCAAGCAATGCCAGAACTACAGAACCATCAGTCTCATAAGCCATCCTAGCAAGATCATGCTGCAGGTAGTCCTCAACAGACTGAAAAACCAAGCAGAAAAACTCCTGGCAGAAGAACAAGCGGGCTTTAGACCAAAACGCAGCACAATGGAACAAATTTTCAACCTGAGAATTCTGATAGAGAAGCATCTCCAACACCAAAAAGACTTGTACCACAATTTTATAGACTTCAAAAAGGCCTTTGACAGGGTATGGCATGACGGCCTCTGGCAAGTACTCAGGCACTTCAACATTGACAACTGCCTAATTGAAGTCATCAAGGCTCTGTACGAGAATGCAAGAAGTGCAGTTTTCATGAACAACCACGTGGGCGAGTTCTTCAAGACCACGGTTGGAGTCCGCCAGGGCTGCCTTCTCTCACCTGTACTCTTCAACCTCTTCCTCGAAAACATCATGACAGAGACACTGCAAAACCACCACACTTCCATCTCCATTGGTGGAAGACCCCTTTGCAACCTCAGATTTGCAGATGACATTGACCTCATGGGCAGCAGCAAACAAGAACTGCAAATCCTCACAGACAGTCTAACAGACCGAGCGAGCGCATACGGCATGGAGGTCAGTACAGAGAAATCGAAGATCATGGTCAACAGCGCGAGTAATGACAGCACGGAAATAAAGATGAATGGAGAAATATTGGAAGAGGTGAGCCAATTCAAATACTTAGGCTCCATCCTAACAAAAGATGGCACATCAAACAATGAGGTGAAAGCTCGCATTGCAACAGCAACATCTGCTCTAGTCAGACTCCAGAGGATCATCAGAAGCAACAACATCCGTGTTCTGGAACCAGATCGATTTTTGAAGCCCTTTCGATGCTTTGACCAGTCTCCGGTTTTAAGACATTTTTGCTATTTTTACTATTGCGCCTTTTTTTTGTCTTCATGTCGGCGAAACGTCTTTGTGACTGTCACATTGTAAATTACTGATCCCTGAAGTCCCCACACTTTGTAAGTTGTTTGTATGATTTTAAATACATTGTTTATCGATCAGTTCATCATGTCTGTGAATGATTTACAGGGTTGAGAATAGTGATTAATTGATTTCATTTGGTTTGATTTAGCAGCAGACGTCTTTCAGTTTCGGTGCTGTTTTCGATGTCGTGTTATTTTCATATCATTATTTTTTATAGATAAACAAGGCGAAGTGTTGAAGTTTTGATCACCTTTTTATTTGTTTATGCATGGACGTCGTAGTGACGCAGTAGCGCTGAGGTGAGCGAATCTGGAGATCCTAACGATGTTTTCCTACTAGCCCTCGGCAAGGTTGTGCCAGTGCCACTACGTAACATTTGCGTACTGCATTTCTCCTCGTACATGACATTCAATGTACACAGAACTTGTTTACAGTTTATTAGTATTTGTTTATCACTGAATTTAGTCTTAGTTGAGCCCTGTTATACGAGTGTGTTGCCATATGTGCCTTGTTATTCATGTACACATTACACACTCACACATACTGCCTTTGGAAGGTGTGTTTTAGTGGTACAGACTGAAACCTCATGATATGACATTTAGATATAAAGCCTTTTCACATGTACACATTGAACTTATTCTTGCTTTGTATTTCAGCCACCAGTTATTGTCACTATTGTTAGCTGTTTACTTAGTTTTCTCTTTGGGGTTTTGTTTCAGTTCTTCACCACTACACTACAGCTCCTATTACGCATGTCTTTGGACCAATAAAGAGTTGTTTACGGTGACACTATCTGCGGGACTATTCTTTGAACGAAAGGCAGCTCCTGCGAGAAAGTTCTTTGAATGCGAGGCAGAACAGTGAAGAAAAAGTACGGACTTCTTCTGGCGATCAGACGACCCCTCCACACCTGTCAGCATGGAGGACCAGCCTGCCTCAAGAGCCTACGTTGACGAGTTGGAACGACTAGAAACCAGGTCTACCAGTCATCGTTCCAGCAGATCCAGCAAATCTGGGACATCAACATCCAGCAGCCTTGCGGCCCGCAAGCGCGCTAAAGCAGAAGCTTCTCGTGTGCGTGCAGAATTCGCTCGCCGAGAAGCAGAACTTTTGAAACAAGAGGCAGTGATTGAGGAGCAGAGAAAAGTCATGGAAGCCAAATCTGAACGCTTAAGAAGAGAATGTAATGCCGAGCTTAATCTGCTGGCAGAGGAGAAAGAAGCAGCAGCCGCTGAAGCAGAGGCGACTGTTCTGGAGAATGATGGAGAGAACAGAAGTGCCTTGGCAGCTGACATTCCTTCTTCAGTGAGGCTGGATCTACCATCTCAAAGCCAAGATGTACGAACCAGAAGCTATGTCGCAGCCCACGCAGTGACAGGACCTATTCACCAGGAAGATGTGCCCCACAACCTACACGCTGACTACAATCGTCGAGAACACAGATTGAACGTCAGTGCTGAACCTTTTCCGCACACACGCCTTTCTTTTCCAGGAGAGCCTAACAACGCTGCGACTCCACCTGATGCCCAGGCCTTGACCAAGTTTTTACTAAAGAAAGATCTAATGCTTTCCAGGCTGACCCACTTCAATGAACAGCCTGAAACTTTTGAAGTATGGCGCGCTAGCTTTTCAAGCATCATGAGAGAGCTAGACGTGACCCCTCAAGAAGAACTTGACCTCCTAGTGAAGTATCTAGGCCCAGAGTCAAGCAAATATGCTCTGAGCTTGCGAGCTTCCAATCCTTCAAATCCTGAGAGAGGCCTGTGTCTATTGTGGCAGCGGCTGGAGGAACGATACGGGTCAGCAGAGCTTGTGGAGTCTTGCCTGAAAGGGAAATTAGACCGTTTCCCTCAACTGACATATAAAGACAACAAAAGATTTTACGAACTGAGTGACATTGTAGACGAGATCCAATGTGCGAAGGAAAATCCAAAGCTCAAAGTCGTGTTTTCCGTCTACGATTCGTCAGCTGGTATGAACACCATCATCTGCAAGCTACCGCCAGCTCAGCGGCAGAAGTGGGTCACGCAAGCAGCCAGATACAAAGAGGAACACAGAGTGGCTTTCCCCCCTTTCCCATTCTTGGTTAAATTCATAAGCAACATCAGCAAGATTCAAAACGACCCAGCCTTCTCCTTCGACAAGGACAAACGGCAAGAAAGGGACGTTCCAAGAGATCAAGGGCGAGTCTTCAATAGGAAAACAGACGTTAAGCAGGACATGAGATGCCCCATCCATAAGGCAGAGCACCCCTTGACAGAATGCAGAGCCTTCGCTGCAAAGACCTGGAGGGACCGCATTACCTTGCTGAAGGAGACAAACATTTGCTTCAAATGCTTGTCATCGACCGAACACGTCGCCAACAAATGCGCTGCCACAGTCCAATGCGAGAAGTGCGGAAAGAAGCACCACACTGTGATGCACCGCGATGGTGATTCGTCATCTGCTACGCCAACATCTTCACGACAGTCTCCTCCTAAAGATGATGGCGGGGAGCTCCCGGGGGTGAAAACCAAATGCACATCTCTCTGCAACGGGAAGCAGACCAGTCGTTCATGTGGCAAGATAATCAAAGTCCGGATCTTTCCTGAGAACCAGCCTGAAAAGAGCATTCCTGTGTATGCGGTACTGGACGACCAGAGCAACCGGTCACTCGCTGCACCAGAAGTCATGGACAGCATGGGGAACAGGTCACAGGAAATCATCTACAGCTTGACCTCATGCTCTGGGACCTGCAGTATGAGTGGACGCCAGTTCCAAGGACTTTGTGTCCAGTCTCTGGATGGACAGAAAACCCTGCGACTGCCCTCAGTGATAGAATGCAGCAAGATTCCCAATGATAGGTCAGAAATACCGACTCCCGACGTGGCTCTTCACCATCCGCATCTCAACGGCATTGCGAAAGAAATTCCTCAGCTTGATCATGAAGTGTCCATTAGCCTTCTCATAGGGCGTGACCTACCTGAGGCTCACCACGTATTGGAACAGGTGCTAGGACCCCCCTCTTCCCCATTCGCACAACAGCTGCCTCTGGGATGGGTGATTATCGGAGATGTGTGCTTGAACAGGCTGCACAAGCCTCTAGCCGTCAGCGTAGCAAAGACGCATGTTATGCACGGCACCAGAGGAACCATCTTCGAACCTTGTCCCTATGACCTGAAAGTCTCTGAAACAGACCAGTCGGACGCCAGACTTTTTGAAAGAACAGCAAAAGATGAGAAAATTGGGACATCAGTAGAGGACCGACGATTCCTGTCTATGATGGACCAGCACTTTAAAAAAAATGAGGCGAATCGTTGGACTGCACCTCTCCCACTCAGATTTCCAGACCCTGTGCCATTGAGTAATCGACCACAAGCTATCAGTCGTGCTCATGGTTTGCACGCATCTTTGAAAAAGGACCCGGTGAAAAGAAAACACTTCTTCGAATTCATGTCCAAGGTCCTGGACAGTGGTTCCGCAGAAAAAGCTCCAGCGCTTGAGAGAGAAGACAGCCGTTGGTATCTTCCTCTCTTTGGCGTCTACCACCCTAAAAAACCAGACAAGATTCGAGGTGTTTTCGACTCATCAGCCACATTTGAAGGATGTTCCCTGAACAACATGCTGCTCTCTGGACCAGACCTCACCAACAGTCTTGTAGGCATCCTCCTGAGATTCCGACGTGATGAGTACGCTATAACCGGTGACATCGAGCAGATGTTCTACCAGTTCTTCGTAGATGAGCACCATCGAAATCTTCTGAGATTCTTCTGGTATGAAGACAATGATTTCAGCAAGCCCCTTGTGGAATACCGCATGTGCGTGCATGTCTTTGGGAACAGCCCTTCACCTGCTGTAGCTACCTATGGTCTGCGGAAAACAGTGGCCTCCACCGAAGAAGACGTGAGGAACTTCGTCTCCCGCAACTTTTACATAGATGATGGTGTGATGTCTGTTCCTGAAAAAGACCAAGCTGCAAGTCTTATGAAACGGACACAGGCAGCTTTGATGGAAAACGGGAAAATCAGGCTTCACAAGTTTGCTTCCAACAACAGGGAAATTCTTCGTGCTCTCCCAAAGGAAGATCTTTGCTCTGAGTTGCAGTCCCTTGATCTCTCAGACTGCTCCACACCCCTACCGACCCACAGCTGCCTTGGTCTACTGTGGAACCTTGATAGAGACACCTTCAAGATCTGCCTTCAGCTGGGAGACACCGCTTTCACTCACAGAGGGATTCTCTCCACACTGAACAGTATATACGACCCCCTTGGCTTTCTGGCACCGGCAGTCATTGCTGGAAAGATCTTGCTTCGTGAAATCTGCCACAAGACTGCGTGGGATGAGGCCCTTCCTGCAACCAGCCAGCAGCGTTGGGAGCAGTGGAAGAAGTCACTGGAGCCCCTCCGCGAGATTGAAGTCCCTCGCATGATTCTTCCAGTCTCACTCTCTTGTACCTCTGATGCGGAGATTCACATCTTCTGCGATGCTTCCGAGAAAGCCATCGCAGCGGTGGCCTACGCCAAGGTAGTCAGTGATCCTGAGAAACGCATAGGCTTCATCATGGGCAAATCGAAAGTGGCACCTCAAAGTGGCCACACTATCCCTCGGCTTGAGCTGTGCAGTGCAGTCCTGGCAACGGAGTTGTGGCAAACAATCAGTGAGCAACTTGACATTACCCCCAAAAGTGTGGCATTCTACACCGACAGCAAAGTTGTCCTGGGCTACATCAGCAACGAGACCCGAAGATTCTACACCTACGTCAGCAACCGTGTGGAACGAATCAGACACGTCTCACATCCAGACCAATGGCAGTATGTACCAACAGATGCAAATCCTGCAGATGCTGCTACCAGGTGTTTCGTTGATGACCTAGACTCAAAGCAAAGGGTCTGGTTGCAAGGGCCAAGAGAGGTCTTGGGGGGCACATCTTCAGTGCACGCTCCCGAAAAGACTTACCCTTTGGTCTTTCCCGACACTGACAGTGAGGTTAGGCCTCGTGTTTTCAAGACAAAGGTCTCAAGTTCACCTCCTCATTCAACCATGACTTCTCGCTTTGAGAAGTTTTCCAGCTGGGACACTTTGATTAACTCTTTGTGTCTGCTCAGACATGTGTGCCAGAGTTTTCATTCGCCAACAGATTCCTGCAAGAACTGGCATCAATGTTCCCATCACCGCAGCATCGACAGTTTGAGAGCCACAGAGGCCTTTGTCATTCAAGCAGTGCAGACTGACGCATTCTCGCAAGACATGGAATGTTTGGCCAAGAACAAACAGCTCGCTAAATCGAGTTCTATCATCTCACTCTCACCCTTCCGAGATGAAGAAGGACTACTCCGTGTGGGAGGCAGACTTACTGAAGTCAAGGACACACTTGGACTGTCAAGAGTGCATCCTGTAATTCTTCCCAAGAACCATCATGTCTCCACTCTGCTGGTCCGCCATTATCACCAGAAGGTGGGACACCAGGGTCGTCACTTCACTGAAGGAGCTCTGCGATCAGCTGGATTTTGGATCATCGGTGCCAAGCGCCTCGTCGCATCCGAAATCCAGCGATGTTTCACTTGTAGAAGACTTCGTGGCAGACAGGCCAGCCAACAGATGGCGAGCCTCCCAGTTGACAGAGTCATCCCTTCTGCCCCATTCTCCCACGTTGGCTTGGACGTTTTCGGCCCATGGTCAGTCGTCACAAGGAAGACTAGAGGTGGGCAGTCCAATACCAAAAGATGGGCAGTGATCTTCACCTGTATGGCTACTCGGGCCATCCACATCGAAGTCCTGGAAGACATGAGCAGTTCGTCTTTCATCAATGGTCTGAGGAGGTTTATCGCTCTGCGAGGTCCAGTGACTGAACTGCGTTCCGATCGAGGCACCAATTTCATTGGAGCCGCCAGAGAGCTGGGAGCAAAGGCCTTTTTTGTTGAAGAAGGGCCTGTTCAAGAACATCTCCTGAAAACTGGGATCACCTGGAAGTTCAACGTTCCTCACGCCTCTCACATGGGGGGTTCATGGGAAAGACTGATAGGTATCGTTCGACGGATTCTGGACGCCTTGCTGTTGGACATGAGGCGGAAGCCGCTCACGCATGAGGTGTTGTGCACCCTTCTTGCAGAGGTCTGTGCCATTGTGAATTCCAGACCCATTGTTCCCATCTCACATGACCCTGACTCCCCCCTTGTCCTTACACCATCCATGCTGTTGACAACAAAGTGCGAAGGGGATCAGGTTCCTGCGGTATCCAGCGACATGAGGGAAACCTACAAGCACCAGTGGAAACACGTCCAAGTCCTCTCGAACACTTTCTGGAAGCATTGGCAAGAAGAATATTTGCAGTCGCTGCAGCAGAGGCGTAAATGGGCAAGTCCAGAGGAGAACATCAAGGAAGGAGACCTTGTGCTTCTCCATGATGCAGGAACTCACAGGTGTGAATGGCCTGTTGGCTTAGTGACCCGCACCTTTCCCAGCAGCAAAGACTCGCTTGTTCGATCGGCAGAAATTCGCATAGTCAAAGACCAAAGGCCAGTCACATGCGTCAGACCAGTGACAGAACTTGTTCCTCTGTAATTCAGTGAGGAGATATCAGCTCTCAGATGGACTGTTTTTGAAAAGTGATGTGTTGATGTGTTTGTTAGCTTTGGGTATAGTTGTTAAATATGTTTTTTGACGACTTATAGAAAGTTTGAAGTTGACTATGATGCTCAGTATCCCAAGACAGTCTCATGCCCTAGTGATCATTGTTTTAGCGCATAGATTACCCATTTTGTGTGTTTTTTCTTCCTCCTTTTCCTTTCATTTGGTGTGTTTTGTAGTGATATCAAGTAGATATCAGACGGGGAGTGTTCTGGAACCAGATCGATTTTTGAAGCCCTTTCGATGCTTTGACCAGTCTCCGGTTTTAAGACATTTTTGCTATTTTTACTATTGCGCCTTTTTTTTGTCTTCATGTCGGCGAAACGTCTTTGTGACTGTCACATTGTAAATTACTGATCCCTGAAGTCCCCACACTTTGTAAGTTGTTTGTATGATTTTAAATACATTGTTTATCGATCAGTTCATCATGTCTGTGAATGATTTACAGGGTTGAGAATAGTGATTAATTGATTTCATTTGGTTGATTTAGCAGCAGACGTCTTTCAGTTTCGGTGCTGTTTTCGATGTCGTGTTATTTTCATATCATTATTTTTTATAGATAAACAAGGCGAAGTGTTGAAGTTTTGATCACCTTTTTATTTGTTTATGCATGGACGTCGTAGTGACGCAGTAGCGCTGAGGTGAGCGAATCTGGAGATCCTAACGATGTTTTCCTACTAGCCCTCGGCAAGGTTGTGCCAGTGCCACTACGTAACATTTGCGTACTGCATTTCTCCTCGTACATGACATTCAATGTACACAGAACTTGTTTACAGTTTATTAGTATTTGTTTATCACTGAATTTAGTCTTAGTTGAGCCCTGTTATACGAGTGTGTTGCCATATGTGCCTTGTTATTCATGTACACATTACACACTCACACATACTGCCTTTGGAAGGTGTGTTTTAGTGGTACAGACTGAAACCTCATGATATGACATTTAGATATAAAGCCTTTTCACATGTACACATTGAACTTATTCTTGCTTTGTATTTCAGCCACCAGTTATTGTCACTATTGTTAGCTGTTTACTTAGTTTTCTCTTTGGGGTTTTGTTTCAGTTCTTCACCACTACACTACAGCTCCTATTACGCATGTCTTTGGACCAATAAAGAGTTGTTTACGGTGACACTATCTGCGGGACTATTCTTTGAACGAAAGGCAGCTCCTGCGAGAAAGTTCTTTGAATGCGAGGCAGAACAATCCGCTTCTGCACCAAATACCACCTCTACAAATCCCTCGTAATATCTATCCTCCTATATGGCTGTGAATCATGGACTCTGACAGCAGAGTTAGAGAGAAGAATCCAAGCATTCGAGAACAAGTGCCACAGAAGACTCCTCAAAATATCATACAAAGAACACAAGACCAATAACTATGTGAAAGAGGAAATCAAAAAGCGTGTGGGCCCCCAAGAGCCTTTGCTCTCCACCATAAAGAGGAGAAAGCTGATGTGGTTTGGTCACACCACAAGACACAACACCCTAGCAAAAACCATCTTGCAAGGAACAGTCGAGGGCAAAAGAAGAAGAGGCCGCCAAAAGAAATCATGGGTTGACAACATCAAAGACTGGACTGCCCAACCCCTGCAACGCCTCCTACTAGCCACACAGGATCGTGAAGCATGGAAAAAGATCTCCGTTGCGTCTTCTCTCATGTCCCCCCTACGTCCTTTGGGACATGGGACTGATCTGAGTGAGTGAGTGAGTGGGTTTTGCTGTGTTGGGTTTAGTTTTATTGCATTAAAAAAAAAACTCAAACCTTAGAAAGATCATAATCTACACCACTAATCAAAAGAACCTACACGGAACATTCACACAGAAGACGTCAAAACGAAACATCCAAACAAAAAAAACCACCCTCCTTGCTACACTACTCATATGGTAGAGGTTTTCACAAACACTACAACGTACTAGATCTAGAAACTGCGCCTAAACCTCCCTCTCCCTTACCACCCATTCCCCACCCCCAACCCACCCAAACCCCACCTCCTACCACCCTCTCCCCCCCCCCCAATGTTTGGCCAAAAGGTAAGAGGAGGGAAAAGTCGGGGTGATAACTCATGGCTCATTACCTTACACCAACATGCCTGTCCTCAGGCCTTCCTACTTGCTCAAGCCAACCAACCCCCAACCCCGGTATACAGACCTAACTCGTATTGGTGTGGGCTAGTAGTAGAGTAAGTAAAGCCCGATTGAATGGATGGCCGTTGGCGCACAGTTCGTATTGTGCACATTATTGAATGTGTGAGATGAGCCTTAAAGCTCTACGTTTTGTGGGATGTTGGGTTGTAGGGGCTGGGATTGGGTTGGGGTTGAGGTTGGGGTTTGTTGTGTTGGTTGTATCGTATTAGGCTGAATACAATATAATATATTAGAAAGGAAGGTGGCAGGATGGTTAAGACATTCGCCTGCCAATAAGTAAACCGTGAGGGTCAAAGCCAGAGGTTAGTATGCTGGATTGCACAGACAATAAGAGCACTGTCAAAACTGGATTCTCTATTGCTTGTGTGGTCTCTGTAGGAGATGCCAAGAAGTCTCCGGAATCTGGAAAGGTAAAAAATATCTCATTCAACTCCAAGATCAGACTAATGCTCTCCCTTGTCATATCCATATTCCTGTATGCCTGTGAATTGTGGACCCTGACTGCTGATTTGGAGAAAAGGGCGCAGGCGGTAGAGATGAGATGCTTCCGGAGAGTCCTTGGCATCTCCTACAGAGACCACATAAGCAATAGAGAATCCAGCAAACCATTGGTCCCTATGAAAATCTTCTAGATCTATCAATAGTAAGGAAGTGTAAACTTAAATGTGTGGGCATGAAACAAGATCAAAAGGACCTGCAAAAACAATACTGCAAAGCACTGTCCAAAGAGGAATAAAAAGAGGCAGACCGACGAAGAGATGAGATGACAACATCAGCGAATGGACAGGCCTAGAACTTAACAAAATTTTTAGAAAGGCAGAACCGAGACAGGAATGGAGGGAACTGGTCGTCAAATCTTCAGGGGTGCTCCCACGGTCGCCAGACTAAGGGATAGATAGATAAAATAGATAGATAGATAGATAGATAGATAGATAGATAGATAGATAGGTAGATAGGTAGATAGATAGGTAGGTAGGTAGGTAGGTAGATTGATAGATTGTATTGTATTGTATTGTATTGTAGTGTATTGTATTGTGTTCTGTTGGGTCGAGTTCAGTTTTGTTGTATTGGATTGAGTTGGGTTTTGTTGTGTTGTGTTGTGTTGTGTTGTATTGTATTGGGGTGTGTTGGGTTTTGTTGTGCTGTGTTGAATTGTTTTGTTGTCTTGTATTGGGTTGGGTTTTGTTATGTTGCGTTGTATTGTATTGTACTGCATTGTAATGTGTTATGTCATATTCCTAGTCATTGAGATTTTTCTACATAACATTAGGAGTGCTGTGCATAATGCAGCCCCCACCACGTGTGTGTGTGTGTGCGTGCGTGCGTGCGTGCCTGCGTGCCTGTGTGTGTGCGCGCGCACGCGCACGCGCACGTGCGTGTGTGCGCGCGCGCGTGCGTGCGTCAGAGGATGGGTGGTAGTGGCAAGGGGTAATGAGGTGTTGTAAAATCTTAGACCTAAAGAAAGACATCAACATTTTGGCAGGTCAAAGGCAAAAGAATGGTGGGGGGGGGGGGGGGGGGGGGGCGAAAGAAGGGAGGAGGGGGAGGTGGGGAAGGGGAGGTTGGGTAAGAGTAAGTTTCAGACAGGGGTGCAGGACAGCACTGAAAAGAGAGGCGGGACTAGAGGAGGAGGGGAGAGTGGGGCCGGGGAATATACAACATGGGTGGGTGAGGTGTTTTGACCAGTTGTGGGTTTTTACGTCTTGTGCTGTGGCTAAGATTCACTGTTTCTGTGTTGACGTTGGGTCTTAATCGGGTTATAATCCGAGCAGTTCCTTTCTTTTCCCTTTCTTTTTTTGTGTTTCTTTCTTACTTTTTTCTTTTTCTTTATGTTTTTGTTGTTGGTAGTATTGGTGTTGTTGTTGGTGGTGGTGTTGTACTCCTAGGGGGTGGGGGTGGGGGTGGGTGGGGTGGGGTGCCTAACTAGGTACGTGAGAAACTTTCGGGGCCCTGAATCGATAATGGAGAGTTGACATTGTGGTTAGACGTGCACTCGACCATAATGGTTGGTGTAAAACCATTCAGATATTCCATTTTGGAACGAGATGGGGTTTGTTTTTTTTTGTTTTTGTTTTTTGTTTTTTTTGGGGGGGTGTCGGGGGGAGGGGGGAGGGAGTTGGGCCAGGGATCGCTGTCCAGCAGAAAGTTTTTAGGGTTGTATACCAATTTTTAAAAGTCTTTCTGTTGTCATTCAAAGTGGTTTTCTCCTGCTTTTTTTTAACGTATGGAAACATTGCAGAACAACAACCATCACCATCACCACTACCACCACCTTCTCTCTCTGTCTCTCTGTCTCTGTCTCTGTCTCTGTCTCTCTCTTCAAAACTCTCTCTCTTCCTTGTCAAGTTTCATAGCCAGGTCTCTGTTTCTGTCTGTCTGTCTGTCTGTCTGTCTGTCTGTCTGTCTGTCTGTCTGTCTGTCTGTCTCTCTCTCTCTCTCTCTCTCTCTCTCTCTCTCTCTCTCTCTCTCTCTCCCCCCCTATCTCTCTCTCCAAACTATCTCGCTCTCTCCATCTCCCCCCCCTCTCTCTCTCTCCCTTGTCAAATCTTATAGTCAGTTCCTATTTTGCAAGCAAGTAGACGGGAACAAATCCAAGACCAACTGCTTTGTCAAGGTCCATGTAAAACAATACCATGCCAAACAACCTCTCCAAGAAACACTGTGGACACCAAAGGGCAGTAACTCCACCCTTCACTTCCTCCCTTATACCCTCCCCTTCCCTCTTACCCCCCTCCCCCCTCTTCCAACCACCCGCCTCTCCCCATCATGACCACACATTAAATAAACCTGAAAGTGTCAATCGTTGCAGAACAAGGGACTCGACCATACCTCATGTTTTTGTTTCGCTTCATCCTTACAACAAGCTTCTCTCCGTCTTCTATGTTGTTCTTAATGCGTTTTGTGGCTCTCTCTCTCTCTCTCTCTCTCTCTCTCTCTCTCTCTCTCTCTCTCTCTCTCTCTCTCTCTCTCTCTCTCTCTCTCTCTCTCTCTCTCTCTTTGTGTTTGGATTTTAGTCAGATAGATGGATTTCTTTTGGGGGGTATTTTTCTCTTTTTTTTTTTTTTTTTTTTTTTGGGGGGGAGAGGGGTTAGAAAGTTGTCTACTAGTAGTGGGTAATTCCTGTCCACTATCTAGGGGTAGTTTTTGTCCAGTGTAGGTCACATTGTGTCAACAGTGCAGACTTTTTCCCAGGCTCTTCCCCTGTTCTCACGCACGCACTGGACATGCAAAGATGTGTTCAGCATGTTATTGACTGCCCCATTTGTTCCAGGAAGATCAGAGACCCAAACATAACAATTTTCTCCTACGCCGAAGTCGAACGCGCTGGGCCCCGATTTGTCAGACGTTTAACAGCAAGACAATACGTTTATTTTCCGCTTGTATGACAGACAACAATAGTTACTGTCTGAGCGTTGGAGGAAGAAGAAGAAGAAGAAAAGAAGCAGAATTTATCAGTGTTTTTATCTGTTCTGACTTCGTTCCCCAGCATACCTATGGGACAAAAAATGTAAAGGAGGTCTCATGTGGGAGAGGAACCTACACACAAAATCTTGTGCGCATGGAGAAAACTTTCCCAGTTATTGTCGATGGTATGAACGATATGAAAGTGCCCACCATACATACAAGGCGTCACAGGCGCATTGGCTGATGTCATTTGGTGATGTATGCATAGACAACAAGAAAATTGAGACCGTTGGTAGCTTTTAAATACCTGAGAACTATAGTATCAGCTGATGGATTAAAGCTCGAAGTACTCTCCAGGATGCCGCCGCTGTAGTCTAGTGGTTAGGGCGTTGGACTCGCCATCTAAAGGTTGCGAGTTCGATCCCAGCTTTCGGTTATGGCGTTGTGCCCTTGGAAAAGGCACTTTATGGCTATTTTCTCACCCCAGCCAGGTGTAAAAGGGGTACTAACCTTGTGTTGGGGTTAACCCTGCGATAGACTGGCGTCCTATCCAGGAGGGAGTCTATGACTCTCAGTCGCTTAACGCCACAGAAACCGGGATAAGCACCGGCCTGATGAGCCTTAGGCTCGGGACAGACTCTCCAGGATAGCCCAGAGCACATCTGCAATGACCAAACTTAAAGTGATCTGGAACGACAAGAACATCATATCACCATCAGCTTCAGGATGACACTGATGCATCCCCTGGTCATGTCCATCTGTTTGCACCATGTGAAACGTGGATCATAACAGCAGACATTGAAAGGAGGATACAGGAAATGGAGATGAGATGCTTTCGCAAACATCTTGGTATCTCGTACAGAGATCACCTAAATTAAAATTTTAAAATGCCATCTGGCTTTGTGAAGACCTCCTGACTTCTGTAAAAAGATACGAACTAAAGTGGTACGGGCACATCACACGGTCATATGGACTGGTCAAGACTGTCTCACAGGAGACAGTACAGGGAGGGAGACGAAGAGGCAGGCAGAGAAAGCGATGGGAAGACAACATCAGAGAGTGGACCAACCTTGAATGGAACGACATTATGGCGAGAAAGCTGAGAACCGTGATGAGTAGGAGGAAGCTGGTTGCACAATCTTCAGGGGTGCCCCAAAGGTCTAACAGAACTACGGAATAGATGAAAGTGAAGGCGGAGGTGGTGCATCCACCCACCAAGGGAAATTATTGGCAGATGTTAGGTGGCGGATGTGAAACATTGCATTCCGCTCCACTTACTGAAAAATGCATGGGTGACTTAACAAAGCTACTGCGTTTTTCCGTTCAGCAAACCTAGTTTTGTTTTGAGAAAAAAAAGTTAGAAACATTATTGTCTGGACAGAAGGTAGCCTACTTGAACGCATTCTGAAGGCTGACTGACCCTACAGGTGAGTGACTGGGGGATCAGAGACCCAAATCCTCCAACGCTAAAAGAAGAGAAAGAGTGAAGGGATTTGGTTTGTTGCAGTCTGTTCCCACAGTCGAAAGAGATCAACGTTTGCAGTATTTTATTTTAACGCTTTGTTAGATTCAAGAGGGTATTATGCTTTTTAGAAACACCACATGCAGAGAACAAGAGAGAGAGAGAGAGAGAGAGAGAGAGAGAGAGAGAGAGAGAGAGAGAGAGAGAGAGAGAGAGAGAGAGAGAGAAGAGAGAGAGAGAGAATGATTGAGGGGGTAGGAAAAATACTGTAATATTTTCTTCTTAGCTCAAAGACCGACACATTAATTTTACAGTCTATGTGGTAAGAGGTACAGAAAGTTAAAAAATATCAAACTGGAAAAGACTTATGCAAACATCTAAGAGAATAACAAACTTTTCAAGCAATGGTAATGAATGTATACATTTTTGTATGTATGTAAGCTTGCTTGCTCTGATATGCAAAATAGACATAGTTGATGCTAGGAAACACAAACTAGAAAAATCCTTATTGAACTAAATTCATTGAACCACCCAGAAACGGATGGAAAAACAAAATACCATCTTTGAATTTTTCAAATCAAGTCCAGCATGGTCTGATTGAAAATGCCTCAAATCCTGGGGAAGTTGGGGTTTGGTTTTGGGGTTTTGGGGTGGGTTTTTTTTTTGCATTTTCAAGACATCCTGATATTGTTGCTCCGTGTTTCGCATGAGCAAACATTTCCTTCTGATTATCCCTCAACCACAGACTTTCCCTTGCAATATCGTCACAGGAAATGGAATTTTGCACAGTCTCTCCCAACTTTATAAAATAACCCTATCTGCAGAAATCTATCCAGCAAATACACGGAAATAATTCTTGATTGGAGATAGAAACTTTCTAAACTTCTAGTAGACATTTTTTGGAGGGGGGGGGAGAGGGGGGAGAAAAAAAGTTAGTAAAGTCCCCCCCCAAAAAAAAAGAATCCCCATAAAAAAAAAACCAAACCAAAAAACCACCCTCGTCTCGGAAGAAGAAGTTCAGCAGACGCAAGAATACGTAAAACACTAATGACCAACCAATTAACGTCACATGACTGTCTGGCTGATTCGTAACGATTTTCACCCCATGGCTGGGGGGTCAGAGGAGGGGAGGGGAGGGGTGGGGTGGGGTGGGGGGTTCCGCGGTAACGGTAACGGGGTATCGGGGAGTTTTAGGACCGCCACCATCGATACAGTCCCCCTGCCGTTTTCTCACGATCTTAAAACGATCCAAACAGGGCGGCAGGAGGCAGGAGCAGGTTGGGTTTCCCCCCTAATTCCTCGGGGAGACCTGTCACTCGCCCGTCACTCAATGGCAGCTCCCGGCCCGAGTGAAACGCGACTCGACGAGTTGTGTTTTCCTAAGGTCTAGACTGATGGCTAGGCCTAAGCTATACTACTATACTAGGCTTGCTGCTGCTAGCTTGGTTTGTCTTTCCTTCCTTGTTTCCTGGCTTGCTTGCTTGCTTGCTTATTTCCTTGCTTCCTTGCTTGCTTCCTGGCTGGCTTTCTTTCTTGCTTGCTTGCTTGCCAAGTCTTGGAAAGCAGTTGGCTAGAAAAACGATTTCGGATAGCAAAAGGGAACTTGCCTGTAATGCGCGCAAATGGAGGAAAAGTTAGCACAGTTACAGACAGCAGGCCCGACCGGTTCCGTAAAGAGGAAGATGGCATTTGTTGGGGGCCGTTAAGTTTCTTGCCAAGGGAAAAAAAAGTGATAAGGATGGTTTTGATTTTTCGGTCAGGTTTTCTTTTTTTTTTGGTTCGCTTCCCTGCAACTCTCTCCTCCTCTCTCTCCCCTCCTCTCCTCCCACCTTTCCCCCATCTTTCTTCTACCCCCATCTCCTAGGCTTCTTCTCCTCCCATCCTCCTCCCACCCCCAATACCCTCCCCCTCTACCCATCTCAGTCCCATCCTTATCTTCGACTCTTTCACAAAATCTTTTTTTGGCAACGATGTTGGTCGTGGAGCCTATAAGCTCTTGTTTCTGCCTTGGACTCATTTCATTGTCTAGGGGTAGAACATCAGGTTTTGGTCAGGATCCTCTACCACCCCCACCCCCTCCCCAACCCACCTCACTCCCACTCCCACCCCCACCCCACCCCCTGCACCTTCTACATCTCCCCAAAATATTCTACACCAGATTGTTCAACTTACGTCTGTCGACTCCGATTTACCAACAGTTGCACCGAAAATGATGTCATTATCCAAGATCACGCCATGTTCCACCCCCTCACAACTCGCTCACCTCACGGAACCAGACCTCGCGGCTCTCGCGCACGCGCCCATGCGCACTGGCATGCATGCATGCATGCATGCATGCAAGCATGTATGCACGTTACCCTCAATCCTAACCCATTCACCACCACCACTACCACCTAAAAACCATTCTGGGAGCCTTCTTCGCGCGCTTTGCACCCCACCCCACCCCACCCCCGTGAATGTTGCCGGTTCTGTCTTTGCACATGGATCGAATCATACGTGTGGAAAGGGAAATAGACTTTACCAAGCATCCCATTTTGCTAATCCGAAAAATGTGGATCAAATTGAGCGTCTCAGCGCGGCGTGGCTAACCGTGGCATGCGTTTCAAAACAGTTTGGAGGGAGTTAGGAGGCTACAGGGGTAGATGGAGAGAGAGAGGGAGAGAGAGAGAGAGAGAGAGAGAGAGAGAGAGAGAGAGAGAGAGAGAGAGAGAGAGAGAGAGAGAGAGAGAGAGAGGATGGTTAGGGTAGGTAGGGGGTTAAGGAGGAGGAAGAGGAAGAGAAGGAAGAGGAAGATGATGCCAGACTGTTGATTCAGGATAGCAGCAAGTGGAGCGAGATCAGATCTTGCCAGCCCCCGTTTACACAGGGCGAGTAGTGTAGTGTATGGGGGATAGGAGGTGCCTGGTTTTTTGTGTTTTTTTAAGGAGAGCATTTTTTTTGTTTTCTGCTCCGGTGTCGGGCTACATACATACTTTGCTTGTTAGAGCGAAAGGATTCTGTTTGTCTGTCTGTTTCTGTCTCTGTTTCTGTCTGTCTCTGTCTCTCTCAGTGTCTATCTCTGTCTCTGTCTGTCTCTCAGTCTCTGTCTCTGTCTCTGTCTCTGTCTCTGTCTCTCTCTCTCTCTCTCTCTCTCTCTCTCTCTCTCTCTCTCTCTCTCTCTCTCTCTCTCTCTCTCTCTCTCTCTCTCTCTCTCTTCTCTCCTCTCTCTGTGTTTTGTCTGCTTCTCCATCCCTGTTTCTTTTTGTCTGTATGTCTCTCTGTGTGTCCGTCTGTCTCTCTGTCTCTGTGTGTCTGTCTCTCTGTCTATGTCTCTCCTTATGTCTGTCTCTGTCTCTGTCTGTCTGTCTCTCTCTGTATGTTTCTGTCTCTTACTCTCTTGCTCTCTTTTTGTTTTTTTCTATGCTGTCTTTGTCTCTTGTTCTGGATGTTCTGTCTGTTTATCTATCCCTGTCTCTCTTTTCGACTTTCTCTGTCTCTCTATGTGTCCGTCTGTCTGCCTCTGTCTCTATCTTTGTGGATGGAGAGGGTGGGGGTGGCTGGCATTGAAAGCAGAATGGTCTAGGGGTTAGAGCTTTAGGCTTTACACACACACACACAAACACACACACACACACACACACACACACACACACAACACACACACACACACACACACACACAACACACACACACACACACACACACACACACACACACAACAACACACAACACACACACACCACTGAGAGACAGAGAAAACCAGATCATGCAACCAAGCAGGATATTGAATAAGGAAACAGCTGAAAATGAGTAGGAGTAGAAAGATGAATGCAGGAGAGAAGGAAGGAAGGAGGGAGGGAAGGAAGTGAAGGAAGGAAGAAAGCCCTAAAGGCATAGAGATATATACCTCTTTTTTTCTCCACACTGCAGCTTGCATCACTTCCATATCAGCACAACACGTGGCTTATTCACACAATCATAGGGACACACACCTGTTTCCACCAGTGTGGTGTGACAGTTGTGAAAAGGGTGTGGCCATACGATGAAAGGCTATAGTCAGAATGAATAATGATAATGATTTTTTAAAAAGACAATTTCATTCATATCAAGTATTGTATTAGAGTGCCAGTATGCAGGTATGTAAAACTGCTGCACACCCTCTCCTCCCCCCCCAAAAAAAAAAGAGAACAAAATATAACCCACTAACCAACCTACCCCCACACACAGAAAAGACAAAAAAAAAAACACAAAAAACAAAAGAAAATAACAACAACAAACAAACACACCAACCAAAAAAAAACACTCTGAAAAAAAGTCAGGTATTAGTTTAAGGGCAAATATAAAAAGAAAAAGAAATAGATAAGCATCATTGATCACCTGTATTTGTTTAAACTTTCTGCCATCTTACTCCAATCCATATTCTCTTTCATTCATATTCTCCACATCTCTGAAGTCAGAATGCAGCTATTTTAATGATGGGCAAAAATGGTCCATAAAAAATCTCAACATTGGTGAGCCTTGGAGGTCTAGCCCAAGGAGAAAAAAAAAAGAATAAAAATCTCAGTAAACTGTACTTGGACAGTAACAAAAAAAAAGGTACAAAAGGTAAAGGTGTCCCATAACCTAGGCAGTCGTAGGGGAGCAAGGGATCAGGGACCTCAGCTTCTCTAGGGGTCAGCATATAGAGGGCGGCGCCCATCTCCTCTCCCTCGCTGCTTTACCTTCCCTGACCCTAAAGAGGGCAGGTACCCATTTACAGCTGGGTGAACTGTACTGAAGCCAAGGCGTGCAAACAGTCACCCATCCAACTAGTAACCACGCTGGATACTGCTTAACTTTGACTTGGGGAAAGCCAGCCTCTGACCACTTAGCTATCTCCTACCCTTGCTATTTTTAAGGTCACTTTGTCACCACCCATTGGGTGTTGAAAAGAGCAGTGATGTCATTTTGTTACCATCCCTATTGAAAAAAGGGCAAGTTAGGTGTGCCCACCATAGTTATTTGTTAAATCAACATTGCAGTTATGATCTGACGCCATCGTCATAATTCCCATGAACATTTACTTCTGTGTAGATGATACTACCAGCAGCTGCTCGCAGTAAAGAGACAGAGCTGAGGACCCCCCCCCCCCCCCCCTTCCTGCTGGATGTATGAATGCTGGCAATTCATAATGCAAGAATACCTGATAGTTTTTTCAACCTTGAGCAAGCACATAATTTGATTATTGAATGAACTGTGTGACATGCATTGATTAAAGATAGTTATAATAACCACACTGGTCCTGTAGGCAATAATCAGGGGATTTTTTTAGTCTCTTTTCATGAATCAATTTTGATTGGAAAATGATCACAAAATTGTAATGTCCAGGCAAAGTATCATTAGTTTTGATCTGTTAGACAGGGCCACAGTCTTTCATCATTGATTCCACTATTGATCATGCACTGCTCATGGATTCCTTTAAAAATTCTATGGTGATCAGAAAGTGTCAAAAGTATCAAAGCAGAGAACATACATCAGTTTCTTTTCATTTTTTTATGTGGCATGAATTTTTGAAATGTCAATTTGTTTAGGGGATGGGATAGCTCAGTAGTCAGAGGGCTTGCTTTCCCCCTAGCCAATGTTAAGCAGCGTGGAGTGTGGTTACCAGTTGGATGGGTGACCATTTGGCACCTAGGTTTCAGTACAGTTCCCCCAGTTCACCCAGCTGTAAATGGGTACCTGCCCTCTTTAGGGTCAGGGAAGGTAAAGCAGCCAGGGAGAGGAGATGGGCACACCCTCAACATGCTGACCCCTAGAGAAGCTGAGGTCTCTGATGCCTCGTTCCCCAACGACCACATAGGTTATAAGACACCTTTACTTTTTTACATTTACCACTTTGCTTTGGGTGGTGGGCAGGATATCCTATTGGTTAGAGCAATACCCTAGGGATTTAAAAGCCCAGTTACAAGGCGATTTTTTCGCCCCTATAGCTAACATAAAGTATTGACTCCACTGCCCTGAAAGTCCTTCTGATGAGACTGTAAACCGAGGCTCCATCTGTAAATGCATATAAAACACACCCATTCTGCCTTTCAGAAGAGTATGGTATCTGTTTGGGTAGGAACACATGACAATATTTTTAGATACATGCACACTGGTGTGGTGTTTACACATCCTCCCCAAAGTTAGAATGCCGCTATCTTAATGATGGGCACAAAGGGTGGGTCCTTTACACAAAAACCTCACCATTGGTGATCCTAGGAGCTCTTGCAGAGGAATCAGAAGGGGGGGGGGGGGTTGCTTTTGGTAAGTTAGATAAAACTCTCTCTCTGTCTCACACACAAACACACCCTTTCCTCCCCTCGCCTCCTTTCCTCCTGTCACCTGTGTCCTCTTGTCACTGAGATGGAATTGCAGTGTAGAGGGCGTGGTCACATAATTAACCCGCCTTCTATCCAACTCTGTCCCACCACTCCCCCCAACCCCACCTTCCTAAACACACAAACTGCAACCCTCCTGCTCTCTCTCTCATCTCCCCTCTCTCTCTCTCTCTCTTTCTCTCTGTCTCTCTCTCTCTCTCTCTCTCTTCTCTCTTCTCTCTCTCTCTCTCTCTCTCTCTCTCCTCTCTCTCTCTCTCCTCTCTCTCTCTCTCTCTCTCATTGCGCCCACCCCCTACCCACACCCACTACCACCACAACCTCCACCACAACCACCACCACTACCATCTCCGATCCCACATACTTCCACCTTCACCCTACCCCCACATTCCTTCAATTTCTCTCTCTCTCTCTCTCTCTCTCTCTCTCTCTCTCTCTCCTCTCTCTCTCTCTCTCTCTCTCTCTCTCCCTCTCTCTCTCTCCTCTCTCTCTCTCTCTCTCTCTCTCTCTCCCTCTCTCTCTCTTCTCTCTCTCTCTCTCTCTCTCCTGATCAGGCAAGGGCCGGATGAAAAAAAGTATGTAATACTTACTCTGTTACCCTTGAAAAATAAAGATTATTCATTCATTCATTTATTCATTCATTCATTCTCTCTCTCTCTCTCTCCTCTCTCTCTCTCTCTCTCTCTCCTCTCTCTCCTCTCTCTCTCTCTCTCTCTCCTCTCTCTCTCTCTCTCTCTCCTCTCTCTCTCTCTCCTCTCTCTCTCTCTCTCTCTCTCTCCTCTCTCTCTCCACTTTCCCCCACTTTCCACTTTCAAAGATCATTAACCAGGCATCTGCATCAAACCCCCGCTCGCTCGTCTTTATCAATGCATTATCTTGTTTTTGTTTTCCTTTCTGGTGGCTCGGGCGAAAACATGAGAAAGTGAGAGAGATTGAAGGAGACAGAGAGAGAGAGAGAGAGAGAGAGGGGGGGGAGGGGGGAGAGGGGAGAGGAGAGAGAGAGGAGGGTGGAACGGGTGATAACAGAGAGACAGGGATGGGGGTAGAGAGAATGAGAGGAGTGACAGAGAGAGAGAGAGGAGAGAGAGAGGAGAGAGAGAGAGGAGAGAGAAGGTGAGAAAGAAGAAGAGAGAGAGAGAGGGAGGGAGGAGGGAGGTGGGAAACGGGTGATAACAGAGAAACACAAAAAGGTGAGGGGGGGGGGGCGGTTAGAGAAATTGAGATTGGGTGATGACAGAGAGAGAGAGAGACAGACAGAGAAACAGACAGACAGACAGACAGACAGACAGAAGAAAACACAGGAAGATTCAGTGAGACTAGAGATGGGCAAAGACATAGAGGTAAAGAAGGAGAGAGGGGGCAGGGATGTGGGGGGTGGGGGGTGGAGGGGGTGGAGAAGGATGACGGATAGAGAAAAAGGGTGGGGATGAATAGACAGACACAGACAGACAGAAACAGAGAGACAGGCAGGTAGAGACAGTCAGAGACAAAAGTCTAAGACAGAGAGACAGAGATGAGATATTCAGTCAACCAGCCAGCTTTGCCAACCAGCTTCTCAAGTACACATACACGCGCGCACGCGTGCACACACACACACACACGCGCGCGCAGGCATCCACACGCACACGTAGATAAATAGAAATTAAAATCCAAAAATAAAGAGCTACAGAGTGTGAGTATGTGTATGAATAACACCAGTTAGACCCCATGAGAGCTAAACAGAAACAGTAAAAATTTTTGATGTTTTTGTTGTTGCTATTGTTGTTATTGTTGTTGCCTGTTCCACAGCTTAACACCCTGGACATCACCTAGAATATACACTGACTCACTCATCCCGGCCTGGAAATACACACCAGCTGAGAAGTTTGCGTGCATTACTCTTTTCAAGTAGTTCGCCAAAAGAAGCATGCAGCCATACTCCGACTTCAGAGGCATTTTTATATTCTCTTTTAAGAGCAGAATGCAGATTGTTAATTATGCTATGCGCTCGTCATGGCTTACGACAATCTCAACATAATATTTTGATATAGGCCTTGGATCTATAACTGACAAAACTTGGGGGGGGGGGGGGGGGGGGGGGGCTTAGGCCAAAGTGAGATTTATTGTTGGTTTTTTTTTTTTGCACACAGATCAAAAATGCTCCCGTAATAACATTATCCTCCCATTTCACGCGACCCCTTCTTGTCTTTCATCATACAAATACCGACAATATTTTCTTCTTTCTTTCTTTCTCTTTCTTTTTTCCTTCTTTCTTTCTTTCTTTCTTTCTTTTCCTTTCTTTTTCCTTTCTTTCTTTCTTTCTTTCTTTCTCTCTCTTCTCTCCTCTCTCTCTCTCTCTCTCTCCTCTCTCTCTCTCTCTCTCTCTCTCTCTCTCTCTCTCTCTCTCTTCTCTCTCCTCTCTCTCTCTCTCTCTCTTCTCTCTTCTCTTCTTCTTCTTTCTTCTTTCTTCTCTTCTTCTTCTTTCTTTCTTTCTTTTCTTTCTTTCTCTCTTTCTTCTCTTCTTTTTCTCTTCTCTCCTTCTTCTCTCTCTTCTCTCTCTCTCTCTCTCTCTCTCTCTCTCTCTCTTCTCTCTCTCTCTCTCTCTCTCTTCTCCTCAATCTTCTTGTCCTCATTCTCATCTCTTCTCTCCTCCAAATACTGTCCAATATTCTCCTCCCCTCAGTCACAAATCTCCTCCCCTCTCCTCTCTCTCTTCCTGTCTTCGAGGTTCCTTCCTTCTCTTCTTCCTCTGATCTCAGCCTCTCAGAGAGGGAGCGAGGACAGGTAATAATATTTCATCACCGTTCTTTAATCAGGAGATTAAAAGATTTTTTTTTTAGCCCGGTGAGACGAAATGAAACGTGCCAGACACTCTCAGAGTCACAGAGAGGGTAGGGTGGGGTGGGTGGAGATGGAGAGAGACAATGGGGGAGAGGGAGAGAGACAGGGGGAGTGGGAGAGAGAGAGAGAGAGAGAGAGAGTAGAGAGAGAGAGGGAGAGAGAGAGATGAAGAGAGAGAGAAGAGAGAGATGAGAGAGAGAGAGAGAGAGAGAGAGAGAGAGAGAGAGAGAAGGCAGACAGACAGACAGACAGACAGACAAAAACAGAGACAGAGACAGACAGACTAGACAGACAGACAGACAGACAGACAGGCAGACAGACAGACAGACAGACAGACAGACAGACAGACAGACAGACAGAAAAAGGAAGATGGTTTCGCGGATGACAACGACGACAATATCGAGTGCGATGACTATGAGGGTATAAAAAATGATAGCGTTAAAGATGATAATGATGATTATGATGATTATGATGATGATGATGATGTTCATGATCATGATCATGATGATCATGATGATGATATTCATTTTATTCCAAAAGGTATCAGGAAAACTGTTTATGTTTATGTGAGTGTGTATGTGTGTGATGGGGGGGGAGGGAGAGAGAGAGAGAGAGAGAGAGAGAGAGAGAGAGAGGAGAGAGAGAGAGAGAGAGAGAGAGAGAGGAGAGAGAGGAGAGAGAGAGAGAGAGAGAGAGAGAGAGAGAAACAGACAGACAGACAGACAGACAGACAGACAGGATACACAGACACACAGACAGGACAGACACACAGACAGACAAAGACAGAAAAACCGAGATGTACAGTCAGACAGACAGACAGACAGACGTACAGGCAGAGACAAGTTAAAAATATCACCTAGAGGCAGACCTTTAGCACAGCCGCCAAGTATTAAATTCTGACATTAAGAGTGACTGCAAGCCAGTTTGCGCATAATATATCTACGATCATAGTGAACAATATCAGCGTGGTAAACAATGACTCTGTGCCCCCTGGGAGACATTTTAAAGTTAAAGTCTGTCCTGATCCTAAGGCTCATCAAGCCGGTGTTATCACGGTTTCTGTAGCATTAAGCGACTGAGAGTCATAGACTCCCCCCTGGATAGGATGCCAGTCTATCGCAAGGTTAGCCCCCAACACAAGGTTGGTACCCCTTTTATACCTGGGTGGGGTGAGAAAATAGCCGTAAAGTGCCTTTTCCAAGGGCACAATGCCATAGCTGAAAGCTGGGATCAAACCAGCAACCTTTAGATTAGGAGTCCAACGCCCTAACCACTGGACTACAGTGGTGGCTCCTGGGAGACATGATAAACAATAAAGTTATGCAAGACTCCTGGAAGTGAGCAATTTGGACACTTTTGGTTTGCCAAAGATAAGTCTGCTACTGACTGCCCCAACCAACAAAGAAAATTTTTATGGCTGATGTGCCAGCATCCAAAGCACACTGTGTGGGTGGTGTTTCACTTTTCTTCTCCCCCCTCCCCCCACCTAAGATAAAAGAATTTCATGACAGTAACAAAGAAGAAAAAAACCGAGCAGAAGCTTACCCCCCCCCCCCCCTCACCTCTTTTATCTAGTCCTCTTTCTCCAATCCTACCCCTTCTTCCCTCTCCTACCCCCCCCCCTCCCCCATACTTAATTACCCCTCCCTTCCTTCTCTCTCCCCATCCCCAAGGAAAATAGATGCCCAATATGGTGGTTAAAGTCTGTCCCGAGCCTAAGGCTCATCAGGCCAGTGCTTATCCCGGTTTCTGTGGCGTTAAGCGACTGAGAGTCATAGACTCCCCCTGGATAGGACGCCAGTCTATCGCAGAGTTAACCCCCAACACAAGGTTGGTAACCCCTTTTACACCTGGGTGGGGTGAGAAAAATAGCCGTAAAGTGCCTTTTCCAAGGGCACAATGCCATAGCCGAAAGCTGGGATCGAACCCGCAACCTTTAGATTACAAGTCCAACGCCCTAACCACTAGATACAGCGGCGGCTAATATGGCGTTTTGCCATGCCAATATTGTAGAGGATGGAACCAAAATTATGCATTTAAAAAAAAAACAAAAAAAACGTCACCCTTGTTTTGCAGGTTTCGCCCAGTATCCTTGCATTAACTGCTAGACTGCTTTGTGGTTATACTTATACATACATCTAACCCACGAAAACCTCACGACCTGATCTGCCCAGAATAATAATAATTCTTATATGGGACGTGTTATATTTTGGAAAGACTTGGACAGACAGATGAACAGAGAAACAGACAGGCTAGATAGAGAGGCAGACAGACAGACAAACTAAAGAAACAATGATAGGTAGAATGACCACAAAGGCAGACCTATTGTGTTTAGCGAGCTGACCCTCAAAGAACTTCATGTCCTGTTCAGCCTTACATTCCAATTCTCATAGTGGATGGATGCTTCTACTTCGCAAAAGTCTTTGATCATGTTTGATCCGGTTGGCTCAGGTAGGCACCTCCTCTTTTTTTTCCTTTTTTTTTTTCAGTGTAAAAATATATCGATTTTTGCCCTTTCATCTTGTTTTTAAAATTATAGGGGAAAAAGTGGAATGAAAAGGAGGTTGAAAGAGAAGAGAAAAGGGGATGAGGAGAAAAAAGATAGGGGGGATAAAAGAGGAGAGGGGAGAAGAGGTGGACGAGGAAAAGGGAAAAAAGGAGATGGAGGAGGACCGAGAAAAGAAGGCGAGAGAAAAAAAAGAAGTGGAGAGGGTAGCAGATGAAATAAGATGAGCAGATAGACGACGATCTGAAAAGGTGCTTTTGGAGAAACTTTCTGAAGACTAGAAGGGCATCATTTCAGTTTACTTTTGGCTAGGCACCCAGAGAGGCGGTGCCTGCATGCACACGCGCCCCTGGTTTTGGGATGCTTTGGGGGGGGGGGGGGGGGGGGGGGGTTGGTTGGTGTGGTGCGGGGGGCCCTGCCTGCCCATTTTTTTTTTTCTCCCGTTCATCCTTATTTTTTTCTATCTATCACTTCTATCTTCATCTATCAAAATTTATTTTTATTTTATCAAAACCCATTTTATCTTTTTTTATCTTCTTTTCTTTGTCTTCTGTTGTCTGTTGTCGTCCCCCCGCCCCTTTTCCTCCGCCCGTCCGTCCGTCCGTCCCCTCCTCCCCCCCCATCCATCCATCCATCCTCCATCCATTATCTATCTTTTCTTTCATCTATCACCCCTTTATTTATCCCTTAGTTTTTGGGGGACCGTGGGGGACCCCTAAAGTTTTGACCCCCGTTCCCCTTCCTTCTTTTGTTCTGCCCCTTTTTCAAATTTGGGTTGGGGTTTTTTGGCCTGTCCTTCGGATTTTCCCCCCACCTTTTTCCTTGGTTCCCCTTTTTTCTTCCCCCTGGCAGTGCTTGGGTTTGTTTTCCAACCCTTTTTGATGTGAAAATCCCCCTTTCCCTTTGTTTACCTTCTTTACGATTGTGGTTTTTTTGGACAATGGTTCTGGATTCGGGTACGCACCTTTGTTCCCTTTTTGGTTCTTTTAGTTTTCTAAATGAAAATCAAGGGGGATCCCCAAAAAGGAATTTTTTTTTTTTTTTTTTTTTTTTAAAATTCCTGAATCTTTCCCTAAGGGTTTTAGGGGTATGGATTTTTCTTTTGAAATTTATTTAAGCTGAAAGGGAAATTAAAATTCGGAAAGAAAAAAATTTAATATTAAAGGGGGAAAAAAAAGGGGTTTTTTTCTTGTAAAATGTTTTGGGGTGTTTGCACCAAAAAAGGGGGCCCTTGCGGCCCGGGTGGAGTAATTCCGGGCGTGTTGCGTGGGAAAATTTTTCGGTGATTTGGATCGTCCTTTCCCCTACCCTAAGAGGTTTCGCCCCCATTTTTTCAAAATTTTTCTTTCGTTTTTTTTTTTTTTTTTTTTTTAATCTTGTGTTGAAAAGCTCAGCTAGGGGGTTCTCTCTCTCTCCCCTCTCTCTCTCTCTTCTCTCCTCTCTCCCCCCTCTCTCTCTCTCCCCTCTCTCTTTCTTCTCTCTCTTCTCTCCCCTTCTCTCTTCTTTTCTTGGTTTTTGCGGGTACTGCGGCCTGGTGCCTTTGTGTGGGGTGTGTGGGTTCCGTGCAAGCAGTCTTTGTTTTCAAAAAAGTAAACCTTTTTTAAACAAAGCTTTAAGGAATGCACTTTTTCACTATTGTTTTTACCCCAGGGGCAAAGACTTGGGCCCCTCTCACCAAATTTTCCCTTCCTTTAGTTCAAACAAGACCCATTCCATCACATGGGGCAAGTGTTCCCCTTAACCTTCCGTTTTTGGGAGTGGGTTTTTGAGCTGGGCTTCCCCCGGAGCCACCAAAATTTGTGGGGAAACCCACTCTTTTTTCTGTTTTTTTCCCGGTCCTTAAAAGTTTTGGGGAAATTTCCCCCGGAAAAAAGGGACCGGGGGGGTGAAAAAATGGGCCCCGAAATTTTTAGTGGGCCCCCATGCTCAGGACTTATGGGGTTAGGTAAGTTTGGGAAGGGAAAAAAAAGGCAGGGGGCCCATTTACAGCGAAGAGAATTTGGGGAAATGTCTGAAAAACCAAGGACACGAACAGCCCCTATCCACTAGGTTTAAAAACCGGCTCAAAGTTGGGGAGGTGTGCTTGACAGCCTGCTATCTAGTTTGGGGGGAAAAAAAAAGGGAAAAAAGTTAAAATAACTCAAAGCAATGGCATTATTGATTTTTCTCAAATTCACAAAAAATGTAATGCTAAAATTTTTTTTTTTTCTTTTGTTTTTTTATTTTTCGGTTTTTTTCATTTCCTTCCCTTAAAACTCCCAAAAAATTGAGATTCTTCCCTTTTTTTCCCCGGCTGTGTTTTTGGGACTGGGAAGTTGGATTGTAGAACCCATCCCTCTCCAGGCACAGGTTGCAGCTGACTATGTTATTGTTTCCATAATCTACAAAACGCTGACATAATTACAATTTTTTTAATGTACATAATATTTCGTCTTTGCTAATTATATCTGTGGTTTAAGTGACCCAAGAGATTCAAAGCCCCTACCCTTTATTCACCAGATCCTACTACCAAGTTCGAACCCACAACTTCACAAACCCTGGAAATAAGAGATCAACCCCTTATCCACTCAGCTATAAACTCTCAAAAAGGGAACCCCTAAAAGCCCGCTCCATACACCAAAAGGATGAAAAAGAAACAAGAAAAAGAATGTTCTAAAAAAAAAAAGGGGGATGGGGGAAAGAGTTCTTGCGAAAGGGATGATAGAAGTAAAAAAAAAATAATAAAATAAAAAAAAAAGTTCACCATTTGCTTCTCTGTACTTTGTCGGCAAATCCCCCCTAGGGCCCGGGTGCTTCAAGAGTAGAGGTAGTAGAGACCAGGGCGGTAGGTTTAGCGGATGCAAACAGAAGGCGACAGCGGATGGCTGGAGGGGCCGGAACAAGGTGGTGTGAATGGGAGTTCAGCGCCGTTTCAATGCTAGGCATTCTTCGGGGCCCAGCCACCTTTTGCATGATACATAATAGCATTTTTAAAAGGTAGTTCAGAGTTTGTTTGCTGTAGCAGTAAGGGGCTCCATGTTTGCTGGGGTTTGATTGACAAGTTTACTGTTTAATTGAGGAGAATGAAGCGTTATATTTTAAAAAGAGGAGAGAAAGAAAGGGGGGGGAGGGGGAGAGAGAAAAGAGAGAGGACAGAAGACAGCAGACAGATGGAGATGAGAAAGAGAGAGAGAGAAAGGAGAAGATAAAGAAGAAAAGGATGAGAGAGGGATGAAGAGAGGAGAGAGAGAGGGGGGGGGGGGGGGGAAAGAGGAGGCAGAGACAGAGACAGAAAAGGTAATGATTTATCTAAAAGGAGTAGGAGGAAAATGAAAAAAGTAATATTTTTGGGGTTTTTAAAAGGAGCAGTATCCAACATACACAAATGAACCACATTTGGAAAATTGATAGAAGGGCAAAGTCAAAAACTAATCTCCTCTTACAAATGGTACATTTTGGCTTCATTTCTTTTTAAAACTCATATTTTCTATGGGGAAATGACTCTTTACATTTAGAAAATTACAGAAAGCCCTTGACCATGCTAGTCAAAATTGTCAAAAGGGTAATTTACAAAAGGTCTAAGGAGCAGGATAGTTGTTGTTAGAGTATTTGCCCATGATGTGATGCCCGTCTATTATCTATCTATCTTTTTATCTATCTACTATCTATCTATCTATCAAACTATCTATCAATCTATCTATCGATCGATCGACGATCGAAAGGACAGACAGACAACGGACAAGACAGACAGACAGACAGACAACAGACAGGAAGACAGATAGATAGATAATAGATAGATAATAGATAGATGGGATAGATAGATAGATAGATAGAAAGATTAGAACAGTATTTGAAGGAAAATGTCCATAAATTGTGAAAAGGACTGCAATTTTTTAAAGAAATATAAAAATTACTCATTTTACCTTTTCTTCGAAAAAAAAAAATTCGTTGTAAACAAAAACTGCCCAATTTTAATCATCTTCAGCAACAACAGTGGCAGCAGCATCAATCATCAGTCCTTATCACACCCACCACCACCATACCCCCACCATCTTCATCATACATCTCATCCATCCCTCATCTCGTCATCGTATCATCAGACCCCACCACCACACAGCCCATCAATGCTTATCATTTATTATCCCCTCATCTCATCCCACCTCCCTTTGTTATGGGGGGGGGGGGGGGGGGGGTTTATGGGTATGAAAATCAAGAACACCAAGAGAAGGGACGGGTTTACACCTCTCACTTAAACTAAGCCCCCTTCATCAGAACCCCCTAAATGTGGAGTGTTTGCCTTCCTAATGATATGAACCTTGCATAAAAAAAAAAGGGTCGCAGTTATGTTTAAAAAAAAAAAACCCTGGCAGGCAAGGATCAGGGGAGTGGGGAAATGGATAAGAGGGAAAAACTGTTTTAAACATTTGGGCGGTTTTTTCACGAAAGAATGGGGGAGGGGTGAAGAAGGATTGGTATTCTTCAACATAACCTTGGCAACATTTGTTTTTTAAAAGAATGATGAGGTAATCAAATCTTCCTTTAACAGGCCATCAAGTGCTCATCTGCAGTTTTTTGCTTTCTCTTTCCCATCCTTGTCCCAAGCTTATTGCTTTTTTCTCTCTCTCTCTGCCCCTTGTGTGTGTGTGGTGTGGCTGTTATGTGTGTGTGGTGTGGTGGTGTGTTGTGGTGTGTTTTTGTGTGTGTGTGCGGGTGTGTGGTGTGTGTGTTGGGGTGTGTGTTGTGTGTGTGGTGGTGTGTGCCTATGTTTTCTCAGTGCGAAGGCATGATTAAACACAAACTACTGGTCTAAAGAGCACCAGGCTTTAAAGAAAGAACAAGAATCAATGGGATAATATCAGGCCTCTTCGCTTTAGGCAAACGTTGTGTTTCTGTCCAATTCAAATCTCTTGCTTCACAGTTTCAAGAAAGAATTACAATTGTATGGCCTAGAGAACAAAACTTAAAGACACTAAAAAAAAAAAAAAAAGGTTGAGACAACAGTCTTGTTTTGTTTTTTATGCGTTTTTTGAAAAGAGTTTTTCTTTTTTGAAAGGATTGATTATACAAGTGTGATCAAAGCCTGGAAAAAGGGGCACCATTTACAATCTTTTATGTGGGTGGTAAAAGGGTTTTGTGGGAAAAAAGGGAAAGGTTATTGAGAATGGGGGTGGAGAGAGTTTTTGTCAAGGATTTTGTAAGAAGGTAGAATAAGGATGATGCTTCAAGAGAAAGAGGTGGATTTTTGGGTGGGGGGGGATACAAGGTGAAGATGGTAGGGTGATGGTGTAACGACTTTTAATGTGTTTTTTTTTTTTTTTTTTTTCCCTCTTCCCCCTCCGTTCTTTTTTTTTATGGTTTCCTTGTTTTTTAAAAAGTTGTGATTATTTTAAAAATGAAGTTTTTTTTTTTTTTTTTAAAAAGGGTGGGGTGGGTTGGGGGGGTTCACAGTGTGTTTACTTAATCTCGCCCAAAGGGGGGCGATGTTCTCTTTTTGATTGACACGAATATTTTTAATGACAGGCGAAAAAGAGGGAGCAATTAAAAATGAAAGGGAGACTTGTCTCCCTTTCAACTGTGTTTTGATTGATGAAACATAATGAATGAAAAACGCAGGTGTGAGATAGTCATACAGATGGAGACTTAAAGAGAGAGAGAGGGGGGGAGGGAGGGAGGGAGAGAGAGGGGGGAGAGGAAAGAGAGAGAAAAAGTGAGACAGAGAGAGAGACAGAGAAAGAGAGAGGGGGGAGGGAGAGAGAGATAGAGAGAGAGAGGAGAGAGGGAGGGAGAAGAGAGAGAGAGACGAGAGAGAGAGAGAGAGAGAGAGAGAAGAGAGAGAGAGAGAGAGAGAGGATGAATGAATTAACAATGATTGAATGAATGAACAATTTCATGCCAAGTATAGTCTTTCGATCTGTCCTTAAACGACTGGCCAAGGCTGTCTTACAGGGAACAGTAAGGGGAGGGAGACGAAGAGGCAGGAGGAAACAGAGGAAACGATGGGAAGACAACACCAGAGAGTGGACAGGCCTTGGGTGGAAGATCTACTATGGAGGGTGGAGGACCATAGGGAGTGGAGGAAGCTGGTTGCAAAATCTTCCATTATGCCCTCATGGTCCACAGGACTAGGGACAGGTGAAGGTGAAGGTAATGTAAAAGGTAAAGGTTGTCCCATAACCTACGTGGTCATAAGGGGAGCAAGGCATCAGGGAGCCAAGGCTCTCAGGGGCCAGCATATTGAGGGCGGCACCCATTCCTCTTCCTTGCTGCTTTACTTTCTCTGTCCCTAGAGAGACAGGTACCCATTTACAGCTGCATGTGTAAGTAGTTATTCAATACAGAAGTTTGCCATGGGTCACTGAAACTAGGGCTATAAATTTGTCCCTAAAACCGGGTTGTAAAAAAGAAATTATATAAAGGTTTTGTGTGTGTTCCTTGGCTGGAGTTCTGAGGTTCACCAACAGTGAAATTTTGCCTATGTGACCATTTTTGCTCAACATGAATGTATCCACATGCCAAACTTGGCAATGTGTGCTGGGTATATTCATGTTTCCACACTCCACCAAATGCTGATATGAATTACAGGATCTTTAACGTGCATAGCTGATCTTCTACAATAAAGGAATTAAGGCAATGGCAGGTTTGCACTTGAAGTTGACCTAAGGGGTTGTAAAACTTCCCACTTTAATTCACCAGACACTACAGAGATTCAAACCCACAACTTCATGGAGCCATGGGATTTAGTCAAACTGTCTTAACCACACAGCTATGTGTCCATTAAAAAAATGATCTGCACTTCCACAATTAGGACAAAAGCTGTACATAGAAATATGACAATCATGCTTATAACTCAAATCTGCTAGTCCTTATGATTTTGACAAAAGAGAAAAGAGTCTAAGACCTAGAGATGAAAACGTTTCTTTCAAAATATTGTTACTTATAGGGTCATTCAGAGCAACAGCTTTCTTTCCCCTCTTTTTTTTCAACCTTTTAAACATTTTTACACAGCAGAAAGGATAGCTTTCATGATGAAAGTGATTTGCACGCAAAGTGTCCAAGCATCAATACTCCATGCAAAATAAACCCTGAGTTGACAACAACCAACCAAAAAAAAAAAAAAAAACCAAACGAAAAAGAAAACCCCAACCCAAGTTATAAGGGAAGAAAGAAAGAAGTGGAAAGAGTTCATTGAGGTTGGTGGGGGCAGCCAAGTTCTCGCTATTTGTCCTGTACCTTGTCACAGCCTCACTCATCGGCAAATACCCCCAAGGCCTATGCTTCAAGAGGAGCGGGGCTGCGCGGATGTACATAAAAGAAGGCGAGAGAGAGAGCGGGATGGATGGCTGGAGGCATGAGAGACAAGGGTAGGTTGCCAGAGAGCAGAGTTCATCTATTGCGTTTCAGTGCTCAACCATTCTCCTTTCAACCAGCCAGTCTGTGTATGATACTGAATGGAATTTGAAAAGGCAGTGAAAGATTTGTTTACCTTAGCAATGTGCCCAGGGTTTTTTTTTTATTTTGTTTTCTTAATCGGCTGGAATATTGTTTGATAGCAAAACAAAAAAGGTTGCATTGTAGTAGTTAGTAGTAGAAGTGGTAGTAGAAGAAGAAGAATATTAAGAAGAAGGGGAAAGAGAGGAGGAGGAAGGAGGAGAGAAGAAGAAGAAGAAGAAGAAGTATTGAATTAAATTGAGGAAGAATCCAATTGAATTAAAAAAAAGATGTGAGGAAAAGAAACCCTAAAAACCCAAACAAACAAGAAGACAAAGAAAAAGAAGGAAAAAAAAGAAGAAGATAGAGGGCATTATAGAAATTTGAATCATCTCAAATCTATTCACAAAATTATGACAAAGATTTGATAAAGGGCGCAGATCAGGCAAAATGACATACTACCACCAGTATTAATTTGGCATTACATTTAATACATAGCCATTCCACTTGTATTTAACATCATACTCTTTGTCTCTTTGTCTCTCTGTCTCTCTCTCTTATTTGTGAAGCAAATCCAAAGGGTTTAAGGACAGAAATAATTGACTCCCTTTACAATGTTAGTTGCTGGACTTCAATTGATTGTAGAGAAAACCATAACTGCCCTACTGATAGTTTTATTCAGTAGGGAGCTACATCAATGAATGGACCTTTGATTTCAATCTCACGGGTCATAAAGTTGAGGGTTCGAATCTTGGCAGCATCTGGTGATTTAAGGGTGGGGATTTTTACAATCTCCCAGGTCAGCTTCAAATGCAAACCTGCCAGTGCCTTAATTCCCTTCATGCATAAATACATGTAGAGGATCAAATATGCACATTAAAGATACCATTACTCTGTCAGCTTTCGGTGGGTTTTGCAAACAGGAACATACCCAGCATACATCCCTTAGTCTAAAGAATCTTGGCAATGTTGAAGGCGGTAGAGAAAGGAAAGAAGAAGTAGAAGAACTTTGCTAAGGCTTAGGTATTGGCATACCACGGCCACAACAGGATAAAGCAGGTTTTAATGTGTGTGTGTAAGATGTTCTGTGTGCGCACACGTGATCTTTGTTTATAGTATTGTATAGTGAAAGGCTTTGTCTTTCTGGTACTTGTCTGGGTTGTTTTTTAAATTGTGAAAGTAAATGATGGAATTCTCAGAAGTGCTTAAGGCTGAGAAAAAGTCCTGAATGCATAAGCATGTCTATATAAATTGCAGGCGGCTGAAGTGTGAAACGGGGATGGGATAGCTAAGTGGTCAGAGCAATTGCTTTCCCCAAGTTAAGGCTAAACAGCATTAAGCTGGTTACCAAGTTCATAGTACAGTGACCGTTTGCACACCTTGGCTTCAGTACAGTCCCCCCAATTCACCACATGTGCATGGGCACATGCCCTCTTTTGGGACAGGGTAGGTAAAGCAACAATGAAAAAGAGATGGATGCCACCTTTAAGATGCTGGCTCCTAGAGAGGCTGAGGTCTTTGACACCTCGCTCCCCTACGACCACATAGGTAATGGGAACACCTTTCTTTACCTTGAAGTACGAAACACAGTTTGTGACATTTGTCCTTACATTTTATCACTCCCCATAGCTAACTGTAATAAGATGACTAGACCAGCAATTTTCTGTTGTTGTGTAAACAGTAAAGCACTTATTTTCGCACTGGTGTTCTCTACAGCATTCATCAGAGGATAAGCACTCTTTTTGTTGTTGTTGTTGTTCTTGTGCTTTTTGTGTATTCCTCTGCAGGGGTTACTCATGATATGGATCTTGTCTCATGCAACGCACATGAGAGGCAATTTTGAGATCTTACTACGCTGTGAATGAGAAGTTTGTATAGATCTACGACTATTTTCAAGTGCCTCACCATTTGGCAGCCATTTTCTGACTTAAGGGGACTCTCTCTGTCTCCCTGTCTATCTATGTCTTTATATGTCTGTCTGTCTGTCTGGAAGAGAAGAAGAAGAAGAAGAAGAAGAAGAAGAAAAGAAGAAGAAGAAGAAGAAGGAAGAAGAGAAGAAGAGATGAAGAGAAGAAGAAGAAGAAGAAGAAGAAGAAGGAAGAAAGAAGAAGAAGAAGAAGAAGAAGAAGAAGAAGAAGAAGAAGAAGAAGAACAAAACAACAACAAACAACAACAACAACAACAACAGAACCACAAGAACAAGAACAAGAAACAACAATTTAAGGTAGACTTTGGCACTGTCTTTAACTTGCATCAATACCTTGACAAACCCTTTTAGCCCGGGTCAAAACACACTTTTCAATGATGTTGGCATGGTTTTAATGACTTTCCAACCCTCTCAACACCGCTGTTTGAACTGATAAGAATCGTTTCCAAAGAAAAAAGAAACCCTTTCAAACGAAGCCAGTCAATACTAGCCATTAACTCGGCTCTGTGGCTACTACAAGCAGAGAATACAGAAGATAATGGCATCTGTCATTTCATGCTGTTCTCTCCGTGGCATTGACTTTTTTTACCTAAACACTACACTACGCAGTAATGATGCTGCACTGAGAAAATGTTGGCATCTTTGTTTTGTTTGTGGACTTGTGGAGAGGCGAAAAGCATTACTGCGTTTTGTTGGAGCTTAGTCGACCACGCGTTCCATTATAGCGGATCATTCAGCGAACCCAGTGTGCTTAATGATAGTAAAGAAGGAAAGACCTTTTGTGTTCAAAACCAAAACTGGAGTTCTATAAAAGCCATGGTGCACATTCATGGAAGACTTCTTCAACTGCAATAGGCCTATAATACTCCTTTTATTTCAACATTTAAACGTGGATCTATGTGGCACTGTAGGTTGTTTTTTTTTTATCATGTGTGCATTTTTAATCTGGAAACTCAATCAGACCCATGCATTGTGTAAAAGAGGACAGATGGCTGCATTTTCAACAAGGCCACAGAACTGAAGAAAGATGACTCCATTTACAGCCGTTCCGCTCTCCTGCACACATTCGAAATCAAACAAGTAAGCTGACCTCACCAGAGCCTTCCACCTTAACGGGAAAAAAGAGAAAAAGAAAAGCCTCTCCCTTTATTATACAACACAAATCGGCTGGCTGTGTTTGCCTAATGGATACTTAACAGCTCTGTTTCAATACAGACCAGCAAGCCCTGCCATGTTCTGAAGGGCTGGAGATTTGGCTGTTCCTGCGCTTGATCTGCAGCAAAAATATTTTGTTCATTGCAGTTCTTTTGTTAACAGTTGTTCTTCATCTCGTTTCATCACAGGTACAAACCACTACATCATCATCATTTCTGCCCTGTTGCTCAGACTGACAAAACCGCTTACATGTTATGCTTGAGAAACAGAAAGTCTAGGGTTTGCAGGCTGCAAAGTCTTTTTTTGTCTAAGACTTAGGAAAGGGTAAGGATGGGCAGGCCATTAAATGGACAAAGGGATTATGGGCGTGTATCTACTATGTCCAGTGTGTTCTATGTTTGGTTAAGATTGAGAACGCGTCTTTGTGTATATGTGCTACCTATGTTGATTAAGATTGAGAACGAGTGTGATATATAGATATGATATGATATGATATGATATGATATGATATGATATGATATGATATGATATGATATGATATGATATGATATGATATGATATGATATGATTATGACATGATATGATATGATATGATATGATATGATATGATATGATATGATATGATATGATATGATATGATATGTACATGATTGACATGATGTGACATGATGTGACATGATGTGACATGATGTGACATGATGGACATGATATGAATGATATGAATGATATGATATGATATGATATGATATGTATGATATGATATGAATGATATGATATGATATGATATGATATGATGCGTGCGGTGCGTGGTGCGACGCGACGCGACGCGACGCGACATGACATGACATGACATGACATGACATGACATGACATGACATGACATGACATGACATGACATGACATGACATGACATGATATGATATGATGTGACATGATATATGATATGATATGATATGATATGATATGATGTATGATGTGATGTGATGCGATGCGATGCGATGGGATGCGATGTGATGCGATGCGATGTGATATGATGTGATGTGATGTGATGTGATGTGATGTGACTGACGTGACGTAGACGTGACGTGACGATGACATGACATGATATGATATGATATGATCATATGTACATCACTGTACATCACATTACATCACAGCATATTATATCATATCATACAATGACAACAGCGAGTTTTTCTTTTTAAGCACAAAATATTGCGCGAGCTACTCATTGCGCTGTGTTCATACCTAGAACTAGGACACCATAATATCTAATCCACAGCTCTTCTCTCTCTCTCTCTCTCTCCTCTCTCTCTCTCTCTCTCTCTCTCTCTCTCTCTTCTCTCTCTCTCTCTCTCTCTCTCTCTCTCTCTCTCTCTCTCTCTCTCTCTCTCTCTCTCTCTCTCTCTCTCTCTCTCTCTCTCTCTCTCTCTCTCTCAACGTGTAGGTGGGAGGGGGTGGTTGGGGGGGGGGGGGCACACTCTGACGTACACAAATGAAGATGCACTAAGATGACCTATCACTAAACCTTTCACTCTAAAACTAAGATCCCTTTCAAAAAAATGTATACACCCATGAGTGTCTTCTTCAACCTCTAAAATAATCGTCTATTAAGATGCGAATAAAAACCAGAGGCTGGTGGGAAACAAGACGTAGAGGAGTAATACAAAAGGGAGTAGAAGATATTTGCTCGATTTCGAAACTGCAGGGCGGGTTTGCACTTTATGTATAGGGTAACGAGGGATTGGTACCTTCTTGAAACACAACTGGGAATAAGAGGAAAGATCTATCAGCGTAGGTGGTGGTAATTCAATTAACGTTTCACTACTACATCCCATGATCATTTGAGGAGGTGCTGAAGCTTTCTATTGACATTTATATCTTGTTTCTCCATTCTTGTGTGTGTAGAAAAAAAAACCGAGCTGTATTATGAATACCTAAAACTAGAGAAAAAAAAAACACAGCTTTTTAAATGTTGTGTCTGTTAAAAACAAAAACCAGTATCGAAAAAATAGTTGTATACTGGTTTCAAAGAGGATAGGGGTGGGTGGGTGGGTGATTGAGTTTCTGACGAGAGTGTCCTGATTGGTGATTGTTTTTTTGTTCCTGGGCTAGAGCTCCGAGGTTTATTTCTGCTTTTTTTTTTTAATCTATTCTTTTATTTCGAGAATAATGGAATAAGCACTCATGTGCTTTTTTCTTTACATCCAATCCCGTGTGTATGCAGTTTTGAAAATTTTGTTCCCACTGGCACACAATGGCCGACTCTTCCAAAAGCGGAACAGATTTTGACGTGTAAGCAAGTTGTTCTGCAACTGGTTCACCAATGGTGAGGTTTTGTCTACGCAACTATTTTCGTCCACCATTAAGTAAGCTGCATTCCTACTTAGGAGATTATGTCTAAATAAGACAACTACTGTGTGCAGCGCTTAAAAAAAACAAAAACAACTAAAAACTCTTTCATCTGTTCTTACCGGCACATAATGACGTATTCTTTCGAAAGGCAGAACGGGGGTTAACGTGTGCACAAGATGTTCTGCGTGCGTTTTGCACACGGGACTTTAGTTTATAGCCTCATCTGAAGAACTTTTAGGGGAGTGGAGTCAGTACATGTGTTAACTTTAAGAAAAAAGATCTTCTCGAACTGATGCCTCGATGATGGCTCGAACTCAGGCCTTTAAATACTCCCTTGTTGCCATAGGTTTTTTTTTACGTGCGCTAAATAATCCTGTATAACACACAGGACCTCGGTTTATCGTCTCATCCGAAAGGCTAACACCCAGACCACTAATCATGGTCTAATGGAGGGGAGAAAAGTTTCGGGCCCAAACGGCGATCAAACCACCGCACACTTCGACCCGGACTTTTTTTTTTTCGCTTTCTAGGCAGGCGCGTTACTTCTACACCACTGCTCCACTGCAGTACGACAAAAAAAAAGTTTTCTGTTGTATTCCACCCTTTAAAAAAAATTCATATAAAAACCCCAGCAGTTTGTAGGGTTAATTGCAATATGCTTTACATTAGCAACGCAATTTTCTTAATGATGAATAATCATGGCAACATTCATCTCGACAGTCAATCCAGCTTTGCCTTTATTTCCTTCCATAACCCCCCTCCCCACCCCCACCCCACCTTCTCCTCTTTTCTCTGCAAACAGGAACGCTACCAGACAACTCAGGTGACTGTCACATCACGCACGGAAGCGTGAACAGAAAGGAGAAAACTACCCGTGTCACGCACATCTCTCCGATCCTGTGCATAAAGGTTTCTTCTTTTTTTGTTTTTGTTTGTTTTAGTTGTCATGTCAGGCTTTTGTGTCCAAAGCAAAGCCCAACGGATGGACACGCCAGGTGGGATTATTATCCATCCACCCATCCATCCCCCACCCAGTTTTTGAAACCCTGGATAAAATCAGAAACAAAAACGTGTCCCCTGAACAGCTACTATCTGGATCATCGTCGCCATGTCTAAGTCTCTTGTTGCTTTGTGTGTGTGTGTTGTGTGTGTGTGTGGTGTGTGTGTGTTGTGTGTGTGTGTGTGTGTGTGTGTGTGTGTGTGTGTGGTGTGTGTGTGTGTGTGTGTGTGTGTGTGTGTGTGTGTGAATTGGTCAGGCACAGAGTAGAGAGAAGAAGAAGAGAGGAGAGAGAGAGAGAGAGAGAGAGCAGAGAGCAGAGAGACAGAGAGAGACAGACAGACAGACAGACAGACAGACAGATAGACAAACAGGCAGACAGACAGACAGACAGACAGACAGACACAGAGACAAAGATAGAGAGACAGAGAGAGAGATAGAGAGACACAGGAACAGAGAGATAGAGAGACAGAGAAAGAGAGAGATACAGAGACACAGAGAGACAGAGAGAGACAAAGACAGACAAACAGACAGACAGACAGTCTCCGGAACAGGTTACAAGCTGTTGTTGGACTTGTTGCAACGGGCTGCTGCTACAAGTTGGATGGGTTGAGGGAGGTGGTTAGTTAAGATAAAAAGGTAGAAAGCTTGTCAGGTTTGCTTTGTCTGATGTTCATTTCCAACACATCCCTGACGTTGGAATGCGGGTACCTTAATGGTGAGTTAAAACGGTCGCATACGGGAAGGACGGTGGCAGGATGGCTAAGACGTTCACCTGCCAATATGTAAACCGTGAGTTTCTGGGTTCGTACCCAGCCTCGCCCTTTCTTCCCAGTTTGACGAAATAATCGAACTGAATGTCAAAGTCATTCGGATGAGACTAGAAACCGAGGCCCTGTGTGCGTACGCGTACGCACGCAGAACATATTGCGCACACGTTAAAATCCCGTTCCGCCTTTCGGAAGAGCAGGCCATCGTGTGCCGGTAGGAGCGGATGACAAAATTATATTAAAAAAAACAAAACAGCATGCACACAGGTGTCGTGTTTAGACACCATCCCTGATACGCAAAATCTCTCACCGTTGGAGAAACTCGGGTGTTCTTGCCGAAGAACGAAACAAGAAGAGTAGGCCATCGGAAGAGTAGACCATTGTGTGCCGGTAGGAATAGATGACAATTTTTCTTAAAGCATTCACACAGCTGTCCTATTTAGACACCATCCCCACAGTCGGAATGTGGCTACCTAAAGGGTGGGTAGAAACGGTCGCATGCACACAATCTCACCATTAATGAATGAACCTCGGAGTCGAAGCTGAAGAACGAAGAAAAAAAAAGAAGAAAATTGTCAGATTAACACCCCCTCACCCCCACCACCGAAACACCGTCACCACCATGAAGAAAATCCAGGTCTTCATCAACACCTACCTCAGGAAGATCCTCAAGATCCGCTGGCTAGACAAGATCAACAATGAAGAACTATGGCAAAAAACCAGTCAACAGCCCTGTTGAGGAAAAAATCCTACAGAGACGTTGCGATGGATTAGACACACCCTGCGGAAACCTGTATCCAGCATCACAAGGAGAACTCTCACCTGGAATCACAAGGAAAAAGAAGAGAGGGCGGCCTAGAAATACCTGGCGCCGGGATCTGGATGCAGATGCGAAACAGATAGGCAAGACGTGGGGACAACTGTAACGCCTAGCCCAGGACGAGATGCCTAAGGGACAGTGGTTGGCGCCATGCCCCCAGAAGGACCACGGCAGACATGACAAGACATGGACCCCCCCCCCCCCCCCCCCCCCCCCCCCCCCACCCCCCCACCATATACATGGCTCTTAAACTCAATGCTTCTGATCCTAAGATGGAAACCATTTTCCCCTGAGACTTATTACCAGCCCTATACAGCCCACAAACACCTGTAAAAAATGTCCTTTTATAATCCTACTGTTGAAGAACACCTAACAACCCACAGACAGGCGTTTGTCAAAAAGATATTCATCTTTCTATAGATTATATGCATCAGCGCTCGTGTCACCTACCCGCCCCTTAAAAACTGTATCAGTAAGAAGTAGGAAGACAGACGGAGATATGAAGGCTGATCGTTATCCACATGGTCAGGTTTTGAAATATTTATTCCCTCCGGCAGTTTGTAGGCGTTGTTTGAGACTTTGGATGGCAGTGTCGTTGAAATTGGTGTGCGTGGTCAGTTATAACCAGGATGTAACAAGTGTCAAGTAGTATACATATTTGTGTGTGTAGTGGTGGTGTGTGGGTGTGTGTTGTGTTGTGTGTGTGTGTGTGTGTGTGTTGTTTGTTTTTGCCTGCTGTTCATGTTTGACAAACTCTTTGCTTGTAAATAGAAGTTATGTGTCTGTGCAGATATAGTTCATCTGGGGCTTCTAAAGGCTTACACATGCAAAAAGAATTCTCTCTGTCTCTCCGTGATCGTCATCATCTCATCATCATCATCATCATCATCATCATCATCATCATCATCATCATCATCATCATCATCATCATATCCTCTAAAAATCAACAAAACTATCAACGCAAATAAGTACAAATACTGCGAATAATTAAGAAAGCAGTCCTGCAGTTCACTGATTTTCACACCATATTTACTTCACATGTTAGTTTTTGTAGACTAGATCTAGTAGTTTTGTTTTGTTTCATTATAAAATTCTGACACAAAGTCATCATCATCATCATGAGATTTTAGAGTTCTGAACGTAAACACTTTCTCTTTACTCTGTTTCAACCATTTTCCTCGGAAAAAAATTCATGAACTCATTTAAAGCAACTGTTTTTGCTTTGGGTTTGGGTTTGTTGTTTGTTTGTTGTTGTTCTTGTTTTGCTCCTTGGTTAGAGTTCCATTTTTGTCACCCCCTCCTTACTCCTCACTCCTATCTCGTGGGATATACCTTACAGACCAAACTGTACAGCCCACGAGAGGAGCTGGAAAGGACATGCCATTATTTTTCCCAGACACATCTGACGGTGTAAAGCAAACGAGAGAAGAAGATATCGTGGGTTTTACAGAATCCCACTGTTTACTGTGAAGCTTACAATCTCAATTTTGGGGGAACCTTAATTTCAAGTTTAATTTTTTTTTTTTAAAAAGATCAACCAAAATATAGTAATTAGTCACATCAAATTGTATTTTGATTCAAAGTTCCACTTTTCTCTTTTCTTCAGGATAAACTATCAAAGATGGGTCTAATTACGAAGTACATTGAAGGTTAATTATATGTTTTTCTCACATCCAGAATGCAAAATGTAGGTGTAAAAAATTTGATAAGATTATTTTCTCAATTTAATTTGTTGATGTAATACAACACACTAAGTATTTATCTCTCCATTCATCTCTGTAGCTTCAAATTTTTTCCCCTAAGCCTCTTTTAAACTGACACAAAAAATCGACAAAAGACAGCTCAGATGAATGTCACATCGTGCACAGAAGCGGGAAAAAGAAAGGGGTAAAACTACCCATGTCAGGCACATCTCCTGCACATTACAGCAGTCTGTTTTGACATGACAAGCTTGGTGTCTGCAGGAACCACAAGTTTGCCCCTAAAGGGCCATTTAAGTATCCCGGCCAGCATTAAAATTGCATTGAAATCGTAGAGGCCCAGTCCCTAATTGGTTTCAGCACGTTGTTGTGTAGGATGCTTAGTTTAAATATGTGCTGATGGATGCTGTAACTGAGTGATTAACACCATTGGATTGTAATCCCTTGTGTCTATGAAGTCGTGGGTTTGAATCTCAGGGTTGTCTGGTGAATTAACAGTGGGAATTTTTTACAATCTCCCATGTCAACTTCAAGTGCAGACCTACCTGCCAGTGTCTTCATTCCCTTGCTGTATGTACACATTGCAGAAGATCAAATATGCACGTTAAAGATCCTGTAATTCATGTTGGCATTCGGTGGGAAGCAAAAACATGAACATACCCAGCACACATCCCTGAAGAAAGATTGTGGCTACCTTCATGGTAGAAAAATGGTCGCATAAGCAAAATCTCACCATTGATAAACGTGGGTGTTCTAGCCAAGGAAAAAACAAAAACCTGTGCTATGGAGGAAGGTAGTGGACAGTTAAGACACCCACCTGCCTAGCAAGTAAACCATGAGGTTCTGGGTTTGATCCAACCAGCCTCTTTCCAGTTTGACAAGAAAATTGAACCAAATGTCAAAGTCCCTCAGATGAACTATAAGCCGAGGCCCCCTTGTGCTAAAGCATGCATAAAATCTTGCACACATGCAAAAAATCTGCTCCACCTTTTGGAAGAGTAGGCCATTTCGTGCTGGTATGTACGGATGAAAAAAATAGGTAAAAAATATTTTTAAAACATGCACACAGATGTTCTGTTTAGACACCATCCCTGAAGTGAAAATGTGACTGCCTGAATGGTATGCAAAGGGAGGGGGTCGCATATGCAAATATCATACCACTGGTGAACCTCAAAACTCTATCCCAGGAATAAAACAAAACAAACAAAAAAATCTCCCCCTCCTCCACACATACACACACAACACACACACACACATCCACACACACACACACACACACACACACACAATCACGTACAATAACAGAAGACAGCTCAGGTTAGTATCACATAATGCACAGAAAGGTGAAAAAAGAAAGGGGGAAATTTACCCCTGTCACGCACATCTCCTGCACATTACAGTAGTCCCTTTGTCATGACAAGCTTGGTGTCTGCAGGAACTACAAGTTTGCCCTTAAAAGGCCATTTAGTATCCCAGCCAGCATTAAAATTGCATTGAAATTGTAGTGTCCAGTCCCTAATCGGTTTTGGGTTATGTTGCGGTGTGGGGTGCTTAGTCTAAATCTGTGCTGATGGACGCTATGACCGAAGTGGTTAAGACTGTTTGACTTCAATCCGTGGGTCCATGAAGTCGTGGGTTTGAATCTTTGGGCATTTGGTCAAGTAAGGTAGGATTTTTTGCTCTCCATGTCAACTCAAGGGCAAAACTCTCAGTGCCTTAATTCCTTTGTGTATATACCATGCAGAAGATCAAATATGCATGTTTAAGATCCTGAAACCCTTGTCAGCATTAGGTGAGAAACAGAAACACAAACAAACATGCCCAACATACTCCCAGAAGTCAGAATGTGGCTACCTTCAGGTGGTAAAAATGGTTACGCATGCAAGTGTGTGTGTGTGGTACACGCGTGCATGCTGAATGTGCGCTTGTGTGTACATTTTTTTCACACACCTATTCTTTTTTTCCAGCATATGAACTCATTCAATTTCACAACAACAAATATCTATCATGTCCTTCATTCTGATCTAATACTCACATCGTACTTCAACACAACATCATGAGGTAAAAGAAAGAGAGGAAACCTTCATTATATCATTTACCTGTCACTCTCCTATCTCCCCACAACACACACACACACACACACACACACACACACACACCCACAACAAACCAAAGCACACAACCCACGTACACGCACACACACACACACACATCACACACAAACGCACGCACACACACACACACTACACGCACACACACACACACACGCGCCACACACACAACCAACACACACACACACACACACAACACACGCACCACAGCACACGCACACAACACACCACACACACACACACACACACACACACACACACATTACACACCACTGACACGTGAACTGAGTGCCACTGATCGCAAGAAGGAAGGCTTCCTTTGATAGCAATCAGCTTCCCCTCACACCCAAACACACCTGCAAAAGTGGGCCCCCCCTAGAACTGTATTGTTTAAGAAACCCATACGGCAACAGACCAACCAGCTCAAATGCTGTTAGGCGTTTGTTAAGGAAGATAGATATCTTTCTTTCTGTCCTTCTCTCTGATCTGCCTCAGTGGTCGTGTGTCGCCTAATTGCAATCAAACCTGTATCAGCCATGAACAGAAAGAATGTAGGTGAGAAAAAAAAGATGGAGATATCAGGTGAAAAGGTGGAGAGAGGTTTGGGACGTGGCAAAACTAGTGGACGTGGCTAATGCCGCATGATTATTACATCGTGGATCAGAAACGGTCGTTTCATATTCATTAAAAAAAATCGATGCTAGTATGTGCTGGCATGTAACAGACACTTAACAATGATCTGAGATACGTCAGACAAGTAACTTTAAGTGGCACAGTCCCCACCACCCCCACCCCCACCCCGCCCCTACCCTGCCCTTCCCTTTCCACATCCCCACTTGCCGAGTCATTCTGGCATTTGTCTAGTAGCCTTTTGCCATCCCCCAAGAGGATATAACAGCAGCAACCATTTTTTTTTATTGTTCGGTTCTGCAAACAGTGCTGCCCTGGTTTTCAACCAGGCCTGGGGACAATAGCCAGCTATTGACTAAGAGGCTGAACAAACACTACAGTGATGTTCACAGGACTCTAAATGACTTTCTGACGTTTTGAAAACATGGTCGATTTCCATGAAGTGACAGATTTTCTTTTTTTCTAAAAAAAAAAAAGAAAAGAAAAGCGTTTTCAATAGAGAGAACACACAACTTCAAAACGAAACAAGTCAAAGGTTGCTATCCATTAGCTGGCTACGTTGTTCACACGCTTTAGGGTGAAAAAAAGCATCTTGCCATTTCATGCTCGTTTCTCTCAATGGCATTGACATCACAGAACACACAAATGTAGTGCACTAATGACACTGATGTGAACGCTTAAGTCTTCATTGTTTGGACCCGTGAATGCCAGGTATTAACGACGTTTCTGTTCTGAGCGTAGATGACCCGCCTGGTGTTGTTAGTCAGTAAACCTCGCCCACAGAACCAGAGGTCTCTTTTGTTTGCAACAGTATCGTGATTTTGCGTCTGAAAGCTAAATCTGACAGCTGTTAAAAAAAAAAAAAAAAAAAGAAAGAAAGAAAAGAAAAAAAAAAGCGTTTTAATGGCTAAACCCTATGCTTGGTGCTTTTAAAAAAACACGATTTCAGTCTCGATATCAAATTTTTATTTGAAAAAAAACACACCAGAAACTGGCAGCTATCTTTTTGGGGAGTCTTCCACTGGAGTTCTGG
>CM060320.1:42201637-42204137 GCA_030674155.1 Stramonita haemastoma | reverse complement strand
ATAGAGACAACTTCAGCCGGATTTTTTTTTAATAAATCGCCATTCCTGCCTGCCTAGCCCATCTCTACTTTCCCTCTCATTCATTGTTCCCAGGAGCCAGCCTATTGTGGTAAACTTGGCTGTTTCATCTGTACCACTCTGACTTTCATTCCGCTCATGTGGTAGCCATTGATCAAGAAATAAGCGAAATGCTGGGAGTGATGTTAGCACAGTATTGATGACTTTCTAATTTTTCTTCCTCGCTCTTTCACGGTGGAAAAAGGGGGAACCTTTTTTCTTCTCTCCCATGCAGGAAAAGCTGAGGTTGAAACAAGGCAACGCACGCCCCGCCATTAACTGCTCTCTGTGCTGATCGCTGGGCAAAGAAGTTAATGGCGCCCGTCATTTCAGGCTGATCACTCCCTCTTAACTTTTACTCTCCATCATTCACACGGTAAATATCAAAACTCGGCACACTAATGATGCTGGCGGTGGATGCTTGCTTTTCTACTTGGACTCTGCCAAATGCTCACGGGGGTTGTTCTCTGCCGCGCCAGCTTAGCGGAGTTTGCATTCAAGTCATTACAGATCGTCCACCCAGTCCATTCTCTGAGGGTAGGAACCGCGCCAGGCTTTTGTGTCCGAAACCTCAAGTTGACAGTTCTAAAAGGGCATTTAACTCTTCAAGCGGTGTGTGGTGCGTGCATCTATCAAAGCGCTGCTTTAACGGTAATACCTAGTATTATTTCGGAAAACTGAAATGGGAAGCCGTATACCTTTGGAGTCGTGGTTAATGTGTGGACGCTCTGCTCCGCTAGCTTTAAAGCTGGCCATCAGAGCAGTGGAGCCCCTAAGAGGATGAGTGACTGCACTTCAGCAAACAACTACAACAACACGGCAGCAAAGTAAAGCAAGCCATTGCCTCCAATTTTTTGGCCTTTGTTCTGCTTTTTCTGAATAGACCCTGAAACAGCCCAGCAAATCTAGCCCTGGGTATATAATAGGGAGGACCCTTGTCTGTCATCTTGCAATAAGAAAACCCATCACCTCCACCTCCTTCTTCTTCCCTTTAAGTCTCCCCCACCATCAAGTCTGCTGCTTTGCTGGCGGTTGTTGCGTGTTTGCTTAATGTATGCTTAACAGGTCTGTTTCATTAGAGCCCCAACAAGCCCCGCTTGAAGATTTATCTGTCCGTGCGCCTGATCTGCAGCCATAATATTGTCGCTGCCGCGCTGTTCCTTTGTGGGACTAATCACAGCTAAAAAGACCGCGGCATCATTTCCGCTTAATCGCCCACATGGACGATAAGGTTCACACGTCGGAGGCACTAGCCTATATATATTCCTTCTCCCATCTTGAAAGCTTGGGGGCCAGCCTTTTGTGTCCTCAAGACTTGAAGCCAGCAATCAGAGACCGTACATACTGTTAGCCACGGACAAATCAATTCCGGTTCGTGTCTTCTCCTGGGGGTCCGTCCAGCTTGTTGTATGTTGGGAAAGATTAGCAACTACTTTGGTGGAACATGTCCAGCCTGCTCTGCGGGTTATGCTTCATTTCCGCGGGAGAAACGATTTAGCGTGGGAATATTATCATTTCTCCGTGTCGCGGCTGCAGAGGGCGTAATCGCCGGTGTGCACACTTCGACCAGAAACACGAGTAACTGCTTCCACGAACAACAAACTGCACTTGCACATTTTGATAGGGAATTTTACACTTTAATGCGTTAGATCCGCTCTGGGAAGGTAGCTAGCTCTTTCTTTCTTTCTTTCACCTGTAAACCGTGGGAACTACTACCCGTACCCCTCACGATCTGCTGCTACATATGATTTTCGTCTTTTTGGAAAAATATTTTTATGGTGCATTTGCATAACCCTCCATTGCAAAACAAGACCTATGTAGAATAAATATTTTGCAGTTGTGAAGCCACACTTTACGTTCAGGGTGTGTGTGTTTGAGAGAGAGAGAGAGAGAGAGAGAGAGAGAGAGAGAGAGGTGGCTGGGTGAGTGGGTGTGTAGATGCATATGTCCATATGCACGCATGCGTATGTTTCCAAATGTATTTGGGTGAATGCCCGAAACAGATTTTTTTTTTAATGTTTAGGACATATGGAGAAGTATTTCTACTTTTATTCAAGATTGACTTTTATTACTACTTGTGTTAAATGGCCTGCTGTTTATTGAGGGGTTTTGGTATGGTTTGTTACCCAGATTCGTATCTTTTTTTTTTGGTGCTTAACACTGGTTTAAAACAGTCGCATGGGCACACAAAATCTCACCATTGGTACGCGCGCGCGCGCGCGCGTGTGTGTGTGTGTGTGCGCGCGCGCGAACGCGCACGCATTATGAAATAACCCCCTATCAAGGACAGGGAACGTATGTAAAAAAAAAATATAGCAGATCAGTGCGTATAGTAATAATCATAACAAATGAATTTGTATACCGCTGAATCTGGTAAAGCAAAACAAACAAATCAAAGCGCTTATCTATCGTCCTTGAAATAAAAAGAGTTCTGCCCTGCCTT
>CM060320.1:42179137-42194137 GCA_030674155.1 Stramonita haemastoma | reverse complement strand
GTGTATGCAAGATGTTCCATGGTCAACTTGCTCCACGATGTACTGGGAGAAATATTTAGTGCAGTCTCTCCCCCCCCCCCCCCCCCCCCCCCCCCCACCTCCCATGACTTCTTATTAAAGAGTTAAAAAGAAGTCAACGAAGTCAAGAAATGACAAACAATAACGCAGATCAAATCAACAATATTATGATTAATAATTTTAGTGATGTCCATGGCTTCAATGATGCATGGCATTACAGTGTTTGCTGCTCTGGTAGGAGGAAGACGGTTCACGCTGATTCATTTGTCAAAAACCATCCTCTTTTAAAAGGATGAGTGCCCCCCACAACTCTTAGGCCAACCCGACCCCCCACCCCCACCCATCACACCTCACCCCGCCCCCTCTCCCGTTTCCTTCTCTCTCTGTCTCTCTCTCTGTCTCTCTCTGTCTCTGTCTGTGTGTCTGTGTGTCTGTGTGTCTGTGTGCCTCTCTCTCTCTCTCTCTCTCTCTCTCTCTCTCTCTCTCTCTCTCTCTCTCTCTTCTCTCTCTGTCTCGACGTGTCTCTGTCTGTCTGTCTTTTTCTTTCTCTATGTCTATCTGTCTGTCGCTCTGTCTGTCTGTCTCTCTCTCTCACTCCTCTCTCCACCTCTCTCTCTCTCTCACTTCTCACTCTCTCTCTGTGTCTCTGTCTTCTGTCTGTCTGTCTGTCTGTCTGTCTGTCTGTCTGTCTGTCTGTCTGTCTGTCTGTCTGTCTGTCTGTCTCTCTCTCTTCTCTCTCTTCTCTCTCTCTCTCTCTCTCTCTCTCTCTCTCTCTCTCTCTCTCTCTCTCTCTCTCCTCTCTCTCTCTCTCTCTCTCCTCAGAGACAACTTTCTCTATCTCTCTGTCTGTGTCTCTCTGTCTGTCTGTCTCTGTCTCTGTCTCTGTCTGTCTGTCTGTCTGTCTGTCTGTCTCTGTCTCTCTCTCTCTCTCTGTCTCTGTCTCTGTCTCTCTCTCTCTCTCTCTCTCTCTCTCTCTCTCTCTCCTCAGAGACAAGTGAAGCAGACTTGGTTATTATTTTTTAATAGGGCAGAACACTAAAGCGATACCACCAAGCTTTATTCTCTGCACCAACCAGAGAGAGGGAGGGGAGATAGAGAGAGAGAGAGTTAGACAGACAGATAGAGACAGACAGACACAGACAGAAATATACAGGGACAGACAGAGAGGCAGAACGAGAAAGACACACAGAGACAGAGAAAAACACAAGTCAGACAGACAGACAGTCAGACAGACAGACAGACACAGATAGGAACAGGAATAGAGACAGAATCATATAGGGTGGGGACAGAGCAGAGACAGAAACAGACAGACTTACAGACATACAGAAATGGGGGAGGAGAGAGGGTGGGGAAAACGAAGGGACAGGGAGAGAGGGAAACTAAATGCAGGCGGTTGATGAAATTGAAAGACATGATTAGGCACCCCACCCCCACCCCACCTCCCTCTTCAAGCAGCCACGGCCAGGACTTCCAAAAATCCCCTCCCCCTCATACACCAATCCCCCCCACCCACCCATCAATCCCCGACTCCCCCCCCCCATCCCCCCATCTCCCCACACCCCACCTACCCCCAAAAACCAGCCAGGGCAAGCAAAGCAAAGGGAGAAAACTCAATCTGCGACTCGGAGCAAAGCAAGTTCCGGAAAGACATTACCGCCCGGACCAAAATGATATTTCGCCACATTGGATGATGGGGGGGGGGGGGGGGGGTAGGGCGGGAGTAGGAGGAGAGAGAGGAAGGAGGCAGATATGGATATAAAATGAATGATAATAGGGCGAAGGTTGATTCGAGCTGACATATCCTTCTCTGAGATGGGGCTAATTTCGTTTGGCGAGTAAATCCATTAGGTGTATTGAGCAAATTGCCTTGGCTGGTGCTTCTTCTTGGTTGGGGGGGGGGAGGGGCAGGGGGGGAAGGGAGGGGGGAGAGTGAGTAAGAGAGAGAGAGAGAGAGAGGAGAGAGAGAGAGAGAGAGAGAGGAGAGAGAGAGAGAGAGAGAGAGAGGAGAGAGAGAGGCAGAGAAGACAGACAGACAGAGAGCAGAGACAGAGAGACAGACAACAGACAGACAGAGACAGAGAGACATAGAGAGACAGACAGACGGAGACAGACAAGAGACAGAGAAGAAGAGAGACAGAGAGACAGAGAGAGAGAGACAGACAGAGAGAGAGCAGGAGAGACAGACAGACAGACAACAACAACAGAAGAGAGACAGAGACAGAGAGAGAAGACAGACAGAGAGAGAGTGAGTGAGAGACAGAGATAGAGAGACAGACGAGAGAGACAGGACAGACAGACAGAGAGAGACAGACAGACAGACAGAGAAGAGACAGATAGAAGAGAGAGGGACATCAGAGACGAGACAGACAGACAGAAAGAGACACAGAGAGAGAGACAGAGGACACACACAAAAGAGAGGAGAAGACAGAGAGAGAGAGAGATGGGGAGGGGATGGTAACTGGGCAAAATCATGGTGTCAAACGATGTTGACATTGAAGATCATACAGACCGCAGTGGACAACTTGACCTGTGAGACTTCTGAGGGAGGGAGGGTGGGGTGGGGGAGAGGGGTTTGGGGGTGCGTTACGGGGGGGTCGGAGTTGGGGTGGGGGGTGGGGTGGGGGAAGGATGGAAGACTACAGCAGAGATTAATATATTGATTTGATTTGATGTCTTCTTTGGAAAGTTTGTTGGATTTGGGGGGGGAGAAGACACGGCTTTTTTTTCTCTGTGTGAGGGGTGGGGGGAGCGTGGGTGGTGGTGGAAGAGGGGTGGGGGTGGGGGGTGGGGTTGTGTGTGTGTGTGAGAGAGGGGTGTGGTGCGTGTATGTGTGTGAGTGTGTGTGCATGTGTATATGACTGCTTCTGTCTCTGTCTCTGTGTATGTCTGTCTGTCTCTCTCTCTTTCTGTCAATTATCTGTGTGTGTGTGTGTCTGCCTGTCTGCCTGCCTGCTTGCCTACCTGTCCGTCTGTCTTTCTGTTCTGTCCTCTCTATCTCTCTCTTTCTCTTCTCTCTCTCTCTCTCTCTCTCTCTCTCTCTCTCTCTCTCTCTCTCTCTCTCTCTCTCTCTCTCTCTCTCTCTCTTCTCCCATGGACGTTGCACTCTTTATGCTACTATGACAAGATTAAATCAATATCATTCAAGATGGTTCAGTGAGGCTCTTTTGATCAAGCTTGTTATCATCCATGTGCCAAACTGTAACACAACAATCAAGCTTAACATGTTTTGATCAATAAAACATCAAATTTTGATCATATTATGATTCTTTGGCACAGGCCAAAAGCTGTGTCAGTTATTAACGTCAGCTAATTACCAACGCCTACGCTATAGAATGTTTTTATGGTTTAAAATATTGTGTTGAAATTGCCTTCCTCTGAAGGCTGAATGTGGCTGCTTATATGGCGAGGTACTTGAAAACAGACATACACGCACACTTTTCATTCAGTGTGCAATTTCAATCTCACAATGATTCCAGGTGGGATAGTACAAAATGTGAATAAAGTCTTTCTCAATATGGATGGTAACATGTTTAGACAACAGGTGAGAGAGAGAGACAGAGACAGAGACAGAGAGAGGGTGGTTACTCCTTTACACCACACTTCACACACACACACACACACCCCACACACACACACACACACACACACACACACACACACACACACACACACACACACACACACAACAACACACACACACCACACACACACACCACACACACACACACACACACACACACACACACACACCACCACACAACACACACAACAACTAAACACAAGCTGCTTTCAATAAATATATCGAATTCCCACTCGCATAGCGAATCATAAAAAGACAAGGCAGAGAAAGAGTATGCCCCCCCCCCCCCCCCCCCCCCTACTAACAGATAGATACCCATCTTATCTCCAATTTCAGCGACAATTCATACAGACCTGTCGCAGCTCTGTGCGAATAGAAGAAGAATGTGTAGGAACGTGATAGTGTTCAATACGTTCTGTCTGTTTTCGTTTGTAGCTTTGTGGCGCTCTTAATTGAGTTGGAACAAGCCGATTTTTTTTTTTTGGGGGGTCTAGATCGCTTATCAATGATTAACACACATCTGTCATCGTCTGTTGCGTAGCGTAGCCTTGCCTTGCCTTGTTTTGTGTTGTGTAGCCCTTACCTTGCCTTCTTTTGTCTTGTTTTGCCTTATATTGCCCTGTTTCCCTTACCTTGTTTTAAATTGCCTTGATTTGATTTGCCTTGTTTTGTCTTGCCTTGTTTTGTTTTGCGTTGTTTTGTCTTATTTTGTTTTGTTTTGCCTGATTTTACCTTACTTTGTTTTACCTTGCCTTGTTTGCCTTTCTTTCTTTTGCCTTGCCTGATTCTGTCTTGCTTTGTTTGCCTTGCCTGATTATGTCTTGTTTTGTTTTGCCTTGATTTGCCTTATTTTGCCTTGTATTGCCTTGCCTTGCCTTACTTTGCCTTGTTTTGCCTTGTCTTGTTTTTACTTGCCTTGTTTTGTCCTGCCTTATTTTTCCTGCCTTGTTTTGCCTGACCTTGTTTTGCCTTTGCTTTTTGCCTTGCCTTGTTTTTTGCTTAATTTTCCTTGCCTTCCCTTATTTTCCCTTGCCTTGTTTTGCCTTGCCTTGCCTTGCCTTTTCTCCCTGCCTTGTTTTGCCTTGCCTTGTTTTGTCTTGTCTTGCCTTTCTTTGCCTAGCCTTGTTTTGCCTTGCCTTGTTCTGCCTTGCCTTGTTTTGCCTTGCCTTGTTCTGCCTTGCCTTGTTCTGCCTTGCCTTGTTTTGCCTTGCCTTGTTCTGCCTTGTCTTGTTTTGCCTTGCCTTGTTCTGCCTTGCCTTGTTCTGCTTGCCTTGTTCTGCCTTGCCTTGTTTTGCCTTGCCTTGTTTTGCCTTGCCTTGTTTTGCCTTGCCTTGCCTTGCCTTTTCTCCCTGCCTTGTTTTGCCTTGCTTGTTTTGTTTTGCCTTGCCTTTCTTTGCCTAGCCTTGTTTTGCCTTGCCTTGTTCTGCCTTGCCTTGTTTTGCCTTGCCTTGTTTGCCTTGCCTTGTTTTGCCTTGCCTTGTTCTGCCTTGCCTTGTTTTGGCCTTGCCTTGTTTTGCCTTGCCTTGTTCTGCCTTGTCTTGTTTTGCCTTGCCTTTGTTTGCTTTGTCTTGTTTTATTTTACCTTTTTGGCATTGTTTGGCATTGCCTTGTTTGTTTCGCCTGTTTTGCTTTGCTTTGCCTTGCCTTGTCTTATATTTTGCCTTGCCTTGTTATACTTTGCCTAGTCTTCATTTACCTTGATTGGCATGCATTTATGTGTGTGTGTGTGTGTGTGTGTGTGTGTGTGTGTGTGTGTGTGTCTGTTGTCTGTCTGTCTGTCTGTCTGTCTGTCTGTCTGTCTGTCTGTCTGTCTGTCTGTCTGTCTGCTGTGTCTGTGTCTGTGACTGTGTGTCTGTGTGTCTGTGTGTCTGTGTGCATGTCTGTAGACCATTCATGATCTCTGCAGATTTTCTCCCGTTCCTAGCCCCTCCTCCCCTCCCTACCCCTTATGTCTGATGGCATCAAATTTATTTTGTAGATTCATTTTTTATTACCTTAAGAAAAATATTAAGCAATATAAACTGAAAATAGGAATTTACTTCCTTGATACACTCCTCCAAAAATGAAATTGATGGCGTGATTTCCATCTATTCATTCAGTCCATTCTCAAAAATCTTAAAAACGCAGTCAAGTAATTTTGCCCTTCGAATCCCAAGCAAAGTAAGATAAAATAGAGGCAACGATTTTAAACACGGGATTTGTTCTATGCAGTAGTCCTTTTAAGGCAATGAAGAAAATTAATCTAGGCCTATTTTCCTTCTAACTATAATGATGTAGTTTTGCTCACCTAATACCGGTTAAAATGAAGTTATACATGCCCTTCCGTTCTTGAGCGTAAAATGATAAGCTTGCCTACCTAAATCTCTGACATAATTAAGTAATTTTTGCTTTACAAATCTCAAAATCTAGAGGAGCAAGTGTGTGTGTCTTCCATCAAAATATACTGGAGCAGGATTTCGTTGTTGTTGATGTTGTTGTTGGGTTTGGTGGGTTTTTATTAAAGTTTTGTTTGTTTGGGTTTTTGATTTTGGTTTTCATTGGTGAAGCTTTTATATTTATTTATTTCCGTTTTCATTATTGCCTCACGTTTTAAACAATGGAGTAAATTTGACCCCCTTTAAAAACAGCAAACAAACAAACAAACAAACAAACAAAAGACAATGGTCATGTTTGTCTGATCTCGAATACAATCGAAAAATTTGGCCACATGTGTGTCCAAATATTAGAGAACCATATTGTTTTTCTATATCTCTGCAATAATGTAAAAGCTTCGCTTCTTTAGGCTGGACATTGATATAGAATAAGAGCTTTGTCTCTCCATCTGGACATTGATATAGAATAAGAGCTTTGTCTCTCCATCTGGACATTGATATAGAATAAGAGCTTTGTCTCTCCATCTGGACATTGATATAGAATAAGAGCTTTGTCTCTCCATCTGGACATTGATATAGAATAAGAGCTTTGTCTCTCCATCTGGACATTGATATAGAATAACAGCTTTGTCTCTCCATCTGGACATTGATATAGAATAAGAGCTTTGTCTCTCCATCTGGACATTGATATAGAATAAGAGCTTTGTCTCTCCATCTGGACATTGATATAGAATAACAGCTTTGTCTCTCCATCTGGACATTGATATAGAATAAGAGCTTCGTCTCTCCATCTGGACATTGATATAGAATAACAGCTTTGTCTCTCCATCTGGACATTGATATAGAATAACAGCTTTGTCTCTCCAATCCCACCGTGTAACTTTGCCTTTATAATCTCAAAGAAAGTACTCACATCTAATTAAACCATTTCAAAACCGTTGCTCTCTCTGTCTGTCTGTCTGTCTCTCCATCTCTCTCACTCTCTCTCTGCCTGTCTGTCTGTCTGCCTGCCTGCCTGCCTGTCTGTCTGTCTGTCTCTCTGTCTGTCTGCCTCTCTGTCTGTCTCTGTCTGTCTATGTCTCTCTGTCTCTGTCTCTGTTGTCTGTCTGTCTGTCTGTCTGTCTGTCCTGTCTGTCTGTCTCTGTCTGTCTCTTCTCTCTCTCTCTCTCTTCTCTCTCCTCTCTCTCTCTCTCTCTCTCTCTCTCTCTCTCTCTCTCCTCTCTCTCTCCTCTCTCTCTCCTCTGCTCTCTCTCCCTCTCCCATCTCCCAACTCTCCATCTCCCCTCCCATCTCACCCTCCTGTGTACACACACTTTTGGTTTCAGGCTAAAAACAAAGAACATTTCTGTTATGCTATAGCGACAAAATATTATTGGCAACAATAATAATAATAATCTACACACAACAATACAACAAGCACACACACACACACACACACACACACACACACACACACACACACACACACACACACACACACACACACACACACACAACACTCCACCACACCACCACACACACACACACACACACACACACACACACACACACACACACACACACACACACACACACACACACACACCACACACACACCATCACACCACACCACCACACCACCACCACCCACCACCAACCACCACCATCCCCCCTACAGAGAGACAGACAAACAGACAGCACACCACACCACAGAGAGAAGACAGACAGACAGACAGACAGATACGAGAGAGAGAGACAGAGACAGAAAGACACAGAGAACCTCCGAACAAAACAGGCTGTGGGCGAGAGAGAGAGAGAGAGAGAGAGAGAGAGAGAGAGAGAGAGAGAGAGAGAGAGAGAGAGAGAAGAGAGAGAGAGACAGACAGACAGACAGACAGACAGACAGACAGACAGACAGAGGGAGAGAAAAGGAGAGAGAGCAGACGACAGACGAGAGACAGAAGAAACAGAGAACAGACGAGAGGAGACAGAGAGAGACAGAGAGAGGAAAAGGACAGAGAGAGGAAAAGATCCGAAAGCGATATTGCACCCAGTTAGTGCACTTATCTGAACATCATCTCAGAGCTCCTCATCTAATACTGTGTTGTCAGTTATTGGGGAGGCCGTGAGTGGGGGGGGTGCTATCGTTGGGATATTGCTGTCTCCCTACTGCTTGTCACAGGGCGATAAATATCGTCGTGTCTTTAGCCTGTGTGAATTATTCATAGAGGCATATTGCCTCTCTGCCTTGGGGTATAGCCCTTATTCAATTAGACCCCTTGTATCACTGAGGATTATTAGTTAGGGTTTTATTGAGGGGGGGGGGATTTTTCTTTTGTTTGGTTCGTGGTGTGTGGTTGGTTTTTGTTTTTTTTTTGGTTTAAACTGGTTTTGCTTTGGGTTGTTTTTTGTTGTTGTTGGAGGTTTTATTTTCTATTGTTTGTTTTGGTTGAATTTGATTGGAGACTGTTTGTGTGTGTGAGTGTGAGTGGCGTGGGGTGGTGTGTGTGTGTGTGGTGTGTGTGTGTGGTGTGTGTGTGGGGTGTTGTGTGTGTGTGTGTGTGTGTTGTGTGTGTGTGGGTGTGGGTGGGTGGTGTATGTGTGTGTGTGCATACCACGGTTTCTGTCTACATCTGTGTGTGTGTGTGTGTGTGTGTGTGTGTGTGTGTGTGTGTGTGTGTGTGTGTGTGTGTGTGTGTGTGTGTGTGTGTGTGGTCTGTCTGTCTGACATACACACACACGCACGCGCACGCGCGCGCGCACGCGAGAGACAGACAGACAGAGAGACAGACAGGTAGACAGACAGACATAGACAGACAAACAGAGACAGAAATTCAGAGACAGAGAGAAAGAAAAGGAAAGACAGATAAAGACATGGGGGCAGGTAGGCAGGCAGGCAGACTCAGACATACACATAGTGTAGAGGCATACTAGAAAAGAGCAACACTAGGTAAAATGTTGATTTTATTTTGTTGGTGTGTATACCTGCCATTATCTGAGAACATGGAAAATTAAGCCTACAACAATGAGAAAGAAGGACATAGAAGCAAAGAGAAAAGTATTAAGTTGGGTTTTTTTTTCTTACAAAGTATTTGAATTGAACAAAATATAACAGAGATTTGAAAAGACAATAAACTAATTTTGAACTTATGTTTGGAAAATGCCAACAAACAAAAAATAGCTGAAATTGGTTTCCATCAATATTCACCTGCATGTAACCTAAACATAGTTCTACTCTCTTAGTATCATTAATTTCAAAATCTAAATCACTGTTAGATTTGTTCATAAGCATAGCTTCAAAAAGACTGTTTGTAACTTTACCTTTTACTGTTGCTTTTTTAAAATTACCGTTCAATACTACATTTTAATTATCAATTAATTCTACAAATCAAACCATTCATCTTGATATGATCTGCAGACATGACTGGAAGCCATTTTTACACTGTGATAGGATCGGTAAGCAATAGTTAAAATGGATATGATAAATTAAGCAGATGGCTGGGTCCTCAACACAGCATTGTTTATTAGCCTTAAGGTATCAAATGATTTAGGTATTGGTTTTTTTTTTCTTCAGATGGACGGTATTAGATATTTGAAAGTATAAGGAGGTGTTTGGTTTTGAACCTGACGTTGAAGGTTACTGGAGGCACTAAAACTAAATGAGGTGACAGCCCTGGTATGGCTTTGGTGGTCGGTAGGGGTGTAACCAATATGGTATGGTATGGTATGGTAATGGTATGGTATGGTATGGTATGGTATGGTATGGTATGGTATGGTATGGTATGGTATGGTATGGTTTTAAAAACCGTTTTTCAAAACACAGCTTTGTGTTTTATTAGATAGCCATTTTCAGCAAAAAAGACATCCATATATTTTATACCTTTGAGCAGTCATATTGAAGGACAAAAAAAGATCACTGTTGGCAAAACACTTTGCACTTTAAAAGCCTGTATAAAGAGGTGGGGTTTAAAAAAAAATGTTTTGTTCTTTTTTTTTTTTTTAAGTGCAGTACAGTGGATAAAAGGGGGACAAATCTAACATAATGCCATGTCAGAAAGAGGTGAAAAACATGTAAGGGTAATGACAATAATGATGATAAGCAATAACATTGCCACCAGAAATACCTGGATACAAGTCGTTTTTCCCCATTAAATTTATTCAGAAAGGGAGGACAAAGAAAGGAATTGGAGAAAAGATAAGGACAGTGTTGTTTTAGAATCGTTTCTATTATTAGCCTTTTTTATTTTCTACGTTAGAAAAACAGAGAGAAATAACGCAAATTTGTTCAAGCTAATTCTCTTTGTTTGTTATTATTGTTTTAACTGATCGCCAGCTTTCTTTCCCCGCCTTTGTTTTTCCAAGATCTTTGTTCATAACAGTGTTTATAGGCTATGTTTGTAGTTCTAAGGAAAGCTACATCAAGCACAAGAGGCAATATTATTAAGATAGGCACAAACGTTAAACTTCACTTTGGAATTTTATTGATTCTCATTATCTCCTATCGTGGTATATAATATCATTAATTTTGAAATCGAAATCACGGTGACTTGTGGGGATTCTTGGTGTTTATATTGCTTTAAGTGTTCAGTTGCTTGAAATATTTAAGCCTTTAGACTTTATTTTCGTTATTTCTGTTTCCATTCCTCGAACAAAGACAATTTTGACAGATCATTTTTTTTCTTTTTGTGACCATTCTTCACGGAAATATTTCATCATATTTATTCAAAATCACACTGTATTTTCTTTGAAATTATGAATGTAGTTTTATCGTTATTTCTTCTTTGTTGTGTAGGTCTGTTTAGTTTGAAGTGTATTCTTTTATTTAATCTTCTCATCCTCGAAGTATTCAGATCAAGGATTTTTGTTGGCAAGTAAGCATTAATTCTTTGTTTTTTCCCTTTTATCTGTTGTTTCAGGCGATTCAAATTTAGGGCTAAGACTCCCAAACGTTTTGGTTTTGTTTGGATTTTTGTGTTTGTGGTTATTTTTGCTTATTATTTTTTTATCAATGATTTTTCAGAAAGCGTAGAATTGCCCACAAACATTGAAAAATAATATGAATATAAAGTGATGAAATCAAAATACATGTTTTCAGTCCTTTCGCCTCTGATGCTTCTAAGACATGTGTTATGTTTTTTTCGTTTTTGATGGTGGTTGGTTTTTTTAAGAATATATTTTCTGTCTATCAGTCTGTCTACTGGCTGTCTATCTGTTTGCCTGCTGTCTATCTGTCTCTCTGTTTTTTTGGTCTTTCTTGAGAAAAAATCCTTCAAAAACAAAAACAAAGACGAAACAAAAGACTATAGAAATAAAATCAAAACACAGGAAGGGGAAGGTGAAGAAGACGAGACAAAAGAAAACTTCAGAAACTATCCGCCCAGGAATTAGCCGGCATTGATTTCCCAAGCACAAGATAAACATTCATCATTACACAAGAGGCTAAAGTGATGTTTGGACTAAAAATTATCTCCTTCGACCCGAGTTAAAGGGTGTTTATCGATCGATCCAAAGGCACAGATGGCAGCCATATTGATTCTCTCGGCTAATACCCCCATGGTTCGTTGCCCGTAATAATAGTTTTTTTGACGCAACAGAAACATTATTCCAGTAAATTGAAGCTCCGAAAAATCGACACGGTAACAAAAACTAAGAATCACATCACGGTAGTAAAGACATAATTAGATTCGACGCTGCAATTATCCTTCAGACAAACAAACAAACAAAACAAGAATTAGCTGTAGTTTCGTACTCACCGACATTCTAAGGATTTTTAATGGACCCCAAGCTTTTTTTTTTTTTTGGGGGGGGGGGGGGGGGGGGATGAGCCGAGAACATTTTTTTTTTGCTGAAGAGAACACTTCGGCCGGAAATGTCACAAGCTGGTTCTCTCACGCTCGAAGACTTTCACATCAACGTGTAAGCTTTAGATTTATTGCCAGACGAGTTGATGACATCACCGCTGTTCCACGAGCCTTTTGGCAAACAACTGGTCTGTAGAAAATTCAAGTCTTTCAAACCTTCTACAGAAAAGGTGGTGCAAACGTGGAATGAAAGATTCAAACAAGGTACAAGTCGAGCAGAAAATTCAACGGTTTTTTTCCCGTCAAATTGACGCGATGGGAGCTTTTAGTGAAGCGATGTGTCCATTTTATAAAAGAAAAATAAATAAAAAGAAGAAGACAATTAAAAAGAAAAAGAAGGAAAGACATAAAGAAAAAAAGGAAACATGTTGTAGAAAGCAGGTGGTAGAAGCATTCAGAAGAGAGAGAGGGAGGAAAGGAAAATGTGTGAAAGGATGGGGGGTAGGGGGGCGAGGGGGAGTCTCATGCTTGCTTGACTTCTAAGTGGATAATTTCATGGACGTTTCGCTCCCTGGTGGTTTGCATGCTTTTGCCCCTCACAACTTGTGACTGCTGCAGCTTCACACACACAGATTACACACACACCACACACACACACACACACACACACACACACACACACACACACACACACACACACACAAGTCCAACATGGCATGATCCAAACAAAAAGTTGTGTCAAGCAGTGTTAGGCCTTTTACTTTGTTTCTTTGGGATTTGGGGGTGGGGGGTTTTGTTGTTTTTTTGTTTTCGCCTTTTTCCTCCTTTAAAGGTGCGAAACATATGGCTATCCCAGTTCATGTTCTGCACTTTTTCTTTCTCACTTTGCCATAACGTTCGTGTGACAGTCTGATCTCTCTCTCTCTCTCTCTCTCTCTTCTCTCTTCTGTCCTGTCTGTCTCTTCTCGTCTTCTTCTCTTCTGTCTCTCTCTGTCTTGTCTGTCTCTGTCTCTGTCTCTGTCTTCTTCTCTTCTCTCTCTCTCTCTCTCTCTCTCTCTCTCTCTCTCTCTCTCTCTCTCTCTCTCTCTCTCTCTCTCTCTCTCTCTTCTTCTTCTCTTCTTCTTCTTCTTCTCTTTCTTCTTCTTCTTTCTTTCTCTTCTCTCTCCCTTTTTGGTATGGGATACCTCAGTAGTCGGAGCGCTCGCTTTCTCCCAGCCAATATGAAGCAGCGTCGAGCGTGGTTGCCAGTTGGATGGGTGACTGTTTGCGCGCTTTGCCATCAGTACAGTTCCCCCAGTTCACCCAGCAGTAAATGGGTACCTGTCCTCTTTAGGGTCAGGGAAGGTAAAACAGCGAGGGAGGGAGGAGATGGGCGCCGCCCTCAACATGCTGGCCCCTAGAGAAGCTGAGGTCTCTGATGCCTCGCTCACCCACGACCACACAGGTTATGTGACACCTTTACCTTTTTGCCGTTTTTCTTCTCTTCTTCTTTCTTCTTTCTCTTCTTCTCTTTCTTCTCTTCTTCTCTCTTTGCATTCTTCTTCTCTCTTCTTCTTGCATTCTTCTTCTTCTTCTTCTTCTTTGCATTCTTTCTTCTTGCTTTGCTTCTTCTTCTTCTTTGCATTCTTCTTCTTCTTTGCATTCTTCTTTGCTATTCTTATTTGCATTCTTCTATGCAATTCTTCTTCGCAATTCTTCGTAATTCTTCTTTGCAATTCTTCTTCCTCGCAATTCTTTTTCTCCGTCTACTCCTCCTTCTCCTCCTCCTCCTTCTCCTCCTCCTCCTCCTCCTCCCTCCTCCTCCTCCTCCTCCTCCTCCTCCTCCTCCTCTCTTTACGATTTTTAAAACAATCAACGCTTGTTGACAGGTAGACAAGAATGCTGATGACATAATTGCAATTTCATACACAACAGGAGGCATCTGGACTACAACATTTGTTTATACAACTTTTTTTTTTAAAACGCAAAAAATGGATCCACCAGACACACCCTATTGAATGACTATACTATTGTCTAGTTGTGCTTGATTTTCCTGGTTTACCTGGGATTGTTGATAATGTTGTTTGTTTTTACAAATAAATTGTAAACCAAATAACAATTTTTTTTTCTCCTTGCTGTTGCGTCAGACAGAAAATTGATTTCATGGAGGGGGGATGAAGGTTTTACCAATCTTTAGCATATCAGGTGTAGAACTGTTGTTTTTGTTGTTGTTGTTGTTTTTGTGCGTTCCCCAGCTTAACACTCGGGGGGAGGGGGGGGGGGGGTCACGCAGAATGTGCACTTCATCCCACCTGGGAAACACTGTAAGACTGAAATTGGACACTGAATGAGAAGTTTGCTTGTATGGCTGTTTTCAAGTACCTCGCCATATAGGCAGCCATACTTCGACTTCAGAGTATATTTTATCCTTTAAATGAGAATGCAGGTTATGTTAAGAGCTTTCATGACTAAGGCAATCTCAACACAACATTTTACAACATCATAACAACATTTTAGTGTAGGCCTTGCAATTAGCTGACATCAATAACTGATACAGCTTTTGGCCTGGGCCAAGGTGTATATAACTTATCTCTGGAATATTATCGTCCTATCGTATTTTTTACATGTGCATTGGGGACGGGATAGCTCAATGGTCAGAGCACTCGCTCTCCCCAAAGGTTAATTTAAGCTGCGTTGAGCATGGTTACCTTACCTCTCAGATTGGTAACCTGTTTGTGCGCCTTGGCTTCAGTACAGCCCCCCAGTTCACCCAGCTGTAAATGAGTATCTGCTCTCTATAGAGTCAGGGAAGGTAAAGGCAGCCGAGATGAGGAGATGGGTGCCGCCCTCAATATGCGCCCAACACACACACACACACACACACACACACACACACACACACATACACACACACACACACACACACACAATATATATATATATATATATATATATATATATATATATATATATATATATATATATATATATATATATATATAATATATATATATATATATATATATATATATGTGACGCTCCACCACATAATGAGACGGAGTGCACCTGAGGTCAATTATAAGTTATTGACATGCTATTAATGTGCAATAAAGTGGCTATCAAATACAAAAAACAGATTGAAAATGGACAATTCTGTGCAACATTATTACAAATTGAAATGATAGACTGCAGGATGGGACAAAATGAGAAACGGGCAAGTTATTTTAGTAACAGGTTGTCAGAATGAGTGCTTTGGTATTTTTAAAACACA
>CM060320.1:42169137-42174137 GCA_030674155.1 Stramonita haemastoma | reverse complement strand
ACGTAAAAGAAAACAAGAGAATTCTCCCTAGCATAATGATATAGTAGAAAGCCAGTCTGATAGGGAAACATGTACACCTGCAAATAGGAAAACATAAAAATACATATGGCGCTGCTCTTGGGGCATGTGGCTTTTTTGCACAACGCAATGCCTGCACTGGGGCTGACCCTTATGGTTGACCAGGGCGTTGATACAAGGAATGAGAGTAGAGATGATTCTATCTATCTATCTATCTATCTATCTATCTATCTATCTATCTATCTATCTATCTATCTATCTATCTATCTAAATGATTTTAATGGTGCAGAAACACAAGAGAATGTAGATGTGCCAGAAGAAGATGAAATATTGGAACCATTGTTTAACAATCCGATAACTCAAAATGAAATTATTGATGCCATTAAACATTTAAAAACAGGAAAAAGTGCTGGTCCTGATAAAATAATTGGAGAAATGCTCAAATATGCAAATTCCACTGTAGTTACTTTTCTTGTTCAGTTATTTAATCATCTGTTTGAAAGTGGTGCTTTCCCTTTAGAATGGGCCAAGTCAGTAATAATTCCGCTTTATAAAAAAGGAGATATTAATAATGCCGATAACTATCGTGGAGTAGCTCTCACTAGTATATTAAGTAAACTCTATACTTACGTTTTGAATAAGAGATTAACTCAATGGGCAGATAATGAAGAAAAATTAATTGAGGAGCAAGCGGGCTTTAGAGCAAAGTACAGCACTGTGGATCATATATTTACTCTTTATTCTCTTGTTCAAAAACATCTGCTTTCCAGTAAAAAATTATATGTAGCTTTTGTGGACTTTAGAAAGGCCTTTGATTCGGTAAATAGAAATATATTGTGGCATGTACTAAGAAAAAACGGTGTAAATGGTAAACTATATACGGCCCTTAGAGCTATTTATAGGTCAGTTTTAGCGTGTGTGCGTGCAGGCAATGAATACTCTGATTTCTTTGAATGCCCCAAGGGAGTGAAGCAGGGTTGCATTTTAAGCCCACAAATGTTTTCGTTTTTTATAAACGAACTAGCCATTGAGTTATCAAAAAAAGGAAAACACGGCATTCAAATAATTCCTGGAGCAATAGAAGTGTTTTTATTACTTTTTGCCGATGACATTATCCTTTTGTCTGAGACTGTTATTGGTCTACAACATCAGTTAAATATCTTAAAAGAAGAGGCAGATCGTTTTGATTTAACAGTGAATATGGACAAAACAAATATTATTGTTTTTAGAATGGGTGGACATCTATCAGTAAGTGAAAAATGGTTTTACGGAAATGTTGAAGTCAAAATAGTAAATACGTATAAATATTTAGGATGATGTTTTCAACAAAGCTTAGTCTAAATTATGCATGGCAGGAATCTTGTAGGAAGGGGAAAAAAGGTGTAATAGAAATCCTAAAAAACATTACGAAAGCTTAATACGATAGACTGTTCTCTATTTTGGAAATTATTTGACACACAGATAGAACCATTGCTGACATACGCCTCAGAAATATGGGGACTATATGTAAATACCCAAATGGAAAAAGTGCACACATTTGCCATGAAACGTTTTTTAAACGTGCCAATACATGCATCTAACACTATGCTTTATGGAGAGACAGGAAGATATCCTTTGTATATAAGAACTTTTGTGAAATTTATTAGATATTTGGTTAAAACTGTTGAAACTTCCGCAGACCACTTTTGTGGCAGACAGTCATATGAAATGTTAATTATACAGATGGAACTGGGTAGGGAGAACTGGGCATATCAAGTTAAAAATGTTACCAGATGACAGCCCCGATGTGGCCTCTGTGGTCGGCGGGGCTATAAACAACATGATTGGATTGGATTGGACTGAATTGCTCTTGTTGCGCAAGCTCTCCCGGGGAGACCAGCTCCAATTTCACGCGGAGAAATCTGCCATATTCAATTCAATTCAGTCAAAAGTCATACCACAAGGTCAAAAAAACATCCCTTGCAAAACCTTGATGACCCGAACTTATGTGCTTTCACACGTCACTGACATGGAAGTAGTTCCATACCTAACCTCAAGCCTATGTTCTAAAAAAGAAAATACTCTGAAACAACCTGTTGATAACAACTGGAAGATGTTCTGATTTTTCGCAAAAATGTTATGCAACCTATGTTCTTCAAATTTACACAGAGAAATCGCACATCGCAATTGTAAAATTCAAACAAAAACCAAACAGTTTTACCTAAAATGACACCTGTTTCCGACCTTTATAAACAAGAAACCAAACAAGTTTGGAGGAAAAAAGCTCTTTTAAATTTACCTGACCACCACCAACTCAAAGTGTTGCCTTAAAAAGGTACCAGACGCACACATAGTGATTCGCCAAGTCTTTCAATCCTTCCTGCAGTTTTGGAACAGATGCACATCAAGAAAGGAAACACATGGTACACGCCCATCAACAGCGTAAGCATCCACCAACTCTGGAAATCAAACATATAATGCTCATCAGCCCCCCCCCCCCTCCCTTCATTTCTCTCCTCTCTCTCTCTCTCCACTCTCCCTCTCTCTCCTCCCATCCTCTCTCTCTCCCTCTCTCCTCTCTCCTCCTCTCTTCCTCCTCTCGCTCCTACTTACTCTCATTTCTTCAGGGGTCATCACGAGAGAGAGAGAGAGAGAGAGAGAGAGAGAGAGAGAGAGAGAGAGAGAGGAGAGGAGAGAGAGAGGAGAGAGAGAGAGAGAGAGAGAGAGAGAGAGAGAAGAGAGAGAGAGAGAGAGAGAGAGAGAGAGAGAGATCATAATAACTGATCATAATAATAACTGCAAATAAAACCTCAGTTACGAACCGTGTTCTATTGCAAGAATTAACCCCATGATCACAGAAGAGAGAGAACCAAAAGAAGCAGACAAAATCTTGTGTCTTTCCCCTCGCTTGATTAAGCAGCAGGTGAAGCGAGGCGTTATCGAACTCAGCTGCCCCCTCGCCTAGACTATCCCTAGGACAAAAACAGAAGGTGCAAGGCGGTGATGCATAACGAAAGGTTCCCCCAACTTCAGTTACCCGGACAAAAGATTTCCGAAGAATTGATCCATTCTATAACCATTATCCCTTAAGATGAAACAAAGAACTCGACAGACTGACAGTTCACGGGTGAATGTCTCATGAATGACTTTTATTGTTTTTTCTGTCCCTTTAGTTCTTTTAGTGTTGTGTGTGTGTGTGTTCAAACTGGCCGGCCTCTATAGCTCTTGTGTGAGACTACAGAGAAAGGATAGTCATTTGATCTGGAAGTCAGCCTCCAAGATGGCGCTACTATCCAAACTTTGCCTCTAATGCTGTGTGTGTATGGACATTGTTTGGTTTCACTATTGATATTGGACAAAGACTTTCCGAATTGTTTCAACACTACATGTTTGTGAAAGTAACAGCATGCTTTGAGATTATACCATGTTCAGTGGAACGGAAAATTGTGTGAAAATGTAATGTTCAATTTGTTGCCATTTTTGTTTTGAATAAAAGGGTTGATTTGTTTTTAGATTTGTACCACAATGATCAGAAAATCACCATATTGTATTTTTTCGTTTTGTTTGTTACATGGACAACATTCATTTTAACGAAGAAAAATGCCCAGTTCAGTTGAAAGGTGAAGCTCTAGGCTTATAAATCTGTGTTCCGACCAAGGCTAGCCAATATTTACCTCACCTTAAAGGTAGCCACATTCTGACTTCGGGGATGATGTACTCACTAGAACTATATAGATCTTTACACTGTGAAAAAACCCAATCGTGACAGTATTACTTGACATGCCTATGGATTCCATGGAGAACAAAGGGCCGCAACAACACCCCTCCAACGGACTCGGTTCTGGGAGATCCTCTTCAGCTCGGCCCACGTCATTCCGGCTGCCTTCGTCTCTGCTTCAATGCTTCTGCGCCAGGTTTGTTAGGGGGTTGATCCACTTTCCGCTTCCTTGTGGATTCCAGTCAAGAGCCTGCCTGGTGACATTTGAAGCAGGCTTGAGAGCATGGCCGACCATCCCCATTTCCTATTCTTGATCTCGGGGTGACAATTTTAAGTGGTTCATAATTGACCTTCACTGTACATGAGTCTTAGTACAGTGGTCTAATGGTTGGGCAAAACTGCTAATTCCCTTTGTCCCAAATCCTTGTGCCTAGTTACCCAGATATCAAAATTCTCTGTTGATTTCAACCCCCCCCCCCAAAAAAAAAAAAACAATAAGAAATAGTGTTATATCATTGGTACCAGCTTAGATCATGAAGTCACCCAAAGAAAGTCTCCACCTGTATACGCCGCATGCATCTTCTGAGCTTCCTACTGTTCGGTATATTCTAGCGAGCCATCAGTCCTCTCCAAAAAGAAATCCCAACCAACCAGCCAACCAACCATCCAAACGACCAACAACTAACAAAAACCAGTTCATCGAAGCAGCAATGGCCTTTTAACTCATCGACTGAAGCTTAATAATTGTATTATTGAGGGAAAAGTAGTGGAGGAAAACAAGTACAGTAACCCTTACAACTTCTCAATCATTTTGAAAATGACTTGACCAAAGACAAAATTTTAATAAAAATTATAAAAAAAATAAATTCTAGAGAATAATGTCTTTCAATGACAGCATTTTAGGGCAATTTGGGGAGGTAAGAACCATGCCTACGGCTCCTGAAGCTATTATTGTCAAGTATTTGTTCATCCTTGGAGGACCTTCGCTTGCTCATGAATCTTCTAAATTTTCAAATAACAATGTTGTCCTCCTTTTGTTTTGTTTTCTTTTTTTAGGCCAACGGCGTTACCATAAAACATTCCAAAAAAAAAAACCACTCAGATCTAGTGATACTTTAAAGAAAAATATATACATGAATAGTGAGCACAGACTGACATCATGATTTAGAATTTGAGGTTCAGACCTATGATCATAAACACACTCTACCTCCTGATATTATATAGGATAGACATGTCTTACTGTTGACTTGCAAGAATTGCAACCTGTGGCGGTGTAATTGTCACT
>CM060320.1:42146637-42161637 GCA_030674155.1 Stramonita haemastoma | reverse complement strand
TGTCGTCATTATTATCGTCGTTGTCGTAATCATTGCTGTCTTTGTCGTCATCATTGCTGCCGTTGTCATCGTCATTGTTGTGTCTGTCATCATCATTGTTGTCACTATTGCCATTATCGTCTTTGCTTGTATTTACACACACGCACGCACGCACGTACCCACGCCCCCCCCCCCCCCCCCCCCCCCCCCCACACACACACACACACTGCCAGATCGTTTCCTTTTTCCCAACTAATGACCATAGGATGTCCGGCACACCAGGGGTCTGCCCCCAGGAACAATACTTCTTTCACACTGAAGCATCAAGGCAGTACAGACAGAGAGTGGGCCACAGGATCTAGGAGCTTTTAAGCTTGGGCTCTGCAGGTTAAAACAATCATCACTATCAAAATCGTTCCTCCTGACGGATGTTACACCCGAGAGGTTCAAACCGTTCGACTTCAATCCCATGGGCCCATCAAGCTGTGCAGCCCCGAATGGCCTGTGTGGTTGGTAGGGCTATAAACAACAGGATTGAATCAAGTCGTGGGTTCGAATCTCGGCGGTGTCTGGTAAAATTTCAGGGTTGGGATATCTTTACGATCTCCCAGGTCAACATCAAGTACAGACCTGCTGTTGTCTTGATTCACTTCGTGTTCATGATTATACACATACACAAGATCAAGTATGCAGGTTAAAGATCCCGTGGTTTAAGTCAGGCGTTCGGTGCGTTAAGGAAACGCAAAACATGCCCAGCATATATCCTTGAAGTCGGAATGCAGCTACCTTCATGTGGGCAAAAATGGTGGCATACGCAAAAATCTCACCATTGGAGCTCTAGAAGAGAAACGAAAATAAAATCGCTTTTATCGTGTTTATGCGTTTGAAATGCTTTAAACACACCCTACCCCCCTCCTCCTAAAAAAAATAATCATACACACAAGCAAGTAACGACACTAATCTCTGCAAATCACAGCCGACGACTTCTATAACACGAGACCTAACACGCGCGCACGAGCACACACACACACACACACACACACACACACACACACACACACACACACACACACAGCACACACCACACACGCACACACACACACATACACACACACACACACACACACATCACACACACACACACACACACACACACACACACACACACACACACACACACACACACACACACACACACACGTGTCCCATCCTCCCAACCTTCTGCTCATCTGAAGATATTCAAAACTTTTAATAAACAAAAAATAATAAAAAAAAAAGGAATACACACAACACACCCCACCCACACCACAAAAAAAAACAAAAAATTTTACACAAACACACCCCACCACCCCCCCCCCCCCACACAAAAAAAAAACAAAACAAAAATGAAGGGGCAGGGCTGGGCCAGGTCAGGCCAGCAGTCGTCTGCTTTCATGATTATTTTCATTCCAAGTCAAAGAGTAAGGGCAGTAGGGAGGGAGGGGGATGGAGGGAGCGGGAAGGCAGGTAAAGATGTGTCACTCACTCTCATTACTGAAATGACGCCCACACCGTCTAGGCTATCGAACCGCTGGCTGGGGGTTTGCCGAGACTAGTACTAGCCGAGACCTAGGCCTTGTGTTGTAGGGGCAAGCTCCCAGCATGCCTCTCTGTCCCCTGTCCCTGTTCCGTCTGCCAAAAGCGCTTCCACTTCCTGTCAAGATCCTTTTTCGTTTGGTTCGGGGTTTTTTGCGTCCTCGGACATGTAGCTGTTTACATTTTTAAAGCCAGGGGCCTTTCTTTTAGGATGGGGAAAGTTGTGAATTGTAAGTATTGATGAATGAAAGAGAAGTTTTAAGAGTGTGGGGTATTCTGGTTTGTGGGTTTTTTTTCTAAAAAACTCAACATGGGGCATGTGCGGCAGGACATACAAATCACACAAAAAATAGGCACTTAAAAATATCCTAAGCGTTACTAGTTCTAATGTATTTTTTTTGAATTCTCTAAAAGTCTGTTTATTTTTAAAAAAATAGTTCCAAATCGATTTCTAACGTTGTGTAAATGTTTCATTTTGTTTGTGTAAACTGGATGCAAAATCCGTTCTTATCTGCCCATGTTATATATCACTTTAAACAATTGCTTAAATGCAATCAGTTGGTTTCTTTCTTATTTTTTTTATTACATGTTTATGTGTTTCAATGGCTAAGAACAAACCATTGTTATCAGTATGCCACAAGAGGCAATCACCAAACAGTCATAGATCTCACTATTATGGCATCTTGCCACTGTAGTTAAATGATTGTGGCTCTGCATTTGTCATAAGAGCTCTGAACTTTGTCAAAGGGAGTCTGCTGTTGTCATAGGGCTCTGTACTTGTTAGGGCATATTGAAGGGCTCTGTATTTCACTAGTCATAAGCGACTTCTCAGTACCTTAGTCATAAGAGCTCTGTACTTTGTCATAATGGGGCTCTGTACTTTGTCATAGGGATGGCTCTGTACTTTGTCATCGTTTGCAGGCTCTCTGTACATTTTGTCATAGCGGACTCTTGACCAGTCTATACTTGTCATAGAGGTACATCATGTACCTATTGTCATTTAAGGGGCTCTGTACTATCTTGTCTACTCATGAGGGCTCTAGCTTTGTGACTATCACAGGAGGACTGCTGTAACTAGAGTCACTCAAGGGCTCTGTGACTAGTCATATGGGGAGGCTCTGAACTAGTCATAGGAGCTCTGATACCTAGTCATGAAAGACAATGCCGTATTCAACTTTTAGACCATAGGGTCTGCTACTTGGACGTGCAGTCAAGACTGCATGCTGTGTTTGGTAAGATACCTAAGATCTTCCTTTCTCAGACTGAATTGTCAGCTTGATATGTTTGTATCATCCATACTTTCAGCTAAAAATTGGCTTTTTTTAACAACAAAATGGATTTTTTGTTTCACCTGTGTAAAAGTGTTATGCATAACATTTGCACTCATGTCCTGGTGTTCTACTGTACTTGAAAGACTTGCAGGGAGCGTGTAAAATCCAATGCTAATTCCAGTACGAAATGTCCTGAATCAGACAGACTGCTGTCAGCCTTCACTCAACCCACCACTAGATTATGAAGTCTTTAACATCCTAACTCTCCCATAATTGCACCCCTGACCATGAAAGTAAAATAATCATCATAAACTATCTCACCTTTCCTCTTATAGTTTTTTCTTTTTAGGATCATACCACTGATAGGTCATGTCTGTATCAAATAAATCTGCAAGAAAAGATTCTGAACTTGATAGGTAAAGTAAAGGTGTTCCCATAATCCCGTTGGTGTGTAGGGGAGCAAGGCATCAGAGACCTCAGCTTCTCTAGGGACCAGCATTTGAGGGCGGCGCCTATCTCCTCTCCCTTGCTGCTTTACCTTCCCTGACCCTAAAGAGGGCAGGTACCCATTTACAGCTGGGTTAACTGGGGGGACTGTGCTGAAGCCAAGGCGCGCACCTATCCAGGCTCCACGCTGCTTGACTTGGGGAAAGCGAGCACTTTGACCACTTAGCTATCCTGCCCCCAACTTGAACTTAATATAAAAATATTACAAAAGTCATCGACCAGACAAGAATGTTTGAGATGAAACCAAAGTCACTACCCACACCTACCTCAACAAAGATCACCCAGTGACAGACCAACAGACAAGACAAGACAAGACAAGACCAAACAAGCAGAGAACACGAACCAAGCCAAAACCAAACCCAAACCAAACATCCAAACCACCGAGCTAGGCTAGCTAAACGGAGCCGAGCCAAGCTGCCACCCCCACCTCGTTAGAGGCATTCTGTCGTCTGTGACAGTGCAGATGGCAACGGGACAAAGGGCTCATATTCCGCACATGCGGGACGAGAGGTGAAATATCAGTGGCCATGACGGGGTAATGAAGTTACTCTCCTCTTCTTCCTCTCTTCTCTTCTTCCTCCTCCTCCTCCTCCTCCTCTATCCCTACAAGCCAGCTGAGAGCGAGGCTGGCGCATGCGCGCGCGGGAGGGGGGGGGAGACTGCTGAGGCTAAGGCTTAGGCCTTGAATGGCGGCGGGAATGGGTGCGTGATTAGGGGGGCGGGGCGGAGAGGGAAATTAAGTTGTCGCGTTGACAGCCCCGCCATCTCCCAAAACAAACACCCCTCCCTTCCTTCCTCCATTCCTCTCTACTACTACTACTACTACTACTCCTCCCGATCGACAGACAGTAGGAGCTGCTTTTTCCCCCCACTACACACTGTGGTACTCCTGGCTTTTGCTTGTATTATTGCTGCTCTCTCTCTCTCTCTCTCTCTCTCTCTCTCTCTCTCTCTCTCTCTCTCTCTCTCTCTCTCTCTCTCTCTCTCTCTCCTCTCTCTCTCTCTCTCTCCTATGTTCTTTTTGCTTGCTTGCCCTTGTCGTTGTCGTCAGTTGGCGCAGGGGGGTGTTTTATAGTTGGTTGGTTGGCTTCCTGAAGGGAAAAAGAGAAAGGGTACTTCTGTCTGTCTGTGTCTCGTCTGTCGTCTGTCGTTCTCTGTCTGTCGTCTGTCTGTCTGTCTGTCTGTCTTGTCTGTCTGTCTGTCTGTCTGTCTGTCTGTCTCTCTTCTCTCTCTCTCTCTCTCTCTCTCTCTCTCTCTCTCTCTCTCTCTCTCTCTCTCTCTCCTCTCTCTCTCTCTCTCTCTCTCTCTCTCTCCTGGCTGCCACACCCCAAGAGCAAAACTCGAAAATACATCATAGTATTCAGGTTCAATTTCTTTGAAAAAAAATCATGAAACCAAAGCTCATAATATACATAAAAGGACATTTGTATCCACAAAAATCACAATATTATTCTAAATATACCTTCCCTATGTCTGGGGAAAATATATATGGCTACTTAAAATTATAACAAAATTAATGAGAATTGTTATCTTTGTTTATGCATATAGCTACAAAGATTTATTACAACAAAAAAATAACAGAGAGAGAGAGGGGGGGGGGGGGGGATAACTATATACATGGCTACTTAAAATTATAACAAAATGACAATTGTTACCTTTGTTTATGCATATAATCAGATTTCCACAAAATAATAACCGAGAGAGAGAGGGGGGGGGGGGGTTGGGAGGGAGGAGGAGGGGGCTGGTGTGTGTGTGTGTGTGTGAAAGACCCAGCGGAGCGAAACAATGGCAGGCCAGGCTGACTTAGCCATGGAAACCCGTTCAGTGACTGACTGACATGGCGATGTCTTTTGATAGTTACTGCTTTGTGTTTTCTTTTCTTTCTCTCTTCTCCAGACCTGTCTCACATCACCGAACATGTTTCACTTTTTTCTTCTGAAAAGCATGAGCTTTTGTGTGTGTGTGTGTGTGTGTGTGTGTGTGTGTGTGTGTGTGTGGGGTGTGTGTGTGTGTGTGTGTGTGTGTGTGTGTGTGTGTGAGGGGGGGGGGGGGGGGCAGGGGGGATCGAGTGGTGGTGGCGGTGGTGGTGGTGGTGTGTGTGTGTGTAAAGTCAAAATCAAAGTGAAAGTGTTATTTACTTTCCCGATGGTGTGTGTGTAGTGTGTGTGTGTGTGTGTGTGGTGTGTTTTGTGCGTGCTGTGCGTGTGTGTGTGTGTGTGTGTGTGTGTGTGTGTGTGTGTGTGTGTAAATTCTTATCAAAAGTTTACCCATACAAAGTGCAAGGATTCCTTACAGGATCTAGATCTAGATATTTTTCCTTAAAAAATCTCCGATTTTCTTTCATAAACATGCAGAGACAATCACCCCAATTAGATTGTACTTGAATTTTAAAATCAGCTATCAAAAACGCATGGCAGGATTAACCTCAACAAACTTAGAGCTCCTATCTACCAATCTATATCATTTAGAAATTAAAGCACCAGAATAGGACTTGGAAAAAAAACATCAATAGAGTCAATTGACCATGATCAACCTAAATTTATTTCTTCCGTAACACAAAATTGAAGATTCGAATACGATGTGACAGCCCCGATAGGGCCTATTATGGTCGACAGGCGGGGCTATTTAAAACAACAAGATTGGATTGGGTCGGAGATTCAAATATTCTTCTACTGATCGTAACTCGATATCGCGCCAAGACTTCCCACACCAACAATTTGTCACTTCCAAAAGACTGTATTGAAGACGTTTTTTTTTTTTCTTTCCCTCTCGCTCTCTCATTGTCCAAATCTTTATCCATGCAGAGACACGATCAAGCAGACCGTGAAACATCTGTTTTGAGAGAGAGAGGAGAGAGAGAGAGAGAGAGAAGAGAGAGAGAGGAGAGAGAAGAGAGAAAGAGAGAGAGACAGACAGAAGACGAAGCACAAAGAAGACAAACAGAGGGGATCGAACTGAGAGAGAGAGAGAGGAGAGAGATGGGGATCTGAAATCGAGAGAGAGAGAGAGAGAGAGAGAGAGAGAGGAGAGAGAGAGAGAGAGAGAGAGAGAGAGAGAGAGAGAGCATCATTTCTTTTTCTTTCTTTTTTTAAAGGTACACACAAACACACACAGATACAAAAAAAAAGCTACCGTATAATCACCATTTTACCCGTGGCCTAAACGCACCGATACACCCGCACAACCACCGCACCCCGGCCATACAAGACCAGAGAGGAATCGCACTGGATGTCAACCCCTCCTCTTCTTTCTCCTCCTCCTCCTCCTCTCTCCTCCTTCTCCTCCTCCATCTCCTCCACCTCTAGTCGTTGGTATATGACGACCACGTGAATGAATGAATGAAAGGATCAGGCCTCTCCAATTAACCGTCATTTAGTGACAGCAGTTGCAAGCGGGCAAGACATACAGAGAGAGAGAGAGAGAGAGAGAGGGGGGGGGGGGCAGGGAGGAGGGAGGAGGCTGAATGAATGAAATACCCACAAGACCGGTAAGTGTCAGCTTCATCTTTTGTAACCTGGGTTTTGCACTAACCTCACCTCATCTTCCATCTATAGCCACTTTTTATCTGTTATGGTCTTTTTTTTCGGGGGGGGGGGGGGGGTGGTTAGGTTTGTTTTTGTCGTTTGGTTGGTTGGTTGACAGCATATCTCTTTTTGTTTGGGGGGGGGGGGAAGTTGAGGGGGGAGGTGAGGTGATGTACTTTTGTCGTTTTCTTGTAGGCCTAATACCTCTCTCTGTCTGTCTGTTATCTCTCTCTCTGTCTGTCCTGTCTGTCTGTCTGTCTGTCTGTCTGTCTGTCTGTCTGTCTGTCTGTCTGTCTGTCTCTCTCTCTCTCTCTCTCTCTCTCTCTCTCTCTCTCTCTCTCTCTCTCTCTCTCTCTCTCTCTCTCTCTCTCTCGTCATTCGGATAAGACTTTAAACCGCGGTCTCATGTGCGAACGCACGAAGAACATCTTGCACACACGTTCCTGTTCCTCTTTTCGTAAGAGTAGGCCATAGTGTGCCAGTGAGAACAGATGACAATATTTACAAAAATTGCATACATACGGGGACTGCGTGTAAAAAAAAAGAGTGCTTATTCCATTATTCTCAATATTAAAGGATAAAAAAAAATTAAATAAAGGCTATCTCTGTCTCTCCTCCCCCTCCCCCTGTCTCTCTATCACTAGAAAACAAACTTGCATAGCTTTACCTCTCTCTCTCTCTCTCTCTCTCTCTCTCTCTCTCTCTCTCTCTCTCTCTCTCTCTCTCTCTCTCCTCTCTCTCTCTCTCTCTCTCCCAGCAATGCTTTGCTTCTACCTCTTTTTTTAATTTTTTTTTTCCTTTTTACCTTTTTTTTTTCCTTTCTCTCTTGCCTGTCTGTCTTGTCTGTCTCAATAATCCGTGTGGGTAGTACTAGCTAGTAGCGGCAGTAGCGGACGGAATAGGGAGACTGCGACGAGTGGGTTTTAGCAGACAATGAAGGCGATTGACATCTGGTGATTAGGCCAGAGGCCAATAGAAAGTTGTTGGCAGGCAAATCGCCCTATGCTTCCTTCTATTCTATACTACTGCTACTGCTGTAGTGCTATGCTGCTATTGCTCTTAGCTTTACTATACGGTCAGTCCTTCTCTGACAATAATTCTCGACATGACAATCTTCTTCGTCCTTTTTTTTTTTTTTTTTTTTTTTTTGGGGGGATTCATTATCCCGGCTAGTATATCTAGATCTACGCATTCAGTCGGCTACCAGTATGAAAGATAAGAGATAAAAGAACATGGATGGAGAGGATGCATGGGTGGATGGGTGAGAGGATATGTATGTGGATGGATGATGGGTAGGTGGGTGGGTTGGTAGATGGGTGGATTGATGGATGGTTGGGTAGATGGATAGATGGTTGGGTAGATGGGTGGGTGAGTAGATGGGTGGGTGGATGGGTGAATGGGTGAGTGAGTGGATGGATGGATGAATGGATGGAGATGGATGGATGGATGGGTAGCTGGATTGATGGGTGGGTGGGTGGGTGAGTGAGTAGATGAGTGGACGGGTGGGTGGATGATTGGGTGGATGGATAGATTAAAAGGGTATGTGGGTGGGATGGGTAGATGGGTGAATTGATGGATGGATGGGTAGGTGGATATAGGTGGGTGGGTGGGTGGGTGAGTGGATGATGGATGGATGGATGGATGGATGATGGATGGATTGATGGGTGGACATATGGAAAGATGGGTGGGTGGGTGGGTGAGTAGATGGGTGGATGGGTGGGTGGATGGTTGAGTGGGTGAATAGATTAAATGGGTATGTGCGTGGTAGGGGGAAGGATGGATGGGGGTGGATGGGTGAGTGGATGGATGGATAAGTGGGTGGGCGGATGGAAGAGGTGAGGGGTAGGTGGGTGTGGATGAATGAATAAAGGGGTGGGTGGATGGACGGGTGGGTGAGTGGATGGGTAGGTGGACGGACGGACGGACGGACGGACGGACGGACGGGCGGATGGATGGATGGGATGGATGGATGGATGTATGGATGGATGGATGGATGGGATGGATGGATGGATGGATGGATGAAAAGATGGGTGGGTAGGTTAAGGAAAATGCGGAAGGGCGAGGAATGGTATGGAGGTCTGTAATTGATGGAAGAATATGGAATAAACGGAACTGTATATTTTCTCTTTTTTTTCAGTGACTTTGCAGCCCAATTATATTGCCTTGTAATAATGACTGGGGTTTTTTGCTGGGAGGCAAGGGGGTCATTCCTCGTTTAGATCTCCAAGGTTCACCAATACGAAGGTTTTGCGTATGGTATCGTTTTATGCCCACATCTTGAAGTAGCCGAATTCCGACTTCAGAAATGGTGGCTAAATAAAGTTAAAACACAAGTTTGCATGCTGTTTTTTTTAATATTAGACTAGTTTTTAATCATTCGTTCTTACTGGCACATATGGCCTACTCTTCCATAAGGCAAAACCGTTTTTTTTTCGAGTGCGCAAGATGTTCTGTATGCGTTCGCAAATGGGACCTTAGTTTATAGTCTCATCCTAAGGACTTTCGGAGGAGTTGAGTCAGTACCGATGTTAACTCCTGGAGAAAAAATCCCATTGAACAAGCATCCCAATGACAGCTCGAACCTGGGCTCGAACTCGGGGTGTCAAATCGCAAGCAAACCGCTTTAACCACTAGACTATCCCGCCTCCTTGATGATTGTTTTGTTTTGTTTTGTTTGTTTGTTCAATGCTCAAAAGGTGTCAAATTTGTTTGATGTTCTTGTGTAATAGAACAATTGTGGCGGGATGATGTGCCAGAAGAAATTCTCTATTTTTTTTCCCTTTGATACAAAGTCCACAATAGTTTATGGGAACAGGATAGCCAGTGGTCAGAGCACTCGCTCTCCCCAAGCTTAGGTTAAGCAGCATCGAGCGTGGTTACCAAGTGGATGGGTGACCGTTTGCACGCCATGGTTTCAGTACAGTTCCCCAGTTTCACCCAACAATAAATGAGTACCTACCCTCTTTAGGTCTAGGAAGGTAAAGTAGCGAGGAGAGGGATGGGGCCGCCCTCAATATGCTGGCCCCTGGAGAAGCTGAGGTCTCTGATATCTCCATCCCTAACAACCGCATAGGTTATGGGAACACGAACTACTGCCACCGAAAATATTACATGTAGATTTTGATCTGTTCTTCCCTACCCTTTATTTCCTTTCTCTGACTCTGTCTCTGTCTCTGTCTCTGTCTGTCTGTCTGTCTGTCTGTCTTCTGTCTGTCTGTCTCTCTGTTTCTCTCTCTCTCTCTCTCTCTCTCTCTCTCTCTCTCTCTCTCTCTCTCTCTCTCTCTCTCTCTCTCTCTCTCTCTCTCTCTCTCTCTCTGTTCTTCCCTACCCTTTATTTCCTTTCTCTGACTCTGCTGCTCTGTCTCTGTCTAACTGTCTGTCTGTCTGTCTGTCTTCTGTTAGTTTCTCTCTCTCTCTCACTCTCTCTTCTCTCTCTCATCTCACTCACTCTCTCTCTCTTCTCTTGAGAGATCTCTCTCTCATTCTCCCTTGATCTGTTCATCCCACCCTTTATCACATTCTCACTGACTCTGTCTTGTTCTGTTCTGTTGTCTGTCTGTCTGCTGTTGTATTTTGTCTCTCTTCTCTCTCTCTCTCTCTCTCTCTCTCTCTCTCTCTCTCTCTCTCTCTCTCTCTCTCTCTCTCTCTCTCTCTCTCTCTCTCTCTCCTCTCTCTTCTCCTCTGTCTCTCTCTCTCTGAATTAATTCATCTAACACATGCCTAAAGCCCTAAAACTGTAAAGGAATCTGCTCATTTGTTAGAGAAAATATACAATCATCTTCTTGAACAACACTGTTTCCGAAATCAATCAAACAAGAAAGCAAGAAAACAAAACAACAAAAAAACCATCAAACTCAAACTGGGGAAGGAGAACATAATAAAACCATGAAATCGTGAAAAACATTTTCTGAATTAATCATCCACATCAGGATTTTGTGTGTGGTACTGTGTAGATGGACGTAGACTAACTCCGCTCCGTCTCTGCAAAGAAGAAGAAGGCAGCAGTGCGCTGCAGGTCCATCCATCCATGCATTGGGGAAATGACAAAATGCTGTCTTACACCTGGTGACACCAAGAGTCCTTTGTTACCTGTGTTACTGGGCACTCCTCGCCTATTCCCTCATCTTTATGAACCTAATGAGGGTAATGAGGGCGGCTGCCGCTGCTGCTGCTACTGCTGCTACCGTACCGCTGCTGTTTCTACCACTGCTGTTGATGCTGCTACTGTCTGCTGCTGCTGCTGTTGCTGTTGCTGCTGTGATGGTGGTGGTGGTAGTGGTGGTGTGGTGGTGGGTGGTGGTGGTGTGGTGTGGTTGTGATGATGATGATGATGATGATGATATGATGATGGTGATGATGGTGATGGTGATGATGGTGGTGGTGATGGTGATGGTGATGGTGATGGTGATTGATGATGATGATGGTGATGATGATGCCGACGCATCGCTATTGTGTGAATGTGGGTGGTCTAAAACAGACGAGATTTTCTGCTCCTAACGAAAGAGTTAGAAAGACAATCAATCAATGAAACTCTCTGAACTTTAGTTTAAATTGTCTAATAACAGAGGTATGGTCCTTTTTTGTTTGTTTTCTTTTTTCTCTAATGAGACTTTGATCATTTGTATTTAAGGCATAATTTACTTTAAAATGGATATGAGAGAGAGAGAGAGAGAGAGAGAGAGAGAGAGGAAGAGAGGAGAGAGAGAGAGAGAGAGAGAGAGAGAGAGAGAGAGAGAGAGAGAAGACAGACAGAGAGAGAAAGAAAGACAGACAGAGGAGAGAAGACAGACAGACAGACAGACAGACAGACAGACAGACAGACAGACAGACAGACAGACAGACAGACAGAAGAAGAAGAGAGAAGAGAGAGAGAGAGAGAGAGAGAGAGAGAGAGAGAGAGAGAGAGAGAGAGAGAGAGAGAGAGAGAAGAGAGAGAGAGAGAGCAATGCAATGATGTTCAAGTGTCAAAAAAGTCATTATCTAATCACTGAAAAAAATGATTTTCTAAACGAAAATCTAGTTTCGACTTCTAACGAGGAGCAAACACGCGGGGCAAGTAAATAAATTGTGCTTAGCCAATGTGTGTGAAATGTTAATAAGTACGGGAAATTGCTTTTTGAAAGTTGTCAATGCTACACAAACTGGAGTCATGATGAGGACTTCCGTTCACAACACATGCGTAAGAAAATCAGTCACGGAGGTCGTGTTTGTGAAACTGCTTTAAAGCTGTATCTGGGCGAAATGATCAGTTGACAGTTTTACCGTCCTGTGTCGTTTAAAGCTTCCATTTTTCCCACACACACACAGGCTTTGAAGCGTATTATGAGCGTTTAATTCAGCATGAAACGTCGTGCCTTTTGACAGTGAAACTTGTTAGGATGCACTAAAATTGGCTTTCCGCATTCGTTACGTTTTCATAGCTGGTTGATAATGAATGTGTGTCCAAGGTTTTAATTCCATAAAAAAAAGAAAGTTAGTGTGTGTGTGTGCGTTTTTGTTTTTTGTTGTTGTTTTGGATTTGGTTTTTTTCTTTTTTCTTTGATTGACTAAGGCCTGTAAGTACCCAAGCGACGATAATCGCATTATTATTATGATGGGCATGTTTGCTTTCCTGCGCGCTTCTTGTTGCAAAAAAAACTTGTGTTGTTTGCCACATGCTGCTGTTAAAGACCTTTTTTTATGCGTACAGGTAGGCAAGCAGGCAGAGAAGTTCTGATCAGCTTCCATTGCTAACTTGACATGCAGGTAAACCAAATTCAGATCTGAAAAATAACACAAGTCCAGAAAGAATCCTGTTTATCCACTTACTGGTTTTAAAATGCAGTTAAGTTTTGGACATAACTGTACCGAATGTGTGCCTCGCATTCTATGCCAAAATCTCGGCCATATGTTATGTTCTGTATAGGGGGAAGGATAGCTCAGTGGTCAGAGCGCTCGCTTTCCCCCTAGTCAAGTTTAAGCAGCGTCCAGCGTGGTTACCAGTTGGATGGGTAACCGTTTGCGCGTTGACTTCAGTACAGTCCCCCCCCCCCAGTTCACCCAGCTGTAAATGGGTACCTGCCCTCTTTAGGGTCAGGAAAGATAAAGCAGCGAGGGAGAGGGATGGGCGTCACCCTCAGCATGCTGCCCCTAGAGAAGCTGAGGTCTCTAACGCCTCGCTCCCCTACGACCGCTAGGTTAGGGACACCTTTACCTTTACCTTACCTTTTTATGTTCTGTATTCGGTATGTCCAAAGCCTGCTGGTTTATGATCGTTAGGTTGGGTGTGTTTCCTCTAATGACTTGACCAATACTGTAGGTAGGTGTGTGTATTACTCGGGCCTGGTTGAAGCCAGGCTTTATAAAATAGAGTACAGCATCGCACCGTCAAGCAGTTTTAAAGCTTGTCCAGTTCATAGTTTTGTCATAGTACCATGGCCATCGAAAAAACCACACAAGAAGTTGATTCGGTTCCTCCCCCACCCCCCAAGAAAATATTAAAAAAGCAAACAAACGAGACGAAATACAACACAAAACAATAACAACAATAGCAAACAAAACCAATCCATAACAAACGAAAAAAACACCACCAACAAAAAACAAAAACCCCACAAAACAAACTTTTCAGCTACAAAATGCAGTAGCAAACTTTGCTGAATGAAAAATGCCTTATAATCAGTGTGCAACCGACCCAAGTTTGTGTGTGTGTGTGTTGTGTTGTGTGTTGTGTGTGTGTGTGTGTGTGTGTGTGTGTGTGTGTGTGTGTGTGTGAGCGGGCGTGTGTGTGTGGGGGGGGTCCGTGCTGTCCGTGCGTTTTTGTTGTCTGGCGTGCGTGTGTGTGTTTGTGTGTGTGCATGAGTGCGTGCAGTCATGTGTAATGTGTGTGTGTGTGTGGGCGGCGCGTGCGTGCGCGGCGCGCACCCTGCTAATTTACACAAATTGCCAATAAGCCTGAATTTGCCTTTTTTTTGTTTGTTTCCTTTTATCATTGTTATTTTTCTTTCAAAATGCCTATTTTCTTCCTTCTATTTCTTTTTTTGAAAACAATTTCTTTTTGAAAACAATGACTCTAAAGTCAGCAATCAAGAATCGTTCATTGAAATCAGGTGTGTACCAGTCAGTCACCGAGTCCGTGTGTGTGTGTACACATCTTTGAAGATGCACCCAGCCGCTGATAAGGCGACAAGGTTCCAGCCTGATGTCATTTTGATGTCTGACGTGGTTACAGTTATGACCTCATTAACAGCATCATTCGCTCCACAATCTCCCCTTTTTTTACGCTGAAACTTATTACATGAGATAATTCCGCCTTTTTTCACTTGCTTCTTTCGTTTTCAGTTATAATCGGTAATGATTATATGACTTTTTTTTTGGGTCCCAGGCCAAAAAGCTGTGTCTGTTATTGATGTCACTTAATTGCCAAGGCCTACACTTAAAATGTTGTTATGTGTAAGATATTGTGTTGAGATTGCCTTTAGCCATAATAAGCTCTTAACATAACAACCTGCAGTCCTCTGTAAAAGATTTAAAAAAATAAATAAATAAAAATAGATAAATAAATTCACTGATTGGTGAAACCCTCCTTCTCAGTGGGAAGGCCAGAACAACAAGAAGCATATCTTCTTCTTCGATTTTAATTGAAAATCATATTACAAAAATCAGGATAGGGGGGGGGGGGGGGTTTGTGGTAAATTATTTGGGCATGAGTAAAGGTGTCGCCGTATATTAACTATTTTGTTAATATACATATTCAGAGACCTCTGCTTTCTGGGGCCCAATGAGGGCGCGCCACAAATCATCGCCACCCTGATGCTTTACCTTCTGACCCTAAAGGAGGGCATGGTAACCCATTTTACTAGCTGTGTGAATTATGATGGGTACTGTACTGAACACAAGCGCGCAAAACGGTTACCCACTCACTTGGTAACCACACTCAATGCTGCTTAACCTTAGTACAGTGGATAGAGATCCCTGCTGCTCCATTTTGAAGTGCACCCTCAGCAGAGACATCAGTGTATTCATGGGTCCAAAAGCTTTCCGGGGTAGTGGGTCTGAAGGTGTTCTAGGGTGTAGGACTTTTTTTCTTCGGGGCCAGTCTGAGAGTCTTTTGATGGACTACCTGGAATGCTGTACTAAAGGAGACTTGGATCCTCTGTACTAATACC
>CM060320.1:42126806-42141806 GCA_030674155.1 Stramonita haemastoma | reverse complement strand
TGGAGAACTTATCTGAAGACTAGAATGGGCATCATTTCAGTTTGACTTTTGGCTAGGCACACACAGACGCAGGCAGGTGCCTGCATGCACACACGCACTGGCATGTGGATGCATAATTGTGTGTGTGTGTGGAGGGGGGGCGGTATGTGTGTGTGCGTGCGCGCACCTGCCTGCCCATGTTTTTTTCTACAAGTCTACATCCTTAGTTTTATGTATCTATGTATCTATGTATCTATGTATCTATGAATCTATCTATCTATCTATCTATCTATCTATCTATCTATCTATCTATCTATCTATCTATCTATCTATCCCTTAGTCTGGTGACCGTGGGGGCACCCCTGAAGACTTGACAACCAGTTCCCGCCATTCCTCTCTCTGTTCTGCCTTTCTCAAAATTTTGTTGAGTTCTAGGCCCGTCCATTCGCTGATGTTGTCCTCCCATCTCTTCCTTGGTCTGCCTCTTTTTTCTCCTCCCTGGACAGTGCCTTGCAGTATTGTTTTTTTGCAAGTCCTTTTTGATCTAGTGACATGCCCATACCATTTAAGTTTACGCTTCTTTACGATTGATAGAAGATTTTCGTAGAGACCAATGGTTTGCTGGATTCTGTTACGCACCTCTTCGTTGCTTATGTGGTCTCTGTTTAGTTTTATTAAATGAAAATCAAGGTGTACCTAGATGAAGCCGAAGCTTTTTTCTTTGTTTTTGTTTTTTTAACTCATACTGATACTCTTTCCATATGTGAATCAGATGGTGAGTGTTTTCTTTCAAAATGAAATTAGTCGTGTATGGACCTTGCCGGGAACATCAAAAGCTTTCAGGATGAATGAAGAGCGTTGGTAAGGTATTCAGAAGGGGAAAAAAAAGGGCATGTATTCTGCTTGTAAAACTGCTGGGCGTGTTTGCACCTAAAAGGTAGGGCATAGCGGCACTGGTAGGACGCAACTTCGGGCGATCGTTGCAGCTGCGGAATGATACGGTGATTAGATCGTCCTTTCACCATACCCTGAAGAGGTCCTTCGCTGCCATTTTCTCAAAATTTTTCTTTCGTTTTTTTTTCTTTTACCATCTTAGATGTATGAAAAGCTCAGCTAGGCGCTTCTCTCTCTCTCTCTCTCTCTCTCTCTCTCTCTCTCTCTCTCTCTCTCCCTCTCTCTCTCTCTCTCTCTCTCTCTCTCTCTCTCTCTCTCTGTGTTTGTGCGTGCGTACGTGCGTGCCTGCGTGCCTGCGTGTGTGTGTGTGTGGTGTGGTTAGCCTGTGCAAGCAGTCATACGTGTCAAAACTGTAGGCTCTTATAATCAAAGCTTTAAGATGAATGCACTCGTCACTATTGTTCTTATGACATAGGGGGCAAAGACTTGAGGCCCACTCTCACCACTTGCATCCTATTAGTTCAAACAAGACCCATTCCATCACATGGAGGCAAAGATGTTCCCTTAACCTATGCCGTTGTTTGGGAGTGAGGTGTCTAGAGACCTGGGCTTCTCTAGGAGCCAGCACCTTAGTGGCAACACCCACTCTCTTGCTGTTTTACTTTCCCTGTCCTTAAAGCAGTTGAGTGGAACAATTTGCCATGGAAAGCAGAGGACTGTGGGGAGTGGAAAAAGCTGGCCGCGAAATCTTCAGTGGTGCCCCCATGGTCTACAGGACTATGGGATAGGTGAAGTTGAAGGTGAAAGAAGGCAGGTACCCATTTACAGCGAAGAGAATTGGGGGACTGTACTGAAGCCAAGGCACACGAACAGCTACCTATCCACTAGGTAACCAGGCTCAATGTTGGGAGAGCGTGTGCTCTGACAGCTCTGCTATCTAATTTGGAGAAAAAAAGGAGAAAAAAGTTAGCTAACTCAAAGCAATGGCATTACTAGAGTTATTCTCATAGTTCACCAAAAATGTACATGCTAATTTTCTTTGTTTCTTTCGTTATTTATTTTTCTGTTTTTTCATTTCCTTCTCACGGCTTCTCATTTCAGTCTCTTTAGTTCCCCAGTCAAAGTTCATGACCCGCAGCTGGCAGGGCGTTGATATAAATAAACGGGGAAAAAGGAAAGGCTGCACTAGGGGCTTGGGCTATAGCCGTGTTCAGCTGTAGATTACCATGGTTTCTTTCACACATCGTTTTGTACAGTGAATCGTCCAAAAAGAGACAAACAAAGCATTCTTTATAATCAGCTTGAAACAAGCTTTCTTTTGACACCAAACTCCATATACTTTCTTTCACACTGGTTGACGTGAGAGCAGTCAAAACATAGATGAAGATGAACAGGAGAGCGACAGGCAGACACACAATCACAAAAATCAGTCATTTTTAACTCTCTCTCTAAAAAAACACATATTTATAATATACAAACAAAAAATGTAGAGAAGAAATTGAACATGTCTGCATGCAGACTAACTAGGTTTTTTTTTTGATGGTTTTGTTTCTGTGGGCACAGCGAAGCCATAGATGAACACACCGTAGTAGGCTACCACCTGCAGCGCCGCGTGAAGCAGCGCGATACAGAGCGTGGGGTGAGAGTCTGGCAGTCATTAGTGTCAGCTAGGTATCTCACTTCACTCTAAACACTAGGCCTACTGCATAGTCATGGCGATTCAGCACGTACACAGTCCACTGTTTCATCAGATTTTAGTGGTTTCCTGCTACAGCTGAAGGTTTATTTACTAACTAAATCCAGTACAGCTTATAACCCCGAGCACACAGTAGAAAACAAATGTCTTTTCAGTGGCATCAGGCAGAAATAGCTCACAAATGACTGGGGTTTTAAAAAAATATATTCATTGATGTTTCTGATACTATACAAAAAAATCTTCTGATCATGTTGAAAAAATGTTGTGATCAAAAGCGTGACTATTTTAGTGTTGTGAAAAAAGAACAAACCACACAGAAACCTACACTTTGACATCAAAGTAAAAACGAGAAAGAGAGAAACACACACACACACCACACACACACACACACACACACACACACACACACACACACACACACACAAATACACACACATACATACACAGAGGAACAGTCTCTCTCTCTCCCTCTCTCTATTGCTGCAGAAACACACACACACGCACACACACACACACACACACACACACACACACACACACACACACACACACACTCACACACACACACACACACACTCTCTCTCTCTCTATTGCTACAGAAACACACACACACGCACACACACACACACACACACACACACACACACACATACACACACACAGGAACAGTCTCTCTCTCTCTCTCTCTCTCTCTCTCTCTCTCTCTCTCTCTCTCTCTCTCTCTCTCTCTCTCTCTCTCTCTCTCTCTCTCTCTCTCTGTATTGCCGCAGAAATATACATGCGCGTGCGCGCACGCGACACACACACACACACACGCACACACACACACACACACACACACACACACACACACACACACACACACACACACACACACACACACACACACACACACACTCACTCACTCACTCACTCACTCACACACACATGCCCGCGCACAAACATGCGTGCACATGCATGCACACACACACTGATATGCGTATGCACGCAAGGCACGCAAGCACTCACGCATGCATGCGCGCATGCACACACACCAACACACACACACACACACAAACACACACACACACACACACACACACACACACACACACACACACACACACACACAGCAACAAGCTGACACTCGGGCTTTGTTTCTTGAGAGAGACAATGGTTTTAAAATATTTTTTTAAAATAGTTAACAAAAACAAACACCAACAAAGTTACCACAAACAGGTAAAGCAGGTATTGAAGTTTTGTTCACTGAAGTATGATCATTGTAAAAAATCATGGGAATCCGGCAGCGTATGGTACAAAATGCCTTTCATACAGAAATTTGCTCAGTGGCTAATAGACAGCAAAGAAGGAAAGTATAGCAGCATCGCCAGATGCTGGACTCTGACCCCTGACCGCGCGGTGCCCTAGATAGCGGTGGGATGGAATTTCGGGTTACGGAGTGCAGTGCCAGCCGCCAACTAAAGAGTCAGATTTTCCCCGTTTTGAGCAGCCGTGTTCTCCTTAAACTCCCTGAATCATTGAGATTCTTCCCTCATTTTTTCAGGCTGTATCTTTGGTACTGGCAAGTTTGACCTTGTAATCCCATCCCTCTCCAGGTACAGGTTGCATGCTGACTATGTTATTGTTTCCATAATCTACAAAACGCTGACATTAATTACAAGATTTTTAATGTACATACATATTTCGTCTTTTGCATAATTATATCTGTGGTTTAAGTTGACCCAAGAGATCATCAAAGCCCCTACCCTTTATTCACCAGATCCTACTACCAAGATTCGAACCCGAAACTTCACAAACCCTCGAAATAAGAGATCAACCCCTTATCCACTCAGCTATAACGTTCTCAAAACACAGAAACCCCTAAAAGCCCTGCTCCATACACCAAAAGGATGGCAAAGAAACAAGAAAAAAAATGTTCTAAGAAAAAGATGGGGTGGGATGGGGGAAAGAGTTCATCGCGAAAGGGACTGATAGAAGTAAAAAAAAAAAAAATTCACCATTGCTTCTCTGTACTTTGTCGGCAAATACCCCTAGGGCCCGGGTGCTTCAAGAGTAGAGGTAGCTAGAGACCAGGCGCGGTAGGCTAGCGAATGCAAACAGAAGGCGACAGCGGATGGCTGGAGGGGCCGGAGACAAGGTGGTGTGAATGGGAGTTCAGCGCCGTTTCAATGCTCAGGCATTCTCTCTGGGCCCAGCCACCTTTTGCATGATACATAATAACATTTTTAAAAGGTAGTTCAGAGTTTGTTTGCTGTAGCAGTAAGGGGCTCCATGTTTGCTGGGGCTTGATTGACAAGAATACTGTTTAATTAGAGGAGAATGAAGCTGTATATATAAAAAGAGAGAGAGAAAGGGGGGGGGAGAGGGGAGAGAGACAGACAGACAGACAGACAGATGGAGAGTGAGCAGAGAGAGAGAGAAAGAGAAGATAAAGAATGAAAGATAGGATGAGAGAGAGGATGAGAGAGAGAGAGGGGTGGGGGGAGAGAGAGGCAGAGACAGAGACAGAAAGATATATGATTTATCTGAAAAGGAGTAGGAGGAAAATGAAAAAAGTAATATTTTGGGGGTGTAAAGAGCAGTATCCAACATACACAAATGAACACACATTCTGATAATTGATAGACATGAGCAAAGTCAAAACTAATCTCCTCTTACAAATGGTACATATTCTGGCATCATTTCCTTTTTAACTCATAGTTCTATGGGGAAATGACTCTTTACATTTAGAAAATTACAGAAAGCCCTCTGACCATGCTAGTCAAAATTGTCAAAAGGGTAATTTTACAAAAGGTCTAAGGAGCAGGATAGTCTAGTTGTTAGAGTATTGCACTCATGATGTGATGGCCCGTCTATCTATCTATCTATCTATCTATCTATCTATCTATCTATCTATCTATCTATCTATCTATCTATCTATCTATCGATCGATCGATCGATCGATCAATCGACGGACGGACGGACAGACAGACAGACAGACAGACAGACAGACAGATAGATAGACAGATAGACAGATAGATAGATAGATAGATAGATAGATAGATAGATAGATAGATAGATAGATAGATAGATAGATAGATAGATAGATAGAAAGAACAGTATTTGAAGGAAAATGTCCATAAATTGTTGAAATAAGACTGCAATTTTTAAACGAAAATACAAAAGTATTTCTCATTACCTACGCATTTTGTTTTCTTCGTAAAAAAAAAATTCGTTGTAAACAAAACTGCCCAATGTAATCATCTTCAGCAACAACAGTGGCAGCAGCATCAATCATCAGTCCTTATCACCACCACCACCACCACCACTACCACCACCATCTTCATCATCATCATCATCATCATCATCATCCTCATCGTCATCATCATGACCACCACCATCACCACAGCCCATCAATGCTTATCATCATTATCACCCTCATCATCATCCTCACCTCCCTTTGTTAGGGGGGGGGGGGGGGGGGGGTTAAGGCGTATGAAAATCATAGTACACCAAGAGAAGGCACCGGTGACACCTCTCACTTAAACTACAGCCCCTTTCATACATGAACACCCTACTGTGGAGTGTTTGCCTTCCTAATGATATGAACCTTGCATAAAAAAAGGCTCGCAGTTATGTTTAAAAAAAAAAAAAACACCTGGCAGGCAAGGATCAGGGAGTGGGGACTGGATAGAGAAAAATCTGTAAACATTTGGGCGGTTTTGCACTGAAATAATGGAGGGGTGAAGAAGGATTGGTACCCTCTTCAACCTAACCTTGGACAACAGTTTGTCTGTTAAAAGAATGATGAGGTAATCAAATCTTCCTTTCAACAGGCCACCAAGTGCTCATCTGCCAGTTTTTGCTTTCTCTTTCCCATCCTTGTCCCTAAGCTTATTGCTTTTTTTCCCTCTCTCTTTCTGCCCCTTGTGTGTGTGTGTGTGTGTGTGTGTGTGTGTGTGTGTATGTGTGTGTGTGTGTGTGTGTGTGTGTGTGGCGTGCGTGCGTGCGTGTGTGTGTGTGTGTGTGTGTGTGTGTGTGTGTGTGTGTGTGTGCCTGTGTTTACTCAGTGCAGAAGCAGTGATTAAACACAAACTACTGGCTCTAAAGAGTACCGAGGCTTTAAAGCACAGAACAGAGAATCAATGGGATAATATCAGGCCTCTTCGCCTTTAGGCAAACGTTGTGTTTCTGTCAATTCAAAATCTCTTGCCTTCACAGTTTCATAGAAAAGAATTACACTGTATGGCCTAGAGACAAGACTTAAGACAACACTAAAACACAACAAAAAAGAGTTGAGACCAACAGTCTTGTTTTTTTTTTTATAGCTTGTTTTCTGAAAAAGAGTTTTTCTTTTATATGAAAGGCATTGATATCACAAGTGATCAAAGCCCTTGAAATGCGAGCACCCAATGCCACAATACTGTATAGAAATTAAGGGTGATAAAAGACGGTGTTGTGGGAACTATAGAGGGGAAAGGGTTCATTGAGGCCAAGAGGGCTGAGAGAGAAGTCCTCTCCATTTGCTCAGGCATTTTGTCATGACCCTAGCTCAGCAAATAAACCCCCAGGCTCACTGATGCTTCAAGAGCAAAGCACTGGTAGGGGATGTAGAGGGGATGACTATAGGCCTAGAAGATGGTAGTGTGAATGGTGTTTAACAGCTTTTCAATGTGCTCTCTCTCTCTCTCTCTCTCTCTCTCTCTCTTCCTCTCTCTCTCTCCTCTCTCTCTCTCTCTCTCTTTCTCTCCCCCCCTCTCCTTCTCTCTACTCTCATCCTTTATATCATAGGTCTTCTTCTTTGCTTTTTTTACACCAAGTGAGTTGTGATGATTACATGATGAGTTTTATTGCATGTGTTTTCTTTTTTATTACAAAATGGATGGTTATGGAGGGAATAAAGGGACAATTACGAAATGGGGCGACTTGTCTCTTTAATTGACAGAATTGTTAATGAACGAAATGGAATTGAAAAACGAGGGGAGACTTGTCTTAAACTGTGGATGAGAACATAATGAATGAGAAAAGCAGGTGTGAGGGAGGATGCTGACAGATGGAGATTAGAAGGAGGGGAGAGGAGAGAGAGGGAGAGAAGGGAGGAAGGAGAGAGGAGAGCAGAGAAAGAGAGAGGGGGGAGGAAGAGAGAAGAGAGAGAGAGAGGAGAGAGAGAGAAGAGAGGAGAGAGAGAGAGAGAGAGAGAGAGAGAGAGAGAGGAGAGAGAGAGAGAGAGAGGAGAGAGAGAGAGAGAGAGAGAGAGAGGATGAATGAATTAACGAATGATTGAATGAATGAACAATTTCATGCCAAGTATAGTCTTTCGATCTGTCCTTATACGACTGGCCAAGGCTGTCTTACAGGGAACAGTAAGGGGAGGGAGACGAAGAGGCAGACAGAGGAAACGATGGGAAGACAACACCAGAGAGTGGACAGGCCTTGGGTGGAAGATCTACTATGGAGGGTGGAGGACCATAGGGAGTGGAGGAAGCTGGTTGCAAAATCTTCCATTATGCCCTCATGGTCCACAGGACTAGGGACAGGTGAAGGTGAAGGTAATGTAAAAGGTAAAGGTGTCCCATAACCTACGTGGTCATAGGGGAGCAAGGCATCAGGGACCAAGGCTCCTCAGGGGCCAGCATATTGAGGGCAGCACCCATATCCTCTTCCTTGCTGCTTTACTTTCTCTGTCCCTAGAGAGACAGGTACCCATTTACAGCTGCATGTGTAAGTAGTTATTCAATACAGAAGTTTGCCATGGGTCACTGAAACTAGGGCTATAAATTTGTCCCTAAAACGGGGTTGTAAAAAAGAAATTATATAAAGGTTTTGTGTGTGTTCCTTGGCTGGAGTTCTGAGGTTCACCAACAGTGAAATTTTGCCTATGTGACCATTTTTGCTCAACATGAATGTATCCACATGCCAACCTGGCAATGTGTGCTGGGTATGTTCATGTTTCCACACTCCACCAAATGCTGATATGAATTACAGGATCTTTAACGTGCATAGCTGATCTTCTACAATAAAGGAATTAAGGCAATGGCAGGTTTGCACTTATAGTTGACCTAAGGGGTTGTAAAACTTCCCACCTTTAATTCACCAGACACTACAGAGATTCAAACCCACAACTTCATGGAGCCATGGGAGTTGTCAAACTGTCTTAACCACACAGCTATAGTGTCCATTAAAAAAATGATCTGCACTTCCACAATTAGGACAAAAGCTGTACATAGAAATATGACAATCATGCTTATAACTCAAATCTGCTAGTCCTTATGATTTTGAAAGAAGAGAAAAGAGTCTAAGACCTAGAGATGAAAACGTTTCTTTCAAAATATTGTTACTTATAGGGTCATTCAGAGCAACAGCTTTCTTTCCCCTCTTTTTTTTCAACCTTTTAAACATTTTTACACAGCAGAAAGGATAGCTTTCATGATGAAAGTGATTCGCACGCAAAGTGTCCAAGCATCAATACTCCATGCAAAATAAACCCTGAGTTGACAACAACCAACCAAAAACAAAAAAAAAAACCAAACGAAAAAGAAAACCCCAACCCAAGTTATAAGGGAAGAAAGAAAGAAGTGGAAAGAGTTCATTGAGGTTGGTGGGGGCAGCCAAGTTCTCGCTATTTGTCCTGTACCTTGTCACAGCCTCACTCATCGGCAAATACCCCCAAGGCCTATGCTTCAAGAGGAGCGGGGCTGCGCGGATGTACATAAAAGAAGGCGAGAGAGAGAGCGGGATGGATGGCTGGAGGCATGAGAGACAAGGGTAGGTTGCCAGAGAGCAGAGTTCATCTATTGCGTTTCAGTGCTCAATCATTCTCCTTTCAACCAGCCAGTCTGTGTATGATACTGAATGGAATTTGAAAAGGCAGTGAAAGATTTGTTTACCTTAGCAATGTGCCCAGGTTTTTTATTTTTTTGTTTTCTCAATCGGCTGGAATATTGTTTGATAGCAAAACAAAAAAGGTTGCATTGTAGTAGTTAGTAGTAGAAGTGGTAGTAGAAGAAGAAGAGTATTAAGAAGAAGGGGAAAGAGTAGGAGGAAGAAGAAGAAGAAGAAGAAGAAGAAGAAGAAGAAAGTATTGAATTGAATTGAGGAAGAATCCAATTGAATTAAAAAAAAAGATGTGAGGAAAAGAAACCCTAAAAACCCAAACAAACAAGAAGACAAAGAAAAAGAAGGAAAAAAAAGAAGAAGATAGAGGGCATTATAGAAATTTGAATCATATCAAATCTATTCACAAAATTATGACAAAGATTTGATAAAGGGTGCAGATCAGGCAAAATGACATACTACCACCAGTATTAATTTGGCATTACATTTAATACATAGCCATTCCACTTGTATTTAACATCATACTCTTTGTCTCTTTGTCTCTCTGTCTCTCTTTCTTATTTGTGAAGTAAATCCAAAGGGTTTAAGGACAGAAATAATTGACTCCCTTTACAATGTTAGTTGCTGGACTTCAATTAATTGTAGAGAAAACCATAACTGCCCTACTGATAGTTTTATTCAGTAGGGAGCTACATCAATGAATGGACCTTTGATTTCAATCTCACGGGTCATAAAGTTGAGGGTTCGAATCTTGGCAGCATCTGGTGATTTAAGGGTGAGGATTTTTACAAACTCCCAGGTCAGCTTCAAATGCAAACCTGCCAGTGCCTTAATTCCCTTCATGCATAAATACATGTAGAGGATCAAATATGCACATTAAAGATACCATTACTCTGTCAGCTTTCGGTGGGTTTTGCAAACAGGAACATACCCAGCATACATCCCTTAGTCTACAGAATCTTGGCAATGTTGAAGGCGGTAGAGAAAGGAAAGAAGAAGTAGAAGAACTTTGCTAAGGCTTAGGTATTGGCATACCACGGCCACAACAGGATAAAGCAGGTTTTAATGTGTGTGTGTAAGATGTTCTGTGTGCGCACACGTGATCTTTGTTTTATAGTATTGTATAGTGAAAGGCTTTGTCTTTCTGGTACTTGTCTGGGTTGTTTTTTAAATTGTGAAAGTAAATGATGGAATTCTCAGAAGTGCTTAAGGCTGAGAAAAAGTCCTGAATGCATAATCATGTCTATATAAATTGCAGGTGGCTGAAGTGTGAAACGGGGATGGGATAGCTAAGTGGTCAGAGCAATTGCTTTCCCCAAGTTAAGGCTAAACAGCATTAAGCTGGTTACCAAGATCATAGTACAGTGACTGTTTGCACACCTTGGCTTCAGTACAGTCCCCCCAATTCACCACATGTGAATGGGCACATGCCCTCTTTTGGGACAGGGTAGGTAAAGCAACAATGAAAAAGAGATGGATGCCACCTTTAAGATGCTGGCTCCTAGAGAGGCTGAGGTCTTTGACACCTCGCTCCCCTACGACCACATAGGTAATGGGAACACCTTTCTTTACCTTGAAGTACGAAACACAGTTTGTGACATTTGTCCTTACATTTTATCACTCCCCATAGCTAACTGTAATAAGATGACTAGACCAGCAATTTTCTGTTGTTGTGTAAACAGTAAAGCACTTATTTTCGCACTGGTGTTCTCTACAGCATTCATCAGAGGATAAGCACTCTTTTTGTTGTTGTTGTTGTTCTTGTGCTTTTTGTGTATTCCTCTGCAGGGGTTACTCATGATATGGATCTTGTCTCATGCAACGCACATGAGAGGCAATTTTGAGATCTTACTACACTGTGAATGAGAAGTTTGTATAGATCTACGACTATTTTCAAGTGCCTCACCATTTGGCAGCCATTTTCTGACTTAAGGGGACTCTCTCTGTCTCCCTGTCTATCTATGTCTTTATATGTCTGTCTGTCTGTCTGCTGAAGAAGAAGAAGAAGAAGAAGAAGAAGAAGAAGGAGAAGGAGAAGAAAAAGAAGAAGAAGGAGAAGAGAGAGAAGAAGAAGAAGAAGAAGAAGAAGAAGAAAGAGAAGAAGAAGAAGAAGAAAAGAAGAAGAAGAAGAAGAAGAAGAAGAGAAAACAAGAAGAGAACAAGAAGAAGAACAAGAAGAAGGAGAACAAGAACAAGAACAAGAACAAGAACAAGAAACAACATTTAAGGTAGACTTTGGCACTGTCTTTAACTTGCATCAATACCTTGACAAACCCTTTTAGCCCGGGTCAAAACACACTTTTCAATGATGTTGGCATGGTTTTAATGACTTTCCAACCCTCTCAACACCGCTGTTTGAACTGATAAGAATCGTTTCCAAAGAAAAAAGAAACCCTTTCAAACGAAGCCAGTCAATACTAGCCATTAACTCGGCTCTGTGGCTACTACAAGCAGAGAATACAGAAGATAATGGCATCTGTCATTTCATGCTGTTCTCTCCGTGGCATTGACTTTTTTACCTAAACACTACACTACGCAGTAATGATGCTGCACTGAGAAAATGTTGGCATCTTTGTTTTGTTTGTGGACTTGTGGAGAGGCGAAAAGCATTACTGCGTTTTGTTGGAGCTTAGTCGACCACGCGTTCCATTATAGCGGATCATTCAGCGAACCCAGTGTGCTTAATGACAGTAAAGAAGGAAAGACCTTTTGTGTTCAAAACCAAAACTGGAGTTCTATAAAAGCCATGGTGCACATTCATGGAAGACTTCTTCAACTGCAATAGGCCTATAATACTCCTTTTATTTCAACATTTAAACGTGGATCTATGTGGCACTGTGGTTGGTTTTTTTTTTATCATGTGTGCATTTTTAATCTGGAAACTCAATCAGACTCATGTATTCTGTAAAAGAGGACAGATGGCTGCATTTTCAACAAGGCCACAGAACTGAAGAAAGATGACTCCATTTACAGCCGTTCCGCTCTCCTGCACACATTGAAATCAAACAAGTAAGCTGACCTCACCAGAACCTTCCACCTTAACAGGAAAGAAAGAGAAAAAGAAAAGCCTCTCCCTTTATTATACAACACAAATCGGCTGGCTGTGTTTGCCTAATGGATACTTAACAGCTCTGTTTCAATACAGACCAGCAAGCCCTGCCATGTTCAGAAGGGCTGGAGATTTGGCTGTTCCTGAGGTTGATCTGCAGCAAAAATATTTTGTTCATTGCAGTTCTTTTGTTAACAGTTGTTCTTCATCTCGTTTCATCACAGGTACAAACCACTACATCATCATCATTTCTGCCCTGTTGCTCAGACTGACAAAACCGCTTACATGTTATGCTTGAGAAACAGAAAGTCTAGGGTTTGCAGGCTGCAAAGTCTTTTTTTGTCTAAGACTTAGGAAAGGGTAAGGATGGGCAGGCCATTAAAATGGACAAAGGGATTATGGGCGTGTATCTACTATGTCCAGTGTGTTCTATGTTTGGTTAAGGATTGAGAACGCGTCTTTGTGTATATGTGCTACCTATGTTGATTAAGATTGAGAACGAGTTGTGATAAGTATGTATGATATGATATGATATGGAATGATGATATGATATGATATGATTATGATATGATATATGATATGATATGATATGATATGATATGATATGATATGATATGATATGATATGATATGATATGATATATATGATATTGAATATGTGATATGATATGATATGACATGAATGAATGATATGATATGATATGATATGATTGATGTGATGTGATGTGATTGATGTGATGTGATGTGATGCGATGCGATGCGATGCGATGCGATGTGACGTGACGTGACGTGACGTGACTGACATGACATGACATGACGTGACATGACATGACATGACATGACATGATATGATAATGATAATGATATAATGTGACATGATATATGATATGATATGATATGATGTTGATGTGATGTGATGCGATGGATGCGATGCGATGCGATGTGATGGATGTGATGTGATGTGATGTGATGTGATGTGATGTGACGTGACGTGACATGAATGATATGATATGATATGATATGATATGATATGATATGATATGATATGATATGATAGATCATATGTACATCACTGTACATCACATTACATCACAGCATATTATATCATATCATACAATGACAACAGCGAGTTTTTCTTTTTAAGCACAAAATATTGCACGAGCTACTCATTGCGCTGTGTTCATACCTAGAACTAGGACACCATAATATCTAATCCACAGCATCTTCTCTCTCTCTCTCTCTCTCTCCTCCTCTCTCTCCTCTCTCCTCTCTCTCTCTCTCTCTCTCTCTCTCTCTCTCTCTCTCTCTCTCTCTCTCTCTCTCTCTCCTCTCTCTCTCTCTTCTCTCTCTCTCTCAACGTGTAGGTGGGAGGGGGTGGTTGGGGGGGGGGGGGGCACACTCTGACGTACACAAATGAAGATGCACTAAGATGACCTATCACTAAACCTTTCACTCTAAAACTAAGATCCCTTTCAAAAAAATGTATACACCCATGAGTGTCTTCTTCAACCTCTAAAATAATCGTCTATTAAGATGCGAATAAAAACCAGAGGCTGGTGGGAAACAAGACGTAGAGGAGTAATACAAAAGGGAGTAGAAGATATTTGCTCGATTTCGAAACTGCAGGGCGGGTTTGCACTTTATGTATAGGGTAACGAGGGATTGGTACCTTCTTGAAACACAACTGGGAATAAGAGGAGAGATCTATCAGCGTAGGTGGTGGTAATTCAATTAACGTTTCACTACTACATCCCATGATCATTTGAGGAGGTGCTGAAGCTTTCTATTGACATTTATATCTTGTTTCTCCATCTTGTGTGTGTAGGAAAAAAAATTGAGCTGTATTAGGAATACCTAAAACTAGAGAAAAAAAAAACACAGCTTTTTAAATGTTGCCTCTTGTCGGTTCTGCAGCTGTAAAAACAAAAACCAGTATCGAAAAAATAGTTGTATACTGGTTTCAAAGAGGGTAGGGGTGGGTGGGTGGGTGATTGAGTTTCTGACGAGAGTGTCCTGATTGGTGATTGTTTTTTTGTTCCTGGGCTAGAGCTCCGAGGTTTATTTCTGTTTTTTTTTTTTTTGTCTATTCTTTTATTTCGAGAATAATGGAATAAGCACTCATGTGCTTTTTTCTTTACATCCAATCCCGTGTGTATGCAGTTTTGAAAATTTTGTTCCCACTGGCACACAATGGCCGACTCTTCCAATAAGCGAAACATATTTTGACGTGTAAGCAAGTTGTTCTGCAACTGGTTCACCAACGGTGAGGTTTTGTCTACGCAACTATTTTCGTCCACCATTAAGTAAGCTGCATTCCTACTTAGGGGCTTATGTCTAAATAAAACAACTACTGTGTGCAGCGCTTAAAAAACAACACCAAAAACAACTAAAAACCCTGCCATCTGTTCTTATCGGCACACAATGACCTATTCTTCCGAAAGGCAGATTGGGGGTTAATGTGTGCACAAGATGTTCTGCGTGCGTTTTGCACACGGGACTTCAGTTTATAGCCTCATCTGAAGAACTTTTCGGGGAGTGGAGTCAGTACATGTGTTAACTTTAAAGAAAAA
>CM060320.1:42111321-42118821 GCA_030674155.1 Stramonita haemastoma | reverse complement strand
CAAGTTACCCAATATCCATGGAGAGCCAGAGTCGTGTACCTATTCTGATTGCTTTTTCTTCTCCCTATTTTTTCTAGTATTATATACCCTGATACTCTCGAACCTCGAGGGAGAGGAGATGGGCTCCGCCTTCAATATGCTGGCCTCCTAGAGAAGCTGAGGTCTCTGACGCCTTGCTCCCCAACGACCACACAGGTTATGGACACCTTTACCTTTACCTACTATCGTGCATACACAAATTTGTGGGGTATTTTCCTGTCCATTACCATCCGTGTAAGAATGTGAAATACAAGATATTCAAGAAAAAAAAAGTAACAAAATACCCCCCCCTCCCCCCGACTTTTTCCTTGTTTGTGCTGAAGTTATGTGTGCATGTCGGTGCTAATGAAGTCAAATCATAGTACTCGACTGTAGTTTTTTTATGGGTTTTTACTTCGGGTGTTGGGTGTTCCTGTTCTGCTAGTGTATTTTTTTAAGTGTTCGTTGGTACATAACAAGCATAAGTTTGTTTTGTGCTTTATTGTCGTTTGCTTGTTTTATGTCTTTACTGAATATCAATGTGTTTGAAATTAAATTATGGTATTCTCTCTCTCTCTCTCTCTCTCTCTCTCTCTCTCTCTCTCTCTCTCTCTCTCTCTCTCTCTCTCTCTCTCTCTCTCTCTCTCTCTCTCCTCTCTCTGGAGGCTCCTATACCCACTCCCCCCCTGCCATTCTCCCTCCCTGCAGCTAACTCTGCGTCCTCAGTTCTGACAAGTGATATGATGATTATGTACTATAATGTACACTCCTTTCCACATGATCAATTACAACAAAATGATACCAGCAATAAGTGTCACATTTCACCTTTGGTCACTCACCCAGTGTTGACAGGTCAGACATAGCGTTTACATTCCTACAAAAGTGTGGGGGATGTAGGCATCAAGGGATATTTTCAAACATGATTATGTTTGCTGTGTTGTCATTTGATTTGAGGAAATTGAATATCTGTGACATGCTGATTCATCTTCATGTCTCTCGACTTTAATCTTTTTTGTTTATTCCTTTTTTCCTCTCCTTTCCTATAAGGTGTCCCATAACCTAGGTGGTCGTAGGAGACCAAGGTTTCAAAGACCTCAGCTTCTCTACGGGCCTGCATGTTTGAGGGCGGCCCCATCTCCTCTCCCTCGCTGCTTTACCTTCCCTGACCCTAAAGAGGGCAGGTACCCATTAAAAGCTGGGTGAACTGGGGGACTGTACTGAAGCCAAGGGCGCAAACGGTCACCCATCCAACTGGTAACACGCTCCGACGCTGCTTAACTTGACTGGGGGAAAGCGAGCTCTCTGACCACTGAGCTATCCCGCCCCCATATTTACGTATCTTTTTTTTATATTTTTTCCTTCTTTCTGACCTGAAAAGTATATAATATATACATATATATATATATATATATATATATATATTTTATAAATTATAAACATAATAGATATAGATATAGATATAGATATAGATTATATAATTATATATATAGATTAAAATATTAGATTATATAATATGTAGCATCATATCCACATATTATGAGGTTTCGAAAGTTTTCACTAGTGGTTAAGGCAAACGTTTATAATTGATGTCTTTAGATTTATCACAGTACCTTGTTCAAAAGGGCTGATTGTTGTGACATTGGTGGGCTTTTTTGTGCCAAATACAAGTTCCTTGGTTTGATAGTGGAGGACACTATACGCTTCAGCTTGTTGCTGCTCCAAAATGTAAGATTAATTGTGTACAATGTTTTCTTCTTTTCTGAATAAACATTAATTGTTTAAACCAAAAGTGGGGATGGGATAGCTCATGATTAGAGCACTCGCTTTCCCCAGTCAAGGTTAAGCAGCATGAGCGTGGTTACCAATGGATACCAATTGATCGTAACCGTTGGCGCGCCGTGGCTTCAGTACAGTCCCCCCAGTTCACCCAGCTATAAATGGGTACCTACCCCTTTAGGATCAGGGAAGGTAAGACAGGAGAGAGAGAGAGAGAGAGAGAGAGAGAGAGAGAGAGAGAGAGAGAGAGGAGAGAGAGAGAGAGAGAGAGAGAGAGAGAAGAGAGAGAGAGAGAGGGCGCCGCCCCCAACACGCGCCCTTAGAGAAGCTGAGGTCTCTGATGCCTCGCTCCCCTATGACCACACAGGTTATGGGACACCTTTACCCTTTTTTTAAAACCAGAAGTGGGGGAGCATTTCTGGAATTCACTACAAGACAATAATTATTAGAGTCAAATCGCCATTACAATATTCACGACTCCCATAGTGTCCCCTGCAGATAGCTATCTCAGGATTTTTCCCGCCACATCACCACCATAACAAACAGCATGGTGGTCAGTTGGTGATCATGGTACCACCACCCCCTTTTGCCGTGAATGGGGTGGTCAGTTTGTTTGGCTGGTCAATGGGTAACACCCTAACTGGACAATGATTGTGGTGTGACAGCCACTAATGACCATGACCACCAGGCTAGTTTTTTTGTTATGGGCCTGGTTAGAGGAGGTCTTCAATTGTAACTTTGCTTGTTTGTAATAACTGCTTTTGGAAGGTGGTGTGTGTGTGTGTGTGTGTGTGTGTGTGTGTGTGTGTGTGTGTGTGTGTGTGTGTGTGTGTGCCGCGCGCTGCGTGTCGTGTTGTGTGTGTGTGTGTGCATGTGTGTGTGTGAGTGTTGTGTGTGTGTGTGTGTGTGTGTGTGTGTGTGTGTGTGTGTGTGTGTGAGGTGGATGTGTGAGTGTGTGTGTGGTGAGTGTGTGTGTGTGGTGGATGTGAGAGAGAGAGAAGAGAGAGACAGAGACAGAGAGAGAGAGCTTCATCATCACTTATCAGGTTTCGTGTTTCTTTGACTGGTTGGTTGACTGGTTGATTGGTTGACTGGCTCGTTGGCGGGTTGGTTGTTGTTGGTTGACTGGTTGGTTGGTGTTGGTGGTTGGTTGACTGTGTGTTGGTTGACTGTTGGTTGGCTGCTGGTTGACTAATCGGCTGTTTCCAGGATGTAATGGTCTTTCAAAGGCGCCAGATTATAGCCGCAAGATCTGGTTGATGGCATGAGATTGGTTTTCTTCAAGAGCATCTGCAGCAGCAACCATAGTAAAATAATTATTGTAGTAGTCGGGTGTGGTAGTAATGATGGTAGCAGTTATAGAAAAAGTTGCAGTAGTTGCAGCAGCGGCGCTCATGATAGATGATGATGATGATGATGATGATGAGTGTGGTGGTGGTGGTGGTGGTGGTGGTGGTGGTGGTGGTGGGTGGTGATGGCGATGACGACGACGATAATGACGACCGCGATGATGATGACGACGACGACGATTGATGAGACGACGACGATGACGACGACGACGACGATGGATGATGATGTAGGTGGTGGTTGTGGTGGTGTTGGTGATACGCTCAGGAACAGAAAGTTATCATTCGATTATACGTCGGTTCACTCTCAGTGATATCACAGAGAATTATATTAGTTATGGAAGCCCGTTCCTGCTCAAGTTTTGGAGAGAGAGATGTGTGTAGGGTAACTGGCTAAACAAAAAAGAAATAAAAATGAATAGAGATACCAGTATGGGACATTGATCTCAAGCTTTAGTTACAGCATAAATTAGTTGATTAAAGGATTTGAAAGTATCAACGAATTTATTTGATCACATCTGTCTCTGTCTCTGTTTCTGTTTGTCTGTCTGTCTGCATGTCTGTCTACCTGTCTGTCTCTCTCTGTTGTCTTGTCTCTGCCTGTCTATCTGTCTGTCTGTCTGTCTCTGTCTGTCTGTCTGTCTGTCTGTCTGTCTGTCTGTCTGTCTGTCTGTCTGTCTTCTCTCTCTCTCTCTCTCTCTCTCTCTCTCCTCTCTCTCTCTCTCTCTCTCTCTCTCTCTCTCTCTCTCTCTCTCTCTCTCTTCCCCCATAGTGCCCCTTAGTGCAACAGGACACCACCCCACACTCACACACAACACAACCTTGACAAGTGATACTATACCTACTGCGCTCTATTAGACACTGTACCCTGGTGTGATTGCCCTCCACGCTAGATAGCACTGGCGACAAGTGTCAAATTTCACCTTTGACCATACACCACCGAGAGGTCAGATGTTACATCGCAGGGAGTGGGGGGAGGAGGGGGGGTGGGTAGGGAGCTATGACACCCACCCATCCTTTCTCTCACCAGTGAGGGACATCTTTGTGTCCTGCTACAACATACAGTAGCACAGTAGTACAGTCAAAATTGCAATCAGGGTCTACTACTACACTTTCCATAGAGTTTTTCTTCTTTTTTTTTTGGTAACCTAAGTAGGTGTCTCTCTCTGGATCCCGCTACAGTACAGCATTACAGGGAAAATCAGAGGTGGGTGGTGGGGTGGGTGGAGGAGATCTACGAGGCGCCTTTCCTGTGAGGGTGAAGCGGGTAATTTGTGTGATAAGGGGGTCCCGGTCAGTGGCTGACACCCTGCTGGACAGACACTGTGACAGCTACTAATGACCATCACACCACTCCTCTTGTCACAACTTTGCGGTGCTCCCGTAGCTTATGTGGTCAACCGTGTCAGATTTGGGTCCAGGAGGTTTTTTTGTCGGGGGGCGGGATAGCTAGCTTTCCCCCAGTCAACTTAAGCAGCGTCGAGCGTGGTTGCCAACTGGATGGGTGACCTTTGGGGCGCCTTGGCTTCAGTACAGTCCCACCCAGTTCACCCAGCTGTAAATGGTACCTGCCCTCTTTAGGGTCAGGGAAGGTAAAGCAGCGAGGGAAAGGGGATGGGCCGCCCTCAACATGCTGGCCCCTAGAGAAGCTGAGGTCTCTGACGCCTCACTCCCCTACGACCCCACAGGTTATTGGACACAACACACACACACACACACACACACACACACACACACACACACACTGCATAAGCATCCTGTGTTAACTCTCATGGGTGGGGCCAACTAAGCCGAAGCTGGATGCCTTTTCCCCTGCTGCTGTATTGAGGTTTGCTTGTGTTGTCGCATATTGAATAAGCATGTTTCAAACCAAAACTTTCTCCTATAAACAAGATCGCTGATGTATATATTTTAATATTTTTACAAGAATCATAAGATAATGAAGCCAAAATGTCCCCCATATGTTATCTTCATTCATTCCCATAATACATTATTTCTAAATTAAAAAAAAACTTAGTCTTTTGTCCTCTGAAAACTTTAATCTAGCAAGTTTATTTATGATATTATAGGCTTTCCTACAATGCTAAATTTGGTGGACAAACCCATGAAAGTATGAAAATTGCAAAATGAACGGGAGCAAGAAAAACTACTCTCAAAAACTGCCTCAAGTTTCACCACTTTATTGTAGAATGTCAAGCTGGATATTGACTTAAATCAACGACACTGCAAGATTACAACTACTTGAAAAACTTGTGTGAAGAAATAAATAAAATAAAAAAAATCCGGGGGAGATGAGTGTAACTTGGGAGGCTTTTACACACGAAGCATCATCCTGGTTTCAAAAAAAAAAAAAAAATCAAGCCACCCTTTACCAACCCAAACCAAGCCACACCACACCACCACCACCAGCAAGCACGTTAGTTGCTTAGTTAGCTCCCCTGTTAGACTTGTGTCACTTCCTGGGCGCGAGAAGGGAAAAGGGGAGGGGAGAAGGATATTGTCATGATCCCCACGACTCCCTCTCGCTAATTGTGGGAGGCGCGAAGCGACAAATTGAAGGACGCTCTCTTCGCGCCATTATATGTCACGGGCGCTCCGCCATGTCGTCGCCATGCCGGTAACTGTGGCCAATAGCCCTGAAGGTCAGAGTTATGTGGTAGGCTTCCGGGTCATGTAGTAAAAAAAAACTTTTTTCTTTTTTTCTTTCTTTTTTTTTTTTTTTTTTGGGGGGGGGGTCTCTGCCTGTGTGCACTGAGTGCAAAATTTCAGGGTTCTGTTGTATGAGTTGGGGTTTTTGGGGAACCCCATCAAGCTTGTGTAGTTTATCTTTTGTGTTGTTTTGTTTTGTTTGTGTTTTTTTTCTAATGTTCTGAACAGACTTTGAGTATAACTTTGTATATCTAACAATCTGTTCGTTACATTTTTTTCTTCTGATAATTGATTAAAAAAAAAAAACACATATAGACTAAAGTTTATAACAGCATAACGGGAAAAAACATCAAGTCATGGTTTATTCTGATCCAACCCTTGAGGAATTGGTAACATGTTTTTGTTTTTTGGCAAATTAATGATGATGTACTAAGCTTATTCACACATTTTATACCATAAAGCTTTTACACATCTATGTCATCAAATTTATGTTTGTCATCGTAAATCTGTCATTTTTACAGTATAAATGACAGGTTTGTATAATATGTCATTGTGTTATGTCAGGATGGGCCAGGTTATTGGGTTTAGTATTTAGATAAGTAATGGAATAGCTCAGTGGTCAGAGCACTCGCTTTTCCCCCAAACTAAGGTTAAGAAGCATCGAGTGTGGGTTACCAAGTGGATGGATGACCGTTTCGTGCCTTGGCTTCAGTGTAGTCTCATAATCCTTGCTGTAAGCGGGTACCTGCCACTTTAGGGTCAAGAAAGTAAAGCAGCAAGTGAGAGCAGATAGGCGTCGCCCTCAGTATGCTGGCCCATGTAGAAGTTGAGGTCTCTCTTTGTTTCTGTCTTTCTCCTTACCTTACTACATCTCTCTTGCTTATTTTCTGCCTTCCCAGTCCAGTTTCTGCCGTTTTTTTCAAGCAACTCTTTCAAACATTTTTTTTTCATAGCATGAAGACATAATGCTCATTTTTTTTTTTTGTTCTGGCAACCATGTTAGTGATACTTAAACACTGGGATGGGCACAGGATGTCCATTCTGCAGTGGTGTTTGCCCATAGTGACACTTTTTATGTTATTTTGTACTTTGAAATGTTTGTTATCCCTTTTTTACGTTTTTTTTTTTTTTTTTAAATCTGGAGATGCTAAATTAAGCGGAATGGCCGGCGTCCTCAACACAGTCTGGTTTTTATTTGCCTTAAGGAATGAAAGGATTTAGGTATTGTGTCATTTACTGGGGTTTATTTCATTGTTATAATTATATTTCAAGGTATTAGTAGTGTTGGTTTTTTCCCTGAAGTTAAGAGTTACTGGAGCCTCTGAAACTGAATGAGGTTACAGTCCTGATATGGCTTTCATGGTTGATAGGGCTATAAACATTATGGTATAGTACGAGCTTTGCCACGTCGCTTCCCATCAACCACCTATGTACGGACACCTCTACCTTTACCTTTATTTTTAAATTAGATCAGTAGCTATCGCTACGCCATCAAAATAAGCGTTCGAATACGAGAGCTATCATCATCAAAAATTCAAATACGGTGTTCAATTACATGCAGAAATACTGACAAACCTTTCTCTTATTTTACACCACACACACACACACACACACACACACACACACAACACACACACACACACACACACACACACACACACACACAACACAAACACACACACAACACACACAACACACACACACACACACA
>CM060320.1:42103821-42106321 GCA_030674155.1 Stramonita haemastoma | reverse complement strand
GTCGCAACCTCGTTAATCAAGTTAACCCCTCTGATACACATCTGTCCAATTTGAAAAGGTTTTGATACCGACACGCGTGCACACAAACACACATGTACTCCTTCTACGTCTCACAAACTGGGACAAGTTTCGATTTAAAAAAAAAAGAAAAAAAAAAGAAGAAATTGTTTGAAAGTGTAAGAGAGTAGAAAGAAGTAGAAGAGAAGAAGAGAAAGAGAAGAAGAGAAGAGAAGGGAAGAAGAAGAGAAGAGAAGAGAAGAGAAGAGAAGAGAAGAGAGAGAGAGAGAGAGAGAGAGAGAAGAGAGAGAGAGAGAGAGAGAAGAGAGAGAAGAGAGAGAGAGAGAGAGAGAAGAGACAGACAGACAGACAGACAGACAGACAGACAGACAGATAGACAGGCAGACAGACCCTAAAGAGAGCAGATACCCATTTACAGCTATGTGAACTGGGGACTGTACTGAAGCTGATGGCGATGTTCTTGTCGTCCCAGAGGACTTTTAGTTTGGTCATTGCAGCTGTGGTCTGGACATCCTGGAGAGAATTTCAGATTTTGATCCGTCATCCAATACTATAAATCCCTGATATTTAAACCTATGGACGGTCTCAATTTTCTTGCCGTCTATAACAATGTCAGTGTTGATGCCATTGGCACTATTTGTCATCAGCTGGGTTTTCTCTGCACTGATCTACATGCCATATGCCGAAGAGGCTTCTTCAAGGTGATTTATCAGGTTGACTAGCTCTTTCTCTTCTCCAGCTGGGTTGTACACGTCGGCAAAACGTAAGTTTGTAATTGTCCTGCCTCCAATGCCGACTTTCTTTCTGGTTTTCAAGTTCACGAGACATCTTTCTTTCTCAGAAGAGGGTGAAGAGAGAGAGAGAGAGAGAGAGAGAGAGAGAGAGAGAGAGAGAGAGAGAGAGAGAGAGAGGAGAGAGAGAGAGAGAGAGAGAGAGAGAGAGAGAGAGAAGAGAGAGAGAGCGGATATCTCTTGGCGCATTCCCATGATGCCTTTTTACAAAATCCGTTGCAAAAAAAAAAAAAAAAAGAGGGTCTCAAAACGTTACCAAGGTACAATCTGGTTTCATTCTGTTATGGTCACACGCGCGAAGTTAACCAGTTTGGGGACTGTACTAGACTACCAACCAACCACCAACATACTGCAGTGACCATTTTAGCCATTTGTCAACTCAGAATTGTGCAATGGAGGCCAGTAAACAAGTCACTATTCTGACTTCATTGTCAATAAAACCGTGTGACATGTGACGTCAGTTTGTAAACTGTTAAAATGTAAAACAAAAATTCGAGATTTTTTTTAGTCGGCACTTTGGTAGTTGGTCATTCTCTTTTCCAAGCTACGTTAAACATAAAAAAAAAACAAAAGTTACCAAATCATTCGAACTATTTGATGAAGCAAAAATTAAAAACTGTCATTATCGTTATCATCATCAGATACTGCTACTAATGATAATAACGATGCTGTTTGCGATGGTGAACGTTAGCGAAACGCTTTCCCTGTTAGACCAGCACCACAGGTCCCTGCATGTAGTGTATGTTCTAGCAAATTAATGACAGCTGGTTCTCCATTGGAACCTAATGGAAATTTGATGCTGTCCAGGATAATGCACTCTCTCCCTGTCTCTCTTGCAATCAAGCACTAGTTTTTTGGCCCCCCCCTCTCTCTCTCTCAAGCAATCTCTCTCTCTCTCTCTCTCTCTTCTCTCTCTCTCCCTCTCTCTCTCTCTCTCTCTCTCTCTCCTCTCTCTCCTCTCTCTCTCTCTCTCTCTCTCTCTCTCTCTCTCTCTCTCTCTGCCTCTCTCTGTCTCTCTGCTCTCTGTCTGTCTTCTGTCTGTCTTCTGTCTGTCTGTCTCCCCTTCCCCTCCTCTCTCTCCTCTTTCCCCAAAACCCTTTCTCCTCTTTCTCTCTCCTCTCTCTCTCTCCCCTCTCTTTCTTCTCTCCCCCCTCACTCCCCCCCCTCTTCTCTCCTCTCCCCCCCTCTCTCCTCTCTCTCCCCCGTCCTCTTTTCCCCCCTTTTTTCCCCCCCCTCCCCCCCTCCCCTTTTCCCCCCCTCCTCTCTCTCTAACCCCTCTTCCCCCCCTCCCCCCCCCTCTCTCTCTCCCTCCCCCTCCCAACTCCTTTAAGAATCTTATCCCTCCCCCCCCCCCCAAACTCCTCTCATTTTTTAAAACCCCCCTTCTTTTTGTTTCTTCTGTCTCTTCCCTTTCCCCTTCCCCCCCTTTTTCGTTTTTTCCCCTTTTGCCCCCCTCCCCCCCCCTTCCTTCTCGTCTTCCTCCCTCCCCTCCACCCCTCCACTCCAAAACCCCTCCCCCCCAACCCCCCCCACCCACTCTCCACTCTCTCCCCTCTCCTCCCCTTTTCCCCCAGAACTAAAAATTTTTTTTTTCCCCTTTCCCCCCCCCTTCCCCCCCCTTCCCTTTTCCCCCCCCCCCCCCCCCCCTTTCCTCCCCCCCACCCCCCCCCCCTCCCCCCTTTTAAACCCCC
>CM060320.1:42098540-42101221 GCA_030674155.1 Stramonita haemastoma | reverse complement strand
ACACACCCACAACAAACACAAACACAAACACACACCCCAAAACACCCCCACCAACACCCCAACCACACACAAAACACACCATTACACAAACACCACCACCACCCCCCCCCACACCACCCCAAAACCCCAACCCCAAAAAGAAGAAATAGTTTCCACATCGGGGTACAGTTGGAACACTTTTCCTTCAAATTTCGGTTTGACAGGTCGGGGAAAAACCCAAGGGAACCCCAAAGGGGAGTTTTTGACAAAAAACCTCCTCTCATTTTACAGTGTTTTTGTTCGCACACCACACACACACCACCCACACACACACACAAACCACACACACACACACCCCACAACACACCCCCCAAAAAACACACACACAACAACACAACACAAAACACACACACAAATACACAACACACACACACACACAAACACAAATACAACACACACACACACACACACACCACACCCACAACCACACACACACACACCACACACACACACACCCACCACCACCCCCACCACACCACCACCACCACACCACCACAAAGAGAAGTAATAGTTTCCAAAAGTCAGTCCCGTACACTCGGAAATCACTTTTCCTCTTTCATAACTTTGTATCGGTTTGACGAGTAAGTCACACAAAAGGAACAGAGGAGAAATATTTTACAAAAAACCACCTCCTTTCTCATTTTACAGTGTTGTTTTTTTCCCACACCAAAAACACACACACACCACACACACACACACAACACACACACACCACACACACACACACACACACACACCCAGCATCCATGTACCACGCAGGAGATACGTTGAAACTTTACCAAGTAACATGTGCGCGAAGTTTTTTTCCCAGGGTGTGTTGTTTCTTGTCCTTTTTTTTTTTTTTTTTTTTTTCAGGCCTGGGGGTTTCAGTTTTTTTGTGTTTGTGTGTGTGGGGTGTGGGGTGGTGTGTGTGTGTGTGTGTGTGTGTGTGTGTGGTGTGGTGTGTTGTTGTATGTTGTTGTTTGTCTGTCTGTCTGTTGTCTGTTGTTTTTGTGTGTTTTTTCGGTGTTTCTGTATTTTAGGGTGTGGTTCTTGATTTTATGGAAAGGAAAAATTATTAAAATTAAAAATAAAGAAATGTTAGTAAAAATTATTTATTATTTGAGGGGGGGGGGGGGGGGGGGGGGGGGGGGGGGGGGGGGGGGGGGGGGGTAAACACTATAATTATATACAAATTGAGAAAAATAGCAAGCAGATAGTTTACAGCATCCAAAAAATTATATCATCATTATTTGCCCAGGCCAAAAGCTGTGTCAGTTTTTTTTATAGTCAGCCAGGCTAAGTGCCAAGGCCAACTCTAAAATGTTGTTATGTTGTAAAATGTTTGTGTCGAGATTGCCTTCAATGACAAGCTTTACAACCTGCACTCTCTTTTAAAAAGAGAAAAAAATCCTCTCAAGTCGGGTAGGCTGCCTGTATGGCGAGGTACTTGAAAACAGTCATACACACAAACTTCTCATTCAGTGTGGAAAATTTCAATCTCACAGTGATTTATTCCCAGGTGGGGGGGATGAGTGAGTCAGAGTGACATTCTGGGTGACCCCCCCACACAGAGCGTTAAGCTAGGGAACGCACGACAAACAACAACAACAACTGATCACTCTCATTTCTTCACGAACAAGAAAAAAAAATTAAACCGGTTCCCAACCTTCAACCAAGTAAAAACCGCAAACAAAACTCCCTACTAAACCGATATGCACAAACCAAAACCCATATCACACCAACCCTAAAGCATCATTCACCCACCACCATACACTCTTATTCCAATCCACTCTCCCCCCCCCACCCCCCACCCACCCCCTACTACTCCTCCAAATAATTACCTTCTCGGGGTCTTCGGCACGAATTGCGGGCTCCTGAGCACTCTTGATGTCATGGGAAGTGGCGAGCCGCCGACAGTCGCAACCCTCGTTAATCAAGTTAACCCCTCTGATACACATCTGTCCAATTTGAAAAGGTTTTGATACCGACACACGCTTGCACACAAACACACATGTACTCCTTCTACGTCTCACAAACTGGGACAAGTTTCGATTTAAAAAAAAAAAAAAGAAGAAAACGAAGAAGAAGAAATTGTTTGAAAGTGTTAAGAGAGTAGAAAGAAGTAAGAAGAAAAGAAAGAGAAAAAGAAAGAGAAGAAGAGAAGAGAAGGGAAGAAAGAAGAGAAGAGAAGAGAAGAGAAGAGAAGAGAAGAGAAGAGAGAGAGAGAAAGAAGAGAAAGAGAAGAAGAAGAGGAGAAGGAAGAGAAGAAGAGAAGAAAGACAGACAGACAGACAGACAGACAGACAGACAGACAGACAGACAGTATAGACAGGCAGACAGACCCTAAAGAGAGCAGATACCCATTTACAGCTAGTGAACTGGGGGACTGTACTGAACTGATGGCGATGTTCTTGTCGTCCCAGAGGACTTTTAGTTTGGTCATTGCAGTGTGGTCTGGACATCCTGGAGAGAATTTCAGATTTTGATCCGTCATCCAATACTATAAATCCCTGATTTTAAACCTATGGACGGTCTCAATTTTCTTGCCGTCTATAACAATGTCAGTGTTGATGCCATTGGCACTATTTGTCATCAGCTGGGTTTTCTCTGCACTGATCTGCATGCCATATGCCGAAGAGGCTTCTTCAAGGTGATTTATC
>CM060320.1:42086040-42088540 GCA_030674155.1 Stramonita haemastoma | reverse complement strand
CTGTGATCAAGCCCAAAAGAACCACATCGCCAGGAAACAGGAATAAACTTTAGGAGTTCATCGCCATCTTCAGCCAGGGTTTGTTGTGGTTTTTTTTAGACAAGCCCAGCGAATCTCGCCTTCCTCCGTCATTACTAATAATAACCACCACATGAAAAAAGGGAGACAAATTGAGGTGAGAGCTAGCTCATCCCTCGGGGCGAAATGCAAGCCACTAATTATATTGTCTTCTAAGCGTGACAAACCGAATTTGCAAACGCGCAAAAGCTATGTTGTGGTCAAAAAAGCGGCCTAAACTGACTGGGGCAAACGATAGGTGATCATTTGCCTCCCTTTGCCTTCCTGCGGGGCACTGAACATGGCGTCTCGGCTTTCTTCGCTGATTGGTGCGTTCTTGGGTTTCCGGAATGGCCACCTGCACGCAATACACTTCCCGGAGGTGGAGAAGGAGGAGAAGGAGAAGTAATAACAGGGCCAGAGAGCTTTTTGTCGTTGTGAGATCGAGAGTGAGAGAGAAGAAACCAGTGACATCATTTTCTTTTATTTTGGGAAAGGGAGAAATGGGGGGAGGGGAGTGGGGGTGGGGGGGTGGGGGGTGGGGGGAGAATGAGACTTGAGGGGTAGGGGTGGGGTGGGGTGTTTATGATTATTTATTCATATATATTTATTCATTTATTTCAGGATCATGATGCTGTGCTGCTGCTGCATGATTGATGGTGACATGGTGATGATGATGATGATGAGTGAGATGATGATGATGATGATGATGATGATGATGATGATGATGATGATGGTGGTGGTGTGGTGGTGGTGGTGACGACGACGACGACGACGACGACGACGACGATGACGATGATGATGATGATGTATGATGATGATGATGATGATGATTGATGATGATGACGACGACGACGACGACGACGACGACAATGATGGATGATGGTGATGGTGATGGTGATGGATTGAGAAAAATGGGACGATGATGATAATGAGTTACCATGTTGTTTTTGAACTGTACTGTTGGCTGCAGAAGCAATCACAGATCGTGGTTGGTTGGTGAGAATGAGAAGATGTGATACTGATGACGACCAAGGTGAAGAGATGATGATAAAGATACTAATCATTCTTCCTGTTCCACTGACACTGAATGAGAGGTTGGTGGACAACCTTAATAATGGCATTTTGTGGTGGATTAAATGGCTTGTGTACAAATAAAACTATGGTAGTATGGTATGATTCTTCTTGCTGTTGCCTTTGTTACTAATAGTCAAAATCATGACGCTGGCACTGACTTAACACTGATAATGGGATTGATGATATTAAAGCATATTAAGATATATAACAATGGTTTTAAACACGATATTTATTTTAGAAGATTGCGTTGCTAGGTGGCATACATCAGTCCTAGAGCACTTCACTGTTACCTCACTCTGTCCCGTATCCCGGCGGACCGTGGGGGCACTACTGAAGATTTTGCAACCAGCTTCCTCCACTCTCTATGGTCCTAAGCACCGACACAATATTGACCCGTTTATTCCTGTGGATATTTTTTCTTCAGATTTCTGTGTATTGTGTTGTGTGTCGGGTGGTGTGTGTGTGTGTGTGCGCACGCCTGTGTGTGTGTGTGTGTGTGTGTGTGTGTGTGTGTGTGTGTGTGTGGTGTGTGTGTGTGTGTGTTGTGTGTGTGTGTGTGTGTGTGTGTGTGTGTGGAGGGGGTACTTTAATTTTGTTGGGTTTCTTGTTGTGTAAATGTTTTTCTTTTGCTGCTGTTTTGTTTTTGTTTTATGATTGGTTTGGTTTGTTTTGTTTGGCTTTTTTAAAGTTGTGTTTTTGTTTTGTTTTGGTTTTGTTGGTTTTTTTGCGTTTTTGGGTTTTTTTGTGTTTTTGTTGTTTTTTGTTTTTTGTTTGTTGTTGTTGTTGTTTTGGGGGGGGTTCATTTGAGTGTTTTTGAATGAAGGATCCAAACTACAAATCTTTTCAAAGGCAGCTTAAAAACAACAAGACTGTGAAGACAAAAGTTGTAGGAAAGGAAGGAGCATGGTGATCCTGGAACACTGATATACATATATCCCATATTTCTTGAGTAAATGGAAACACAGACACTGATGATAGGTAGCGGATCTAGAAGGAAATCAACACCATGATAATGAGGATTTATAACAAGAATACTAAACATGAGAATTGGTAATGTTATCAGGCATTAACACTTTAAATATTCCTTGTAGAGGTGAGATTTTTTGTGTATGCAACTGTTTTTTTGTTTGGGGGTTTTTTTCCCTCACCATTAAGGTAGCCGCATTCTGGTTAAGGGATGTTTAACAAATGAGCCAGACCTTCAGAGAATGCATAATTATGTGGATGCAATTGAATATGCTGAAATCAATGTCAATTTTACCATTTCCGCATTCCTTTCTGTTTACATCAACCCCTACCCCCTCCATGACCTTGACCCTCTTGTTCGAGATGGAGAAATGTTCTAATGTCGCCGTTGCCGCATTCC
>CM060320.1:42071040-42081040 GCA_030674155.1 Stramonita haemastoma | reverse complement strand
GAGAGAGAGAGAGAGAGAGAGAGAGAGAGAGCTCAGTTTGGGAAATAAACTTGATGACCTTTGATAATACCTCTTCTCTTTCTCTCTCCCCCCTCCCCCCCCCCCCCCCCCCCCCCCCCCCCCCCCCCCCCCCCCCCCCCCCCCCCCCCCCCCCCCCCCCCCCCCCCCCCCCCCCCCCCCCCCCACCCCACGCCTTATTCTCCAACTTTCCCTCTCCGCCTTCAACCCAATCCCCCAATCCCCCTCCCCCTTCCCTAACTGTCTAACCTCACCCTGATTCGTTCACTCAAAACAGGAGGGCGGGATAGCCTAGTGGTTAGAGCGTTGCGCTTGTGATCTCACGGCCCCGAGTTCGAGTCCCCACCGGGACGCCTGTCCAAGGGGATTTGTCCCCTGGAGTTCACAAAATCAGTACTGACTCCTGTCCACAGAAGGTCCATCGGATGAGACTATAAACCAAGGCCCTGTGTGCATGTATCATGAGCGCACGCAGAATATCTTGCGCATTAATAAATGAACATCTTGCGCACACGTTAAAACCCCGTTCCACCTTTCGGAAGAGTAGGCCATCGTGTGCCGGTAGGAGCGGATGACAAAATTATAACAAACCAGCATGCACACAGGTGTCGTGTTTAGACACCATCCCTGAGGAAAAATCGGGGAGTTGGAGTCCCAGAGCGGCTCGGGGCTGTAGGTATATGGCAACGTTCTGGTGGCTCCTGCGACGGTACTGGAACCATTCGTATCGGTCAATGCCCTTCCAATGGATCATTCCAGTGCCGTGGAGAGGGGGGGTCTGCTGCATGGGTAACAGCTTGCCCTCCATACATACTTGCCCAGGCTTTGCGCTCTAAACACTAGAGCGCAACTCCATAGTCTTCCGAGACTGATGAGTGCCTACTACTACTAATAAATGAACAAGTGTAAAAGTGTTGTTTTTTTAACAATAACAAAAATTGCACTTCTAGATTTACAGTTCATTTTGTAATATAGTTTTTGTATAAAGTTTGGTCTAAGTGCTGAAAAGAAAGAAAAATTCAAAGAAAGAGAAAAAGAAGAAAAGAAAGAACGGGAGAGAGAGAGAGAGAGAGAAGAGAGAGAGAGAGAGAGAGGAGAGAGAGAAGGAGAGAGGGAGGGAGAGAGAGAGAGGAGGGAGGGGAGGGGAGAGAGAGAGAGAGAGGAGGGAGGGGGGAGGGAGAGAGGAGAGAGGAGAGGGAGGGAGGGAGAGAGGGGGGGGAGAGAGAGAGAGAGAGGAGAGAGAGAGATGAGAGAGAGAGAGAGAGAGAGAGAGGAGAGAGAGAGAGAGAGAGAGAGGAGAGAGAGAGAGAGAGAGAGAGGATTAGAGAAAGGAAAACTTGTTCATTTTATACTGATGGAAATACCATTTTTCTTTTAGGTTTCTCATTTCAGATTGAGGAAAATGTCATTTTCTTGTAAAGCACTCATTTTAGACGTATACGTATGTTATTTCCTTAGAAATCATTCATCTTAGACATACGAAAACACCATTTTGTAACAAATCACTCATTCCAGACTGGTCAAACCGGTATTTTCTTATAAATCCATCATTTTAGACCTATAAACATGTCATACTCTTATAAATCCCTCATATTAGACTAATGAAAATGTCATTTTCTGATAAATCACTTTTTTTGGACTCCTGAATATGTCATTTTCTTAATACTATATTCACCCAATCCCAATCTTGCATATCCTCTCTGTGTTCCCCCCCTCTCCCCCTAACCCCACACCTGACCCTCACCCCATTTTTTTTCCTCTTAAACTTTTTTTTAAAAGAGAAAGGGCAAAACGACAGACAGTGTCTTCACTTTGGTCTTGAATGTCAGCGTTCTTCCAGAAACTGATGACTACAACTTCATTATTTGAATTGGATAAAAAAAAAAAAATTTAAACTTAATGGCTTTTTTTTTTTTTAATCAAGCAAACCATGAAGTGCATCCACTTGAAAAAAATCGCATCCTTATACAAAATGTGTAAACATATTTTTTTAATCGTCATTAAAATAAGTTCACGTACAAAAATGAAACTTGTCATTAGCAAGTTTCATAATCATCGCTATTATTGTATACCCCAAAAAGGTAAGAATACAGAACAGGAAGATCAGGGAAAGAAAAATCATCAAATGAATGACTTATTAATTATCATAACTCGAATCTCTTATAATCGTCGATGCATTCTATAGTAACATGCTTAATACAGAAATGAACAGTTTCCCCGCCAATTGCTCTTAGATTTTTAAAAAAAATAATAAAAAAGTAACTCAGTTTTTCTTATTTTTGATATACAATTCGTTCACAAGAGAAGAAGATAACACACATATGATTATACAAATATCAGTTTATAAAACGGACGTAAGTAAATTCTCTCTCTCTCTTCTCTCTCTCTCTCTCTCTCTCTCTCTCTCTCTCTCTCTCTCTCTCTCTCTCTCTCTTAAACACCACACACACACACACACACACACACACACACACACACACACACACACACACACACACACACACACACACACACATGAATGTCATTGTGAGCGTAGTTTGTTAGAACAAAACTTTTTTTTTTGCAATACCTGTGACCCCAAATTCCATACAAACCACACACACACACACACACACACACACACACACACACACACACACACACACACACACACACACACACACACTCACATTTTTGTTTTTCAAACACATGAATTTAAGTCACCTTCAAACTGAAGACCAGTATATGATTGCCCCCACGTAAAAATATAAATGACCAAAAACAGTGACAGGGAAGGGGAGGGGAGGGGAGAGGGTGGGGGAGGGAGGGGTGGAGGGGGAGATGTGCAGACCACACAATGTTCAAAACATCTGGACAAATGTTTGGGTTTTTATTTTCTAGAGCCCAGAATGGATTCCACAGTCCCTGGATTCTTCTTTGTCTGGAACTTGCAGAATGAGTTCAGACGTACGTTCGTGGTTCAAACAGGGAAGAATCTGAAGACTTGAGGGTTGTGTCAGCCACTTTGGGTGTTGTAGTGTCAAATTAACCCCATGGCCCAGTGTGGTGGATTGATTCCGTGTGATGAGCCGAGTGGTTCCAGGTTGATCTTTGCTACCTACCACCACCACCACGACCATGCATTGTTCAAATCTTCGGCAGCCGCACTATCTTACCAAGCAATTTTTAACGGACACACACATGCCAGTGCGCGTGCGCGCACTCGCACACACGCATACGTACATACACGTACACACACACACACACACACACACACACATACATACACACACGGACACGTATATATATACACACACGTACACATACACACTCACTAAACACACAATTAAACCTTGAACCTTTCCCAACGTTTCAACATTGCTGAGATAATATTAGATGCTCTTCCTCTCTCTCTCTCCCACCAAATGAATGTCTGTATGGAGAAGGAGGAGGAGTAAAAGGAGGATGCTGAATCGGCCAGTCTCTCACTCTCACTCACTCACTCGTTCCACTCACTCAAACAGCCCCTTCAGACTTTTGACATAAACAGTTAGTTCTTCTTCCTCAGTCCACCAAGGACCTAGCAAGACAAGAGTCTTGCCTATAACCCCCCCCCCCCTCCACACACAGCTATACCACATTACAGTTTTCTCCACAACTGTGTAGTAGCCTTGTCTTCAATTCTTCATGCAACCAGCCAAAAAAACAAAACCCAAAACAAAAAAAACCCTGACACAAGTCTTTAATTGCCCATCACGTAGACCTAACTGGAGACGGAGGAGGTTGATGATGATGGTGATGATGATGATGATGCTGAGATGGCGTCAATGAAGACGACATCAACGACGACGAAGAAGAAGAAGACGAAGACGACGACGAAGAAGAAGATGAAGAAGAAGACGAGGACAGAGGAGGAGGAGGAATCAAAGAGAGGTGAAGCTGAGAAGGAGGAGGAGGGGGTGGCGGCAGCGTCAGCGAGAGAGGGTGAGGCAAGGGGAGAGGGGGGTAAGGGTAAGGGAAAGGGGGTGGACGAGGTCAGAGGAGGTCTGAGACCAGCTAGAGGGAGGAGAGGGGGGCTGCAGAGGATGCTGCCACCACCGCCACTGCTGCTGAGACTGGTGATGCCTCCACCTCCACCACCACCCGACACACTCTTCAGGAAACTTCGCGGCTCTTCCTCGTGACCGCTCCCGCTGTCGTGGTGACTGTCGTTGGGCGGGGGCGGGGAGGAGGTGACGGAATCCAGGTCGCTGAAGTCGTCATCATCTTCCAGGTCGATGTCAGGTTCGTGCCGACCTCCCCCCGTGTTAGAGGACGAGGTAGGGGAGAGGGTGTCGGCTCTCCCCCCTCCTCCTCCTCCCCCCTCCTCCTCCTCCCCCTCCTCCTCCTTCCCCTCCGCCCAGTTTGGATAGGCCTCCTTGGTGTTGAAGCCTGTAACATAGGAAAAGTCAAAGTCAAAGTCAAAGTCAATTTTTATTTATTTCGGCTGCAGCACAAGGGAAGAGTTAAAGTCAAAGTTGTTTTTTTTTTTTTTTAATTTCATGTGGTGCATTGAGTAAGTATTGGTTTGGAGGTTGTTTTTTTTCCATCAAGCCATCTATTTATGGGGGGAAAAAAACCACAAAAAACCAAACCAAACAAAACCAAACAAAACAAAAGCTCATTTTACCAACATTAATTAACTAACATGATTTCAATAGTCTTAAAAATAAAGTATGCCTATAGATGAATACAAGCAACAACAAGAACAAGAACATGAGGTTTGATGGAAACAAAAATATGTATAAGTTACAGAGGAAAGTAGCACCAATGCATAAAATGGTGTAGTACAACCAGAAAGAACATCGTGAGGTTTGGTGTGACCAAAAAGTTAATGTGTATTAGTTACAGAACAAGGTAGCATCATGACATGGAATGCCAACAAGAACGAACATCGTGACTTTTGCTGTGAACAAAAATGTGTATTAGTTACAGAAGAAAGTAGCATCAATACATGGAATGCTGTACAGCAAGAAGAATTATTATTATTATTATTATTTATTAAAAGTGAGGGGGGGAGGGGGAGCACTAAACGCCCCCCCCCCAAAGAATTTTTTTAAAGCAAAAAATAAAAACCAAAACAAAGCGACAAAAAAGAAGCAAGCAGAGCCACCATTCTATACATATATTAGTTATATTCATCATTGCTATTACCATCATCATCATCATCATCGTTATTATTATTATTATTATTATTATTATTATTATTATTATTATTGTTGTTGTTGTTGTTGTTGTTGTTGTTGTTATTATTATTATATCATCATCATCATCATCATCATCATCATCATCATTATTATCATCATTATTATTATCATCATTATTACTATCACCATTACTATTCCTTTGAGAATTTAATGCTTCCCTGCTTCACACACACACACACACACACACACACACACACACACACACACACACACACACACACACACACACACACACACACACACACACACACACACACACACCACTTTCTCACAAATTTGCAGCGGATCAACATTTTAATCCACGACGACACCCTTCACTCATGTCCCTCCCCTCCCACATCCCCCACCCACCCCCACCCTACCCCACCCTTCCTACCCCCTACCTCCACCTCCAACTAACCCACCTCTCCACCAATCCAACCACCACCACCCCAACACCACCAAACACACCACCCAACCCCTCACCCATACTCCTCTACTCCCCAAATCTCTTCCAACAACATTAGGACCATGTCTTTTCTCTTTCGCGGCTGCTTTGGCTCAACTTGGGGGTAACCTTCCTGATTGACAAGCGATGATGATGAGGATGATGATGAGGAGGATGGGGATGAGGATGGTGATGATGATGATGATGATGTTAATGGACCAGACACAAGGAAAAGAGGCTGATGAATAGGGCTATAATGAAGGCCACAGCGCCAAATGTCGGCTTGCTCGCCCAAGGACTTTTCAGGGGGTTACTACTACTGCTGACAGACAGGCTGTGATGCTGCTTGCTGCTGCTGCTGCTAGTGTAAGAGCTCTAGTAGTAGTGTAGTGTGGGTGGCTGTGGCAAGGTCCAATGGCCCATGCCACCGCGCGTGTGCTGTGGCGCACAAGAGGGGGTGGGGGTGGGGTGGGGCGGGAATGGAGGATTTGACGAGGTTGTGTGTGGTGGATGCACGTGCCGAGTTGCTAAGCTGATGTGTAGTAGTGTCAGTGTGTGTGTGGGGGTGGGGAGGGGGGGTAGTGTGTGTGTGTGTGTGTGTGTGTGTGTGTGTGTGTGTGTGTGTGTGTGTGTGTGTGTGTGTGTGTGTGTGTGTGTGTGTGTGTGTGTGTGAGATCATCATTTTCTTCAAATCTCTCTCTATAAAAAAAAGAAAAAAAGAATTTTTTTCTAGACTTTTTTCCAAACTGAATCTTTGATAATCTAAGTTATTTTGGAAATGATTGAGAAGTTGTAAAGGGTTACCTGCACTTGTTTTCTTTCACTACTTTTTCCTCTCTATACACAAATTTATGATGTTCGTGTTTGATTTTTTTTAACATGCTTTAGCGGCGTTTTTGTTATTGATAAACTCTATGCAAGCTAACAGAAAAGTGAGCGAGTTATATATTTTTAAATCAAATATATGGTAGAAGAAAGTAGCTTTCTTAAGCCGATTTATAAACAAAGTAAAGAAAGGGGTTTTGATAGCTTTCTTGGTATATTCTTGTCACCAATTTCCTTAAAAGTTCGCTAAGAATTCGATATGTCATGCAAAAGTAATGCATAGTATTCCTTACTAAAATAATTTTTGAAAAGCTTCTTTGTTTTTTTAACAAGCAAAGAAAACAAAGGCAAAACAAGAATTAAAGCGGAAAAGAAGGAAAATGACCAACGAAAGAGATCGGAAATTTGACATTACATTTTAAGTTATTGTACAAAAAAAAAAATTAAAAAAAGAAAAATTGATAAAAAAAAAATATAGATCTATATATATAAATGCCATGAGAAGTTTTCATAAATCGAATTGAATTTTACCAGTCTACTACTAAACAAAAAAAAAATGTGCACAGTCTTGAAACAAATAATCAACTGCATAAACACCAAAACAAAACAAAAACTCAGCGCAAAACAGTTTTCAATATACTCTTACAAATTCCAAAGAAGGGGGAAATTTTGAGGGAAGATATTAAACTTGTCATCTTTTCACGCAAATGAGAAACCATACAGCACAGATGAGAGCGGTCTTGTCAGTGATGGGGTTGTGGCAAGGAGGTGTTTTTTTCTTCTCTTTTTTCTTTGTCTTTGTCTTTTTAAGTATAGCTTATGGCTCATTGTTGGGTCGATTGATGTGCTGTGTCTGTCTTTGTTTGTCTGTCTGTCTGTCTTGCCAAACTAGTTAGGATCTGCTCAACATTCTGCACAATGAATGCCATTCATACCGATGTCTGCAGAGTTATTCCACCAGTTAGACGAGACATAGACAAAAAGAAGAACGGAAGAAACAAAATAAAGGGGGAGAAAAAAAGCATGAATGAATGGCAGAATGAATGAATAGAAGAATGGCCAAAAGAAAGTAAGAAAGAAAGATAGAAAGAAAGAAAGAAAGAAAGAAATCAAAAACAAAGAATGGAAACAGGGTAAACTAGAAAGAAGGGAAAAACAAACGATAGAAAATAAAATGAAAGCTTAAAAGACAAAGGAAGAAAATTGGGTTTTAAAAAAGCCTAAAATCAATAGTACTCAGAAATGGACACGTCAGTCACTTTGAAATAAACTAAACAAAATAAATAAATAAATAAAATAAAATAAATAAATAATACAGTCATAATTATATAGTTTCATCTTTTGGGGTATTTTTGAAGATATTTATTTTAATCTATGATAACTTATTTGTATAGGATCTAATTATGAAGAAAATGTACAGTTCTGCTCTCCCCTGCTTGTATTGTTCACTGTTATTTGGTGGGCTGGGTTTTTTTTTTTTCAAGAATGGGGAAGAGATGGGGAGAGGACAGAAAGAAAGAATGAAAGAAAGAAAGTGAAAGATTTGCTGTTAATAGAAAAAGGACTAAAAATACTCTTGTATCATACATAATCCCAGTCTAAAATTTGTCTGAGGCATTTAACACAATGTTTTCTCCAAGTTTTCCCCGGATAACACCTTTTACCTGTAAAAACTTGTGACCGACAACCAATTAAAACAAAAAAAGAAATAATAGATAAAACAAAATGTAAATTTTATGAAATATATAATAAATATTTTAAAAATGATAAAAATAAAGCAGACTAAACTATTGAAGGATTTGTGTGTGTGTGTGTGTGTGTGTGTGTGTGTGTGTGTGTGTGTGTGTGTGTGTGGTGTGTGTGTGTGTGTGTGATGAAGCCTAACGTTACACCTCAGCCTCAGCCTGACATGGCTTAATTAACAGTTCTGAAAGCACACACTCTCTGTGCAGATGTTTCAGACAACGTTTTACAGAAGGAGAAAAAAAACCCACGGAAACAAATCATTCTTTTCTTATTATATAGACTAAGTCTTCTAACATCACTCTCACACAAAAGTGTATTTTCAACCGAAACGTCAGTTTTCCAAAATATCACATTTTTCTTTATTTACTAGACGTCTAATCCTCTTTTCTCTGCGGTTTTTTTTCTATCTAAAATCTTCAAAGCTTTTGAAAGTGAGACAAATCCCCCACAATTATAAAAAATACAATAAATTAAAAAAAAAAAAAAAAAGCTTAAAGGAAACGATGTTGTGTTTAAAAAAAAAAAAAAAAAAAAAAGAAAACGACCAACCCAATTTTTTTTTTCTTTTTGATAAGAGAAAAAATAAAGGAGTCCAGTCCTAGATGCTTTATTGTGATCAATCCTTTAAGAGAGACAGAAGGCCAAAACAAACACAAAAAAGTACATCTGTCAAAACTCCACAACACAAGATACTTTTGGCTTGGCAACTGACAACAGCAACTTCCACCTCGTCCTGGCCGGACAAGAACAAGAACAGCGAGAGAGAGAGAGAAAAAAAAGCACGACTAAACAAATATTGTCCCCCACCATCCCCCATCCAGTGTAAATTAATAAAAGACTGTAATTATTAACTCCGCGTCTCTCAATCCCGTCAACCCAAAACACGTTCAGTCGACAAACGGCTACTCGTGGCTGGCAGAACCCAGTTTCGCTTCGTTTTCGTTTCACTGACAAGTCTCGTCCGTAGTAGGGTCTCGGTCGTGTCGCCGGCGCCATTTTGTATTCGGCCCCACGTAAACTAAACAGGAAGCTTGCAAAAAGTCGGATGGGCGTGTTTGCGCTCTGCTACCCATCCAGGGCGCCGTGGTGATGGAGAAGTGTGTTCACTGCCAATGAGAGCCGTTGCGCGTGCGTGACCGGAACACGACAAAACCAGTTAAGATTGATTGGCTCCCCCCATCGCTCGCTCGACAGCCATCCATGTTGGGGAACTTGGATACTAAAGGACTCCACAAAGCTTTTTTTTTTTTGCTGCTTGGGGGGGGGGGGGAGGGGACTGGAGGTGAGGAGAGAGAGAGTGAAAAAAAAAAGAAAGACAGCAGGTCAAAAACCAACAAAAATATTTAAAAAAATGAAGAGTAAACTCTCTCTCCTCTCTCTCTCTCTCTCTCCTCTCTCTCTCTCTCTCTCTCTCTCTCTTCTCTCTCTCTCTCTCCTCTCTCTCTCCTTCTCCAATCTCTCTTCTCTCTCTCCTCTCTCTTCTCTCTCTCTGTGCAAAGTTCAAAACCAAGGATAGAAGAAGAAAAAGAAACATCCAGGCACATTTTGATGTGTTTCTAGCTTTTAAAAAAAGTTTCCCTATTTTCTTTTAGACTAAAAAAAAAAAATCGACCACTGTTTTCTTGGAAATTGAATAGGCTATTTGACAGCTGCTAGTACATCACTAGCCATCTGGACTGGTCAATACTGTCCTACGGGGGAATGTAGTACAAAGAGGGAGACGAAGAGGCAGACAGAGAAAATGATGGGAAGACAACAT
>CM060320.1:42056040-42061040 GCA_030674155.1 Stramonita haemastoma | reverse complement strand
TTCAAAGGGAAAAACCCCACTCACGTATCCATGTCAGTTAGATAGGTTTCTGGCCAACAATAAAGCACGCTGTTCACACTGCTATTTTCGATATTGATCCTTTCTTCAGCTGGGGGACGTAATATATATTCACCACACTTATACCTATTTCGAGCTTAATCGCCCCGATTCAGAGCTGTAAATTCCTCAAACGTGCTTCAAACGATCCGGGGCACTTTTCTCCTCGCCTGTCACTTACCACTGGGGAACAATGTTGCCGGTGATATGTCAATCAAACCAGGGCTGGGACAGCACATAGCGGGGATCATGGTCCCCGTGTTATCTACAGTTATCGAGTCGCGGGGGGCTGAGCAAGGTGTGAGTGAGGGTATCGTGCTCGTTGGGGGAAACCACAGCGCCTTTTCTGCTGATTTATCACCAGTCCCCAAGACCTTGTTTACCTAAAGTTCCTGTCGGGAGTTGTGTGGTTTGGTTTGTTCGTATCGAGGAATGAGATTGAGTTCCGGGGCTAAGTTGATTTCGGTGCGGAAACTTCCAACCTTTGTCCACGATTAGCTGACAGTATGCCGGAAGGTATTAGAATAATTATCGCAGCCTCTTGCCTCATAGCGGTCTGATGACTGGAGGGTGAGCTGACAAAACGTTGTTATCACCGTGTTGTCCATTGTTTACAGCTAATTCCTGATAGTAGTTCCTGTTGTTGATTGCTGAACGCTCGGCAGTACCTCACAGAAAGCGTGTGGAGTTGAAAGTCTTGTTTAATATAGAAATCGGCAATGATAAAAGGAAAAAATGGCGTTTGTTAAATCGAGAACCCCACGCCGAAGTCGAAAGCACTTGGCCTGACGGGAGCGCAACGTATTTTCGCTCATATGACAGACAATATTTGCTGTCTGGGCGTTCCACGAAGAAAAAGAAATTCGAGAACGGTAGTTATTATAAATGGCAGTTAGTTAGGGATGAACTTAGGATGGGCAATGATCAGGGAAGTTTTCCTAGTACGGAACAGAATGATGATGGAAGCAAAGACATGGGGGAGGAAAAAGCAATGAGAGTTGTGACGCCATAACGAATTTTTCAGCGAACGATCAGTATGAGAAGTATAGTAATATTATAAGAAATAAAATTTGTAGAGATAGTAGTAATACTTAGTTCGGAAAGAGTTAGGTCTTATGCACACACACACACACACACTTCGTTCTTTCTCTGTGTTGTGTGTGTGTGTGTGTGTGTGTGTGCGTGCGTGCGTGCGTGCGTGCGTGCGTGCGTGCGTGCGTGGCGGGCGTGTGTGGTGCGTGCGTGCGTGTCGTGTGTCGTGTGTGTTGTGTGTGTGCATTTATACAGTTAGGTCCTAAAGTAAAGACTTATGTAACACACATAAACATAAAACATAAAATGGAAAAAAAACAACTAGAAAAGCGAAAACATAAAGACAGGCATCTCCCTCCTCCCCCCCCCCCCCAAAAAAAAAAAAAAAAAAAAAAAAAATTAACCCACCAACAAAAAAAATCAAACAAAAACCAACATACAAGCAAACAAAAAACCTAAAAACACAAATGAAAAAAAATGTGCAAAAAATACCCCGTAAAGTAACCTTGAAAAGTAAATAAAGTAAATCAAAATCAAACAAACAAACCAAAAACCAAAACAAAACAAAACAACAAAAAACCCACACAAAGACAACAAAGACACACAGCCACCACCCTTAACACGCGCACGTGAAATCGGTTCCGCCATTTCATTTCAGGGGGTGGGATGGGGTGGTTGGGTGGGTGGGTGTCACACGTTATCTCCTGAAGTTCTCTCTAGCGGATGACTGCCAGGCCCTGTAGAGCACTTAGCACGCCGTGAGGTTATCAGGGGGGGGACTGGATCGTTTTCTATAACCACCCGATACTTTTCACCACTGACACCCACACACTGGGCTACCCTGGGTGGAAAACGACAGGCTTCACACTTTCTGTGTCTCCTTCAAGTACCTTGTGAGCAAGATTAAGCATGGGGGCTTTTGCGTATATATACATTCCGAGTAGGTTTAGCTCGCTACCTATCTACACAGTTACAGCTAACAACAGCTTTCGGGTCTGGCTATTGTTTATTAAAAATTCTAAAAAATATTATTTTAAAAAAACAGGGGGACGCCACGTGTACTGTTAGTAAGTTTGTTTTTTGGTTGTTTTTTTTTTTTTACTGATGCCGTAGAGAGATCTATGTGTCTGTTTAGATTTGGCGATTATTTATTTGTGACAATGACAAGAGAACACAATGACACAAATGTTATTTTTTTGGTATTTTGAGAGAGAGAGAGAGAGAGAGAGAGAGAGGAGAGAGAGAGAGAGAGAGAGAGGAGAGAGAGAGAGAGGGGGGGGGGGGGGGGGGCAGTACAGATGGTAGACTGGACAAACAAAAAAAAACAAAAAAGGAAAAAACGAATGCATGTGAAACAAAAGTTCTTTTCTGGCTTTGGCTCTTGAAATATACATCACACTTAAGACTTCCATCATTTAGTGTGGTCTTTTTGTCTTTCTTGCGCTTATTCTTCCATTTTCCACTTGTTCTTTTCTTTCTTTCTTTCTTTTGCCCCCCTTACATGTTATTGAGCTTTCTTCTTTTCCTCTTCTCTATTTTTCACACGAAGAAGATTTCTTAAGCCTCCTCTTCCTTCTTTAATCTCTGTATCAGTGTTTATGATCACGCCTGTTCTAAGAATTCAGCATCGACTGATTCGATCTGAAGCGTTTTAAAATAAATTCATAGGCCGGGTTAAGCCGAGATATCTGCTACGATCAAATACACGCCAGTAATACTGCCCTATTTCTTCACACAATCCACAACAACAACAAAAATGTGGATGATCTAGCTCTTTCAGGGTTTCATCTCTTTTATGGCCGCCCCGCAGAAAACTAGTAAGGGAAACAAACAACAGGAATCGCTTCAAATTGAAATTATATCTTCTGCTCCTCTGATTTCAGGAAATGTTAGGCACAAGAAAATAGCACACCTGAACTGCTGCAAGAAGTGTCATCATGTCATCCAGGTTACGCGAAATTAAAACCGTAATACGAACACCTTGAATGCACTCTACTATTTTGTTTTTTATGTGTAACAATATCAAAACATTCCTACACAGACAGAAATGGACGACAGAGAAAAAATGTATAACAATAATAATAATAATAATACATACACCGAAAAAAAAAAAAACCTTGACAACTGAACTGACTGAAAAGGACAGGAGTAGATTGACACTGGACTGGGCAGGGGAGGGGGTGAAAAGGGAGATAAGAAGATGCCATAGTGTATAAAAAGTGCTCGTCCCTAGCTGCACAAGTATGGCCGTCGCGGATGCCGAAGTGATGTCTCACTTCCGGTTCTCTCACAAGCTACCCTGGATACTGTCCGATTACTAGCCTAGTGGGCTGGCTACCCGCCCGCTCCCATCTCTTCTCTCCCACCAGCCACCCCCCCTCTAAAAACAGCAGGTGCATCACGGGTATCTATCGTATTTTATCACACAACTGTCAGGCTGTCTTTCTTTGTGAAATGGAGGGTGGTTAGGTGAGCGTTGTATTTGGAGGTTTTTGTCTGTACCTTTCTGTGGTTAATTTTAGGGTTTCTAGAAGCTGTGGTGTATGGTAGTTGTGTTTTGTTTTTGTGTGTGTGCAAAGTGTTGAATCAAGAATCTGAGGCTAAGTCTATGATTTTTTATATTTAAAAAAAAAAAGCTAATCTGCAGTCTTGTGTGATTTTCTTAACGGTATATGAGATTTAAAAAAAAAAAAAAGATTTTTGTTTTATTCTTACGAAAACAGATCTACACCCTCGTGTTTTGTATATATATATATATATAATATAATATAATTTTAGTATATTATATTGTATATATTTGTGTGTGTGTGTGTGTGTGTGTATTATAATATATAATGTATTTATATATGTGTGTGTGTGTGTGTGTGTGTGTGTGTGTATCCATAATGATCATACACAAAGCAATAAAAACACGAACCCCTCCCAAACCCCTTCAGACCTATCTCTAATCCTGCTCCAAATGCCTTTCTTCCCCACAACAAACAAAACAAAACCAAACAAAAATAGTTGACACTTCTGTAAAAAAAACAAAAAACTAACCAGTGTTTGCTGTCTAAACAACTAAAACATCAACACACCTTATCATTATTAAAAAAAAAAAACCCAAAGGTAAAAACATACCCCAAAAAAACGAGAGTTTCATCCTTTCATTTCCAAAGCAAACTCAACAAAAATAAGCTTTCTAAAAACGATACCGATTATATGCGTCATCTATGCCCATTGTTTTCTCCCTTTACCATAACAACCCCCCCCCCCCCCCCCCCAAACCATCACCACCACCACCCCCAACAACTTTTCTATCCAACAACAACAAAAAAAAACTTAGAAAAATAAAAAATAAAAATAAACCATCATAGCTTCATCTCTGGTATGACACAGCCGCCCGCCCGTGTTATTAATCCTAGAGTTTTCTTTGGAATTTCCCTTGAGCAGCGGCCTAAAAGGGAAGTTTCGGCTTCTGTCGGTGTGTTCTTTCATTCATTCCACCAAGGAAATCATGAAAGCAACTCGATGCCAGTCAGTAGAGGGAGAGAGAGAGAGAGAGAGAGAGAGAGAGAGAGAGAGAGAGAGAGAGAGAGAGAGAGGAGAGAGGGAGAGAGGAGGAGAGAGGAGCTATCTCTGGGTTTGGAGTTGGGTTGGGGTTTTTTGTTTTTTTTTTTTTTTTTTGTCCACACATTGCACAGTTAGTGCATCGAGAGAGAAAGAAAAAAAGAAGACATTCCTTGAACTTGCTTCTCTCTCTCTCTCTCTCTCTCTCTCTCTCTCTCTCTCTCTCTCTTCTCTCTCTCTCTCTCTCTCTCTCTCTCTCTCTCTCTCTCTCTCTCTCTCCTCACACACACACATTCCATGAACTGGTTCTCTCTCTCTCTCTCTCTCTCTCTCTCTCTCTCTCTCTCTCTCTCTCTCTCTCT
>CM060320.1:42054735-42055940 GCA_030674155.1 Stramonita haemastoma | reverse complement strand
CAAAAACTGCATACACATGGGGACTGGATGTAAAAAGCACATGAGTGCTTATTCCATTATCCTCGATATAAAAGCATAAAATAAAAGTAAATAAAAACAAACACACACACACACACACACACACACACACACACACACACACACACACACACACACACACACCAACAACAGTGTTTGGCACACGGGCAAGTACGCACCCATTCACCCACATCCCAACAATGCCCCTCCCCTCCCCTCCTCCCTCCAGCCCCATCCAACCCCCACCCCCTCCCATATCCCTACACCACATAAGTTGCTGACTGAGCCCACCAGATACAAACTATGTAAATGCCAACGACTTGTAGAAATAAGGGACCCAGGAGAGAGAACGTAATAGTTACACCTCCTCTAACCCCCCTCCCCCACAACACATACACGCGCGCGCGCGCGCGCGCGCACGCGCGCGCACACACACACACAACACCAACACACACACACACACACACTTATGCCATTACCCCTCTCTCCTCCAAAGTGCGGGGAAAGCATTAACAAAAGATGAAAACCAACTACAACCCCGCGAAAAACCCAAACAAACAAGAAAAAAACTAACAAACACATCCCCCCCCCCCCCAAAAAAAAAAAAAAGAAAAAAACAAACAAACAATCATAGACAGACAAAAGATTTGTGTTAACAGCCAAGAACTGCTTTTACAACAGTAAAGAGATGAGGCACAAACGTGAAAGTGAGAAAGAAAGAAAGAAAAAAGAAGAAAACTTAAAGAAGACGAAAAGAAGGAAACGGGAGAGAAGAAAGAAGAAAAGAAAAAACAGAAAGGAAAAAAAATGCAAACCAAACATTTACACTGGTGTAATTTAATTTGACAGACCAAACTGATTTTAAGCTGAAGATCGGGACGTTCTTCCCAATCATTTACGCATTCCGCAGACACGATTTGAGAAGAGGGGAAAAGTTAAGAGAGAATAAAACAAAAAAGACCAAAAAGAAAAAATACACACAACACACACACACACACACACACACACACACACACACACACACACACACACACACACACACACACACACACACACACACAAGAGAAGCAGGAAAGATCGTTTCCAAGCTGAAACTGACGTTTGATCACGTAATTCTTTTTCTTCTATTTTTTCCTTTTTTTTTTTAGTGCTCTCTCTCTCTCTCTCTCCTCTCTCTCCTCTCTCTC
>CM060320.1:42024735-42052235 GCA_030674155.1 Stramonita haemastoma | reverse complement strand
TTATGACCAATCATAATGGCATATTCGATAATTCATACTTACACGACTTAAAGCTAATAGCTATAACATAATTAGTATGTAAATGCAAAAACAATATCATTTCTACATGGAGTAAATGATTGCCTGTAATACATGAAGTGCCACAAAAGCAAACAATTAGCATCAATCATCATCATAAACCGTGATAGACCCATTAAGCCTTTGCACACAAACTGTTAAAACAGATTCGTGTTACCTTCGGTTGTGTAGATGTTGTAGACTTCTCTATATATATATATATAAATATATATATATATATATATATATATATATATATATATATATTATATCATAACATTTAATTTTCAACGACACTCGGACAAAATGACAGAGATGTTCCGAACAAAAACTACCCCCCACCCCACCTCACCAAAGGAAAAAAAAAACACCCACCCCCAAAACAAAAAAATAACAACCAAGAAACACGCAGATAGAAAGAATGAGTTGCACAACCCCACTTAACAACCCTGCACAAGAAAGAGTGTGTGTATGTGTAGTGTGTGGTGTGTGTGTGTGTGTGTGTGTGTGTGTGTGCGTGCGTGTGTGTGTGTTTACGATAACACATGTGGATGCAACTAGTTGTTTGCACAGTTGCAGAATACCTGAAACACTAGCAAAGCATTTATTTTTGTTCGAGAATCAATCAACTCCTTGTTCTTTGATTAGCCACAACATGTTGTAAGTGTCCACAATTATCTGCAAATACCCACATCCGGTGTAAACACATTCCACTTGCGCATGTGCACCAAGGCTGTGGACATGCGCAGAGTAGGGATAGATCTTCCATTCCTCAAAGCGTATGCATAGATCTAGAGATCGCGAACATGACAGACTTGTGCATGTAGCTATTGGTCGCTTGATTGACTAACTGAATTGAAATACATATTTGACAGGTATGAAGTGAAGTAATGAAAAGCAGCAAGTGATAGATCTAGATCTAAGTCATAAAGTAATGTAGCACATTCGCCCACAGTCATTTATTTCTGCATTTCATAATCATATTATTATTGTATTATGATATATAGTTGAGAAAATACACAACTAGATCTATACGTTTAGAGCACACATTCATTACCCACTTTTTTCAACAAAAGTCTTTTCATTTTTTTATGTGTGTGTCCCTGATCCTTCCTGACTCAATATTCTCCCCCTTCAGTCAACATTCCACAATGTGGAAAAATACCCCCACCCCCACCCCAAATCAAGAAACCCAGGACACAAAAAAGCTGACAGGAGCAGATCGTGTTTTTGTTTTTCCACCTTTCTCCGGTACCGGTCAAAGATCCATAAGCCGAAAAGCTGAAAAGTTATTGACCGCTTACCCCCCCCCCCCCCCCCCCCCCCCCCCCACCACCACCACCACCAACCTTACCTACACACTTCTTTCTAACACCATCTTTGAAAACTCCCTTTTCCAATGTATTTTCCGCCCTTCTCCCTGCTCGTAACCGGATCAAGTATGAGCAAAAGCCTTTGCCCTTTTTTTTCTCTCTTCCAGACGTTCGATTAAGAGGATCATCTTACAGGCATTGATAGAGGGGCATGACACCCAACAGGTGTATCAATACTGCTTTCGGGGTGGTCTAGATTAGTTAGTAGTCGACCCCCCCCCCCCCCCCTCCCTCTCCTGCTCCTCCCTCACCCCTCCCCTCTATTTCTCTCTCTCCTCCTCTCTCCTCTCTCCCTCCTCTCCTCTCTCCTCATCTCTCTCTCTCTCTCTCTCTCTCCTCTCTCTCTCTCTCTCTTCTCTTCTCTCTTCTTTCTTCTTTTATTCTCTCTCTCTCTCTCTTCTCTCTCTCTCTCTCTCTCTCTCTCTCTCTCTCTCTCTCTCCTCTCTCTTCTCTTTATCCTTTCTAGTCTAGCTGGGCTACATACAATACCTGGAACACTGCTACTGCTTTTTATTGACTTGTTTTATTTAAGGTTTGTTTTAAACACTAAGTCTTGGAGCAAAAAAAAAGGAAGAAGAAAAAAAAGAAGACTGTAATTATGTGGTAGAGGGGTTGTTGAATGAATATCTTGGAGGTCACTGTGTCCTGACAAAGAATTCTGACATTGCATGGTAGTGTAGTAGTAGTTGTCCTTTACAGGGCCCTGGAAGCTATGTGGTTAAAACAGTTGCAGCTACATAAGCGGGGAGGGGGGGGGGGGGGGGGGGGTTAGATCGGTGGTTCAGATCACGACAGAGCGTGCAGGATGGTTGGGTGCTTTTTTTTTTTTTTACAATCTGGTTCAACATGGTCTGTGGACGTGGTCATGCTTATTTTATTTTCTTCGTGTGTAAACAGCCTCCCCCCCCCCCCCACACACCACCCTGCATATGTGTGTGTGTGTGTGTGTGTGTGTGTGTGTGTGTGTGTGTGTGTGGAGTAGAGAGAGAAGATGAGATGAGAGAAGAGAGATGAGAGATGAGAGAGAGAGAGATGAGAGAAGAGTAGGATTCTACTGCTTCTTCTTCTTCTCCCATGCCCCCCCCCCCCCCCCCTCTGTGTGTGTGTGTGTGTGTGTGTGTGTGTGTGTGTGTGTGTGTGTGTGTGTGTTTTGTGTGTGTGTGTGTAACTCCTACTGCCTCTTATCCTTCTCGCATGCAACGTCCCCTCCCCCTCCAACGTTATGCGTTTACAACAGCTAAACATGCTATATTATACCCATCTTTCGCTGATTATTGAACATCCCCAACCGTTTTCAGTGTGTAAAATATGATTTATTTGTACTGTAAATTATTTTGAGCATGAACATACATAAATAAAAGAAATTATTATTAATAAGAAAGCCAGCAGAGTAAGCAGAGCACGAGAGAGAGAGAGAGGAGAGAGAGAGGGGAGAGAGGAGAGAGAGAGAGAGAGAGAGAGAGAGAGAGAGAGAGAGGGGAGAGAGAAGAGAAGGCAAGAGAAGACAAGAGATTAGATCAGCAAAAGTCGAATGCGGTGTGTGTCAGGGAGAGAAAGGTACCATGGTATTTTGTCATCGAAACCGTCTCACATCCTTGTCATTTTTGTGGGTTTTTTCTTTTCTTTTCTTTTTTTTTTTTTTTTTTTTTTTTTTTTTGGGGGGGGGGGGGGTGTGAGGGGGCATTTGCTTTTTGTTCACACCCTTTGCCTTTGAACTGACTTTTAAAATCAAAGCAAAGAGGATGTGGTTTAGACTTTAGTGTGTGTGTGTGTTTTTTAATGTATTTTTAAAGCTAACCTTTCTCTAAAATGGCGTATCTAATAGCATTTCATTCTGTGTTTTTATGTTTGATCTTTTTACGCTTCTCTCTCTCTCTCTCTCTCTCTCTCTCTCCTCTCTCTCCTTCTCTTCTCTCTCTTTCTTCTCTTCTCTCTCTTCTCTCTCTCTCTCTCTCTTCTCTCTCTCTCTCTCTTCTGGCCATTAAGAGAACGATTACAGGTATGGGTATTTGTTTTATTTGTTTTTGTACTACCATAAATTCCCCCCCCCCCCCCCCCTCTCTTGTTTTAACTTCTCGACTTCTTCTCAAAATCTCTCTCTCTCTCTCTCTCTCTCTCTCTCTCTCTCTCTCTCTCTCTCTCTCTCTCTCTCTCTCTCTCTCTCTCCTTCCTAGTTTTTTTTGTTTTTTTTTTTTTTTTTATTTTTTTTTATTATTATTAAGTCACTTACCACTAAGCTATTTCGACATTATTTCTCAGTGTTTTCATCAATGGGTTATAAATTCATAATGTAACATTTCCCAAAAATGGTGATTGTAAGTAATGCTGACGACTTATATTATCATATTGTACTTTCTCTCTCAATCCCCAAATAGGGTAAGTTTTTTTTGTATTTTTTGTGTGGTTTTCTTTTTTGCTTTGTTATCGTTTTTTTTCCCTTTGTTTTATTTGTTTGTTTGTTCGTTTCATTTTGGGGGGGGGGAGTTAATAATACAAAATCGGATTTTCCAGAAAGAATGTGGCAGCAATACAAACATGTAATTACATGAAGCCATCCATATCGCAACATAGGCTTTGTTTTGGAAAATAAGATAGGGTTCTGTTGTTGGTTCAGACAGTTTGAGTACAATCTACTCTGCCAAGGGTGTTTAAAAAATAATTTAAAGATGCTATACAAAGCCCGTACGAAATCATTGTTAATGCCAACGTTATAGAAACACGTTCCAAAGCCCGGTTACTTCACTGTATAATGGGTTGGGTTTTTCTTTTCTTTTTGGGATGTTTTTTTTTTTGGTTGGAAGGCAAGTGATGATAAAAATCGCCTGGGTGGACAGTATATCCTGCTTTTATGCAAATATGAAATTCACAAAAAGAGTAGAAAATCATGGATGGAGAAGAGATGAGAGAGAGATGAGAGAGAGAGAGAGAGAGAAGAGAGAGAGAAGAGACAGACAGACAGACAGACAGACAGACAGAGACAGACAAAGACAGACAGAACAGAAACAAACGGACAGACAAAGCAGACAAAGAGCAACAACAACAAAAATCGACAAATCGATCAAAATTCAGGGAGACGCAATGCAAATGCAAACATATTCTAACCCGTCCAAGATCATTGTCGAATTTGATTACAACGAACGAATCATTTAAAAACAACCAACCCCACAGACCTGGGTTTATTGAAATAAACGTGTCAAAAATTTAACCTTGTCAAACACAAACATCCTCCCACCGATACCGACCGAAGCTCCGCCGACAAAATAACTACTACTGCCAATAATAACAGCACAGTAAACGGATTGTTCTCACAATCTTTAAAAATAAAAACAAAACAAACAAAAAACCGAAACAAAAGCCCTGCGCATTCGGCAAATCACCAGTGTTGCCATTTCTCGTGCAAACATCTCGCACGCCATACAGCCATAAAACCCAAACAAGCCTGGGCAGTTGGCTAACACACAAAACTCGGCGGCGAGTACGGATCGAAGGTTCAAAAACTGCTGAGAATGAATGATCTCTGGAGAGAGAGAGAGAGAGAGAGAGAGAGAGAGAGAGAGAGAGGAGAGAGAGAGAGAGAGCGCACACCACACACACACACACACTCACAGATGCACACGGCGCGCACAACACACACCACACACACACACACAACACCACACACACAAATTATAAATTTAGTCAGCTAATATCACTAAAAGTGAACAGACATAAAATTGAAGACAACAACAACAACAACAACAACACACACACACACACACCACACACACACACACACACACACACACACACACACACACACACACACACACACACATTCGCGTGCGCGCAGTGCAGTACAAAAGGCCAATAGAAAAGAAAAAAACAAGCTTCTGTTTGGGCTTTGTGTTTGTCACACTTCGATTTGTGCAACGGATATGTTGTATTGTGGAAAAACGATGATGGGGGGGAGTGTGTGTGTGTGTGTGTGTGTGTGTGTGTGTGTGTGTGTGTGTGTGTGTGTGTGTTGTGTGTGTGTGTGTGTGTGGACGGGGAGGGGAGGAGAGAGAGAGAGAGAGAGAGAGAGAGAGAGAGAGAGAGAGAGAGAGAGAGAGAGAGAGAGAGGTTTTCTTTTCTCTGTGTGTGTGTGTGTGTGTGTGTGTACACAGTTGCGTTTATTCCCCGCGGCGAATGATGGTTTCCTGCACGTGTTGAATGGCCGAGCGTTTCCTGGTTGTTGGGTATTTTCCATGTAAAAAAAAATAAAAGGGAAAAAAGAAAAGAGAAAAGAAAAGGTTCGAGTTTAGTTTGCACTGAAGGCAAGTACAATGATAGCGTTAGTTGCTGTCGATTGGCGAAGAGAGAGAGAGAGAGAGAGAGAGAGTTATAGGTTATATAGCTTGCGATGTAGTTTAACCCGGGGAAGAAAAAAAAAGAAAAGAAATAAAGAATGTGTGGGAGAGAGAAATATATAAGCGGAGGCGGAACAGAAACTGAAGTGTGTGGTGGTGAGACAGAGAGAAAGATAGTCGAAAAGGTGTGTGTGTGTGTGTGTGTGTGTGTGTGTGTGTGTGTGTGTGTGTGTGTGCGTGCGTGCGTGCGTGCGTGCGTGCGTGCGTGCGTGCTGCGTGCGTGCGTGCGTGTAATGTTGGTGTGGCTGGTTCTTGTGTGAATAATTATGAAGGTTCTTCTGCGTCGTACCTCGTAGGTTTTCCCTTGCTTTATTTTTTCTTCTTCTTTTTTTTTCCCCTGTCAATCTTCCTGATTCATTTCCCTGTCTTTTCCTCCCATCCTCTACAGCTCATCTGATCACCGTTTGCTGTTGTTGACAAAATTAGTCACCGAAGTGAAACACGATCAGCCAGCCATACCGAGTCAGTAGTATACTTAGTCAATGTCAGAATTGGTGTATGGTCAAACCCTCTGCAAGTCGGGTCAGTGTGACGTCACTGACAATAGCGGCGCCCCCCCCGCGCCCCCCCTCTTTTTTTATTTTTTTTTTTGAAAACGAGACAAATGTATTAATTGTTCGTTTCATTTAAAAAGCTTACATTCGCGAACTTTAGGTTATTACTCGTTATGTTTTCACAGGACAGGTAGGGAAAAAAATGTGAATAATATTATTGGTGACGTCACCATCACCCACTTCAAAAGGATTGACCATATATCACCGATCTGCCAGCGTAGGGAATTAACCTGAAAGGGTCACAGCTCTATTTTGTCCCTTTTCTCTTCTGTCTGCTTTTTTCCTTTTTATTTATTTACTTTTTAAAATCAGTATTATATTGGATTACATCTAGAATTATTATATCTTATGAGCACAATAGTGATTGATAGCCTGAAGCAGTTCCCAGTCATAGCTGATTACATCAACGGACAGATCAATGAATAAATGAATGGATGACTGTCTGTACTGTATGCGTTTTGGTGGTGTGTGTGTGTGTGTGTGTGTGTTGTGGTGTGTGTGTGTGTGTGTGTGGTGTGTTTACACCCCCAAAAAATACATGCAAGGTGAAAAGATAATGGAATGAAATGGACAGACTACACACGCGCGGGCACACACACACACACACGCGCGCGCGCGCCGCGCACACACACACACACACACACACACACACACCACACACACACACACACACACACACACACACACACACACACACACAAAAGCACATGAGTGCCTATTTCATTATCCTCGAAATAAAAGAACTAAACAACACACACACCGGCACTGAGAGAGAGAGAGAGAGAGAGAGAGAGAGAGAGAGAGAGAGAGAGAGAGAGAGAGAGAGAGAGAGAGAGAGAAAACAAAATCTAGATCTGTAAAGGAGTCAAGAAATAAAATTAATTCAATACAGACTTATAACGAAAAAAGTCATTGAATGCAGACAGTATTTCTAACGAAAATTATTTCATCAGCGACATTTCAGTCAGTCAGTTTCTCAGAGAGACGTCAGCAAGTGCAGCTTAATCCTTACCAACTAAACCCTATCCTCTATTATACATTAGACTAGACTATATGCCTCTGCAACCAATCCTCCTGAATTACTCGCAGCGTGTACACTATTCACACATGACATACAATCTGTTTCTGAAGTGCTCTTTACAAGCTGGCGCTTGTTATACAAACATTTCATGTGTTGCTTGCATGCTGTGGTGTGTGTGTTGTCTTGAATGAATGTATAAAAAAAATCTTGTCTAAATTGGAGAAGAAAGAAGAAGGAGGAGGCAGAGGAGGAGGAGGAGGATGAGGAGAGAGGAGAGAGAGAGAGAGAGAGGAGAGAGGAGAGGAGAGAGAGAGAGAGAGAGAGAGAGAGAGAGAGAGAGAGAGAGTTGAAACGAATTAAAACAAAACGTCAATAATAGTAAATAAAATAAGTATATAAAATAAAATGATAAAGTGGAAGTATGGTAGATGCAGAGACAAAGGATTAAATTATTCAAGCAAACAAACAACAAAAAATCTCTGAAGTCAGAACGCGGCTACCTTAAATTAATGGTGAGCACACAAAAAAGGAAGAAAAAAAAAAAACGAGAAAAAAACAAAACACAAAAAAACAACAGTTGCATACGCAAAAATCTCATCATTAGTAAACCGCAGAGAAAGGAAAGACAAACCGTAAAAAATGCTATCGACTAACTAGGCACTAGGCTAGCTCGGTCAATTATAAACTTTATTGATGAATGTATCCACCTATGCATCCATAACTGAGCACTTACGTTTGATTACAATTTACTTACTTACCCCTGACATAAATGAATGCACACACATTCTGCAAGTACACAACATGGAATGGCAATAAATGAATAGACAGGGAGGGGATAGTAAAACAAACTAAGACCTAAATCCAAACTTACCCTCCCTCTCTCTCTCTCTCTCTCTCTCTCTCCTCTCTCTCTCTCCTCTCTCTCTCTCTCTCTCTCTCCTCTGTCTGTCTGTCTGTCTGCGTTATCAAATAATCTCTTTATCTGTCATGAGCACATTGATATAGATCTAGATCTGGTGACAGTCCGATAATTCAATCGTAGATTATAGCGAAATCAATTGGTTTGTCTTTATCATGCTGTGATCGACTTTGGTCGCTTCCATGTTTTTTTTTTGTTTTGCTTGTTGTTTTTTTATACTCGGTGTGTGTGTGTGTGTGTGTGTGTGTGTGTGTGTGTGTGTGTGTGTGTGTGTGTGTGTGTGTGTGATATTGAGCTCTGTTGAGTAAATTTTTAGTCGTGTCAATAATGTTGTAATGTAACGCTGAACAATAATATTTTGTGTATCGTGTGTGTGTGTGTGTGTGTGTGTGTGTGTGTGTGTGTGTGTGTGTGTGTGTGTGTGTGTGTGTGTGTGTGTGCGTGCGTGCGTACGTGCGTGCGTGCTCGCGCGCAGGTTTTTTGTTTTTTCTGTTTTTTCTTCTTTTTTTTTGGTTAGTATCTTAATTATATTTCTTTTTATTGCAGGAAGCAGGACACTACTGGGTGAATAATAAAGGAAAGTATCTTTCCCTTTCTACTGAATAGAGTTTAAAAGAAAGAAAAAAAAAAAAAGTACTGGGAATTTACTGTGTGAAACCAGGCCTAACGAACCATCGAGAAAATAAAGACTTTCTGCACATGTATACATTTAGTACAGGAGTTGCAGTAAATGTAGCGTTGCGTCATACTGATAACAATGTTTCCAACGTAACGCACAAACCGGCGACCAATTCTGAAACGCACACCATACTACCACCACTTTGCTCTTTCCTTCTGAACAAGAGGGGGTTTTTTGGGGTCTTTTTTTAGTTTGTGTGTGGGTTTTTTGTTGTTGTTTTTTTGGGGGTCTTTTTTTTTTTTTTTTTTTTAAAGAAAGTAGTTTTTGTGGCCTTTTTTTCCCCTCTGCCGGTGTTTTTTTTTTTAACAGTTAAAAAAAAAAATGTTTTGCTGTACTTGCGGTCTCGTTTCCTTTTTTCTTTTTTTTCCTTTTTTCTCCTTAAGCTGGAATAAGAATGAACTTTGTAACGTTAATACTCTTCCCGTTCTTCTCAGGGTTTGAGGGAGGTTTTTTTTTTGTACCCTCCCCCCCCCCCCCCCCCCCCCTCTTCCCCTCTCATCGCTTTCTTTTTTTTTTTCCCCCTTCTGTTTGTCGTTGATTTTTGCTTGTTTTCATTCTTTTTAACATTTCCGCCTGCCTATTTAGACCTTAAACTCGAAACGAACATCAGTAGCCTATTGTGAACTTTTTAATTTTGTGTTTTTGGTTTTGCTCGTTTGCAAGCAATACGCTAAGTATCTTTCTCTTCTCCATTCTTGTTTGTTTGTTTTGTTTTGTTTTGTTAGCTGCAAATACTTTGTACGAGTTGTCAGATATTGAGGGCAGGTCGTCTGAACGTGAAGGCTTTTTTTTTCTTTTTAGTTTAAAAAAGGTTGTTTTGTTTGTTATTTTTAATCAAACCATCGGAATAATCAGTAACATCGGTACTGTTGTAACCTGTGTGAACATTATTATTTCTTGAATTTTTAACTTCATTTTCGGCAATGTACGCCTATCTCTATCTTTATCATGACGAGTTTCATTTCTGACAGGAGCATTTATGCTTTTACTTTGTTAAGCAATAAACATTTAATTCACATAAATCATGCCAAAGCAACCCCCCCCCCCCCCCCCCTAATAAACAGCTTTCCCAGCGCTCAAAATTATGTAGAATAACTGAAACCAGTTTTCCAGCCAACAAACGTTTATAATTTCTCTCTAATGTGAGTAATTGAGTAATATTGTTGATTTTTTTTTTTTGCGTTTTGTTTTGTTTTTGTTGTTGGTTAGTTGGTGACTTTAGTTACGGTTAAAAAAAAAAAAATTCATCGACAGTTGTGTTTGTACTCTCACAACTTATTAATTTCTAATTTGATTTTCTTTGTTTTTTGTTTGTTTTGTTGTTGTTGTTTTGTTGTTGTTGTTTTTTTTTGGGGGGGGGTTCTCATGCTTTATGATTTTAGTATTAGATTCGTTAGTCTTCAATAGAAATTATAGACGGAAAGTGATGAAATAAGGGTAGAAAAAAACCTACACTTTATTTGTCGTTTTGAAAGCAATACTAGATTTTTTTTCATTTAACACATATAAAGAAAAAAAAAATCAATAAAATAGCAGTAATGGTAGAATTGACAATGGTGATGATGATGATGATGATGATGATGATGATGATGATGATGATATAATATAAAATAGTAATAATAATATAATAATAACAATAATAACTACTATACTACTACTACTACTACACTACTACTACTACTACTAATAATAATAATATGATAACAACAACGATGATGATGATGATGACGATGATGAAAAAATGCTTTGTACGAATGGAGCAATAACAAAATTTGTTTTGGAACGAACTGGACACGTGTACACAATATAATCACCATAAGATAATGATTATGATCATGCTGATAGTATTAATGATTGTTATTGTCATTAACTATATTTTCATTATTATCTATACTATCACTTCTAATGCATTTGCAAAGTAGCCATCATATTCACATTAAATTTCATTTGCACACACCATAAAATCTTAAAATACTTTTGGGGAAAAACTGTGAGCAATATATAAGGAACAGACAATGAATGAATGTAATATAGAGTCTAGGTAACAGCTTTTTTTTTTAAAGGTAGATCTATACGTTTTTATTTACATAGAACCTGTTGTTGTAACAAATAAAACTAACAATCAGAGCAGCAACAACAACAGTAATAACACACAAAAAAAGTAAAACAAAATTAGTAAATGTTTTGTGCTAGATCGGCTACAAAATCTGTTGAACAGAAGTGGAAAATATCGAAAACTTAAGGGTACAAAAAATTTCTAGTATTACTTCAAGCAAAATAGATAAACTTGGGACATAAGACAATCTCATTGCTATTTCTGCGCATATTTTCGGACGGAATCAAAACCAAAAAAAAAAGAAAGAAAAGAAAGCTGATGAATAATTTACCGTTATTAGTTTAATTACTTTAAAAATTCGGCATGCGGACAAAAATAAAACCCAATAAAAACAAACAAACAATAACAAACCGCTCCCAAACCAAAACAAAGACAAACAAAGATACCCCCCCCCCCCTTCCCCTCCAAAAGTTTATGATATTTTACCTAAAATAAAGAAAATAATATTTATTTACACATCTCTACAAAGATCTATCTATCCGTCCGTTCGTCTGTTTTTTTCTTACATTAAATTTTAAAATGGTAGCTCATGCACTTTTGGTTACATTTTGATTTCTAGTACTTATTAACTGATCATATCAATACTACGTAGGGACTGTGTATTCATTGAATGCATCTCACAGGAAGGGTTTATTTCTTTGCTTTGTTAAAAATAGGCTTATTTGGGCCTTATTCTTGAAATCTGTTGAGTTCTCAATTCCATAGAATCACCAAATAAAACACTTCGAAAAGAATTTGTATGAAAAATTCTGAGACAGAGAGAGAGAGGAGGGGAGAAAGGGATACATATAAATTTATATCCCGGTGACACTTTACTTCTGCAGAGAATAAACAGAAAACATTAATTTTAAAGATATAAACAAAGGGAAAAAACTAAACAATTTATTATGGAAAAATCCAACTCAACACGACCCAAAACAACAAACACACCAGAGACACAATACTCTGAAGTGCTCTGTAATATTAATAAAGTAAAGCACTAAACGAAACAGTACACAATGCAGCCAGTGACGCCTATGCAGTACGGTACAGTCTGTTTCTCGTTATCGTGAAAAAGGAAATTTGCCACAAGCATAACTTTTATGTACTGATAAGCAACTATTCTGTTCGTTTCATTTTTTTTATTATTATTTTTTTTAGGAACGTGCTTGAAACGATTTTGCCAATCGTCGTGAAAACATTTTGTACTATTTGGGAGACACTGTAAATACATTGGCAGTTGAATAGGCTTTTTAATAAAAATCCTTCTTACTATAATTCTCGCTTTCGTCGTTTTACAGAGTTCTAGACCTACTGTCACAATTCCTCATAGTTGAAGTAAAATCTCCACTATGGCAAAAACAAAACAAGACAAAAACCCACCAACAAACAAACAAACAACATGCACAAGAAATAAAACAAGAAAAAGAAAAAACAAACAAACAAACCTAACAACTTCCCTAACTCTTAACTCTGATAGGATTGAATAATTTTGTCTCGAAAATGCGTCACCTGGACAGGTCAATCCACGCTCAAGCAGTAAATCGCTGGCAACAATAAAAAGCGAAAAGAACACACAAACCTACAGCATGAACAGAAATGAATGATAAAAACAAGAAACGGCTTCATTTCAAACCTGAAGAAATATTCTTTTATAACTTTTTTGTGCGTGTTTTATGTGCCTCGAGCTGGTATATAGACTAAAACCTGAGGGATATTTTTATCACTGATTTTTTTTTTTTAGGGAATACTTAAAACGATTTTGCGAATCGTTGTGAAAACATTTTGGAGTATAACAAACTCGACGCGCTCATTGCTTATGATTTATAGGCCTAGAGAGCAACAAAAGAAAGAAAATTCACAGTCATCCTAATCAGCATTGACAACAGTAATAATGTAAATAAATAAACTGCAACGACGATAATGATGATGATAATAGTGACGGTTATGTAAACGGCTTGTTTTCTTTCAATGTTATAAAGATACTAAAACAGTCAGAAAAGTTATAGTCCAGTTAGTGGGGGAAAAAACAAATTAATGCAGGCAAACCAGCGACAACTTCTCCATCATTAGTTTTGAAAATAATTGATCAAGATTCAAAAAAAAACATTCGATAGTAATCATCATCACTTACAGTAGCTATGCCAATGACAAAAGACCAAACTTGTCACATCACACACACACACACACACACACACACACACACACACACACACACACACACACACACACACAGATATATATATATATATATATATATATATATATATATATATATATATACAATATCATATATATCATATCATATCACATTACAAATCTCCTGACCTGTTTTTGGCCTGCCGCGGCCCTGTCCCTCTGGCGCCGGTTCTTGAACCAGTTGCCCACCTGGGTCGGCGTGAGCCCCGTGGCCTGAGCCAGCTCCCGCTTCTTGGTGGGGTTGGGGTAGGGGTCCTGCAGGTACCACTCTCTCAGCAGGTTGCGCGTCCGCTCCTTGAAGCAGTGCGTCTTCTGCTCCCCGTCCCAGATGGTCCTGGGCAGAGGGTACTTCTTGCGGACGCGGTACTTGTCCACGGGGCCCAGGGGTCTCCCACGGAGCTTCTCCGCTTCTTGGTAGTGCGCCTCCAGCCACATGGCCTGCAGCTTGGCGTGGGAATCCTTGGTGAACTTGTGGTTCTCCAGGATGTGGTACATGTCTCTGAAGTTGCCCGTGTGGAACGACACCAGGGCGCGCGCCCTCAGGATGGACTCGTGCTTGTTCAGGGCCTCGCAGGCGAAGGGTTGACGGGGATGGACCACAAGAAGCGGCCCAGCCTCTCGATGTCCCCGCTCTCTTCCAGAGTCTCGCACACCTTGGCCACCTGGGAGGGCGTGAAGTGTAACGTGGGTAACGGGAACATGGCCGGCAAGGTCGCCGCCGCTGCTGCCGCCGCTGTCGGGGATTCGAACCCGCACAGTCCCAGCATGAACCCGTGCAGACCTGGGTACATGGCCGTGGGCGCCGGGAGGTGAGCGTGATGCTGGGTCAACGCTGGCGGGGGCAGGACCGAGCTGGGGGCGGGTGGTGCGGAACCTGAGACCCCAGCGAAGTCAGGGCCACGGGGCCCAGTTTGCTAGTACGACTCAGATCCATCCATCTAGCAGTCCAGCCAACCGTCCTTGGGAGAAAAGTGTTTTTTTTTTTTTTCAGGTATAAGCAAGGGTCAGTCAAGAACGATCCTTTCCCCCTTCAAACAACAAACAAAAAAAAGTGACGAAGCTTTCACTCTCTCTCTCCTCTTTCTCTCTCTGTGTCTCAATCTCAATCTACTACACTCTGGGTGTGTAGCGGATGGATGGATGTTCACACGTGTGTATCCAGTGTCCGTCCGTTTTGTGGCGACGCCGCATCCGACTCCGGGGGCTACTACCACTACTACCTGGCAGTTAGACACCTCCGGAGCTATAAAGGGGGAGTGGTCAGTCGGGTCGAGGCGAGAAGTGTCACTTTCCCTCCCGTCTCTCTCTCTCGCTCTCTCGCTCGCCTTCCCTCCGTCCTTCCTCCCTCAAACCTTCCTCCTTCTTCCCCTTCTATCTCTCTCTTCTCTTCTCTCTCCTCTCTCTTGCTTAGATCACCGTCTAGGGGGCAAGAAAAAGCAAACAAGACGCAAGCGACCAACCCGCGCTATAGCGCCCCCCACCCCTACCCCCCTCGCCCAACTCTTCCGTCTGTATGATGATCACCCATTGAATGGCAAATGATTGGAGCGCAACACCCCCTCCTCCCCCCTCCCCCATTCTGAAACAAGCGCCCCACGGAAATCTCCTAGGCTACAACTGCCAATCATCGGCCCGGCCCCGCCAATCAAACCACGCACGGACCAGCCACCACAGAATCATGAAGCAAAAGTGGGCGGGGCTTCCAAAACCTTGACAAGGGGGTTTCGAAAAGCGAAGGGGTGGTTGTGGTGGGAGGGGTGTGTGTGCCAGGAGTGTCAATATGATAATAACCAACCAGCCTGCGAGCGATACGGCGAGTGAGCGGCCAGAGAGAAGAGTTGGGGGGCGCGAGAGAGAGAGGGAGGAAGAGAAAGAGAGAGGGAGAGAGAGCTGGTAGTATAGCCTAGTCAGTATAGTCCTTGATCACTAGTAGGAAGGAGCTGTGCAGGACCTAGCCAAGCTTGTATGGGCCATTACCAGGGCAGGACAACTAACACTACACTACACTGCACTGCAACACTGCACTACACTGCACGGAAGGAAAAGGGCCCCATTATTATTGCGGCAGGCGCTTTTAGTAGCACCAGATTTGTTTGTCGTCGTCGTCGTCGTCGTCGTTGTTGTTGTCGGAGTAGAAAGCACAGAGGCTGTGTGAGGGGGGAGTGAGAGCAGGTTTTGTTGGTCCAAAATCCAGGCATGGCGACTTTTACGCCTCCACGTATGCTTAGTATAGTTGTGGGATGTGGAGGATTATTATTATTATTATTATTATTATTATTATTATTTGATGATAAGTGTTAGGTCTGGTGTTGTTGTGATTATCGTTAATATTATTATGGGTTGCTAGTAGTTTTACAAAGTCTCTAAAGTTGGTTTTACTTTGTTTTGTTTTGTTTTGAATGAATGAAAGTGTTTGATCTCTCTCTCTCTCTCTCTCTCTCTCTCTCTCTCTCTCTCTCTCTCTCTCTCTCTCTCTCTCTCTCTCTCTCTCTCTCTCTCTCTCTCTCTCTTCTCTGACCTCGAGCGAAGTGATAAAGTTTAGCAATGTTAATTGTCACTTTTGACATTATGATTTCTTTATCATACGACAGTCAGAAATGTTCTAGCCTGAACTAGAAAATTGTTTTTTTTCTCTTCTAATTAAGAAACTGAGGGATAAAACAACTTTGGGGCTGAGTTCAGGCTGCTCTCTCTCTCTCTCTCTCTCTCTCTCTCTCTCTCTCCTCTCTCTCTCTCTCTCTCTCTCTCTCTCCTCTCACTCCATCTCTAACTACCTAACTACCTAATTATACTGTTTCTCTGTTGGTCATTGTGCGCTAGATCTAGTAATAAAGAATGACAAAATCTAGATCTATATTAGTATAATACTTACATATTGATGCAATGCTTTGACATTTTTAAAGATGAAATGTCGCCGCCTTGATAGATCTAGACTCTAGTGAGAAAACGGTCAGATACGGAAAAAAAATAACAAAAACTACCAAATCTGAGTCTTGGAGTTAGATCTAGTCTATCTCCGATCTCTACTGCCTGCATTTGGAATCACAGCACACTATCATCATTTTGCCCAGCACCATACTGATCATGATTATAGGGACGGTTAGAGCCCACTCTCTGCTCTCGAGCGGTATTGCTCTGTGACGTAATAGCATGTCTTCACAAACCAACTGTAGCTATTCATTGCATACACACACACACACACAGAGAAAGAGAGAGAGAGGGGGTATCTTATTTTAAGGGAAAGTCATGTTGTGACGTCGCCTGTTTCTTGTTCAGTTTGTTTCAGTTTTAATTAAAGAACAAAGGTGACATGAAGCAAAGTCCTGCTTTTCCATGCTACTTACTCACTTTGAAGAGATCGTCAGCTAGATCTATAATATAGACTCCATGTATATAAGATCTACTGTGACTGACTCCCTGTGAAGTTTTCTCTTCCCGTTCCTTGTCTACAGCTTCTAGGTTCACTAATGGTGAGATTTTTTGCGTATGCCACTGTTTTTGGTGTTGTTTTTTTTTTTTTAATTTTTAACCCACCATGAGGGTAGCCGCATTCCGACTTCGGGGATGTATACTGTACACAGACAGCAGAAACAGTTACGGGATCTTTTAACGTACATATTTAATTTTCTGCACTTGCATCTCTTGCACTTGACGTTGATCTACGGGAAAATCCCCACCTTACTTCATTCACCAGACGACGCCGCGATTCGAACCCTCGACTTCATAGACCCATGGGATTGAAGTCGAACGGTCTTAACCACTCCAGCTATAACGACTGTCAACTACTCCCTGTGTAAAAGATGTATGTTTGACACAGGGAGGAAAAAATACTTTTCCGTAACTCTCATATCGGCACCAGCGTGTTTTAGTAGGCCTCGCACGTCAAGTCAAATAAAGGCGGCTTGGACTTTTTATCACTGGTGTTTGGCCGTTGGTTGCACGTGCATACGCCACTTAAGCCTGTGCCATAAAACGACTATGAGGGGAAGTCCCCTCCAGCTACCAGTTAACCCACCTCCCCAAAATCTCCCAACACTTACTGGGGAAAAGTTGGTTTTATGTCTCCTCACTGTTAATAATGAGGAAGATGCCCGAAAGTTGGAATGTGGCTGTGCTACCTTACTGGTGGGTAAAAAAACAGGTCCGCTTACACAAAAGCTCACCATTGTTGGTGAACCTTAGAGCTCTTAGCTGAGGAACAAAACAAAAGCAACAACAAAAAAACTTGAAAATTTAATAAAAAAAAAAAAAAAAGAAAAAAAAAAGAACATGAAAGTAGTGAAGTGAACGTCTAGTCTAGATCTATATGAAATATTCATAGCTACTGGCGATTTTTTCCCCAGATCCTCGGCTAGAGTTACCAACAGTGAGAGTTAGCGTATGCGATGGTACCTCCCCCCCTCCCCCCCCCCCCCCCTTAACCCCCCTCCCCGCCCTCCGTGAAGGTAGCTGCACTCCGACGTAGAGGATTCTTGTGATGATTAATTAATGGAAGTGCTAATGATTCACTATCCATTCTGGCACTGTTGGCTTTCTGCATGTGGGAACGGCATCTTGCGTCAACTAGATCTAGCTCATATCCAGGTTGCAAGGAAACTTTTTGTTAAAAAGTTTGTAAATGTCTGGTGAAATGTTTTGTCAAGTTACTGACTCAGCGCTGAGGCCTCAATTTCGTGAGGCTTTGCCATGTCTTGTGGGGTACTTGCCATCATAGCCTACGTCATTTTCGATAATGGGACAAAAATCCCTGGAAGTGGAAGTACGGCTGCTGCCCGTATGCATGGCAGCGGTACCAAAAATCTGCAATACATCCCCACCATACTAGATCTAATATATTATTATATTAATATATATATATATATATATATATATATATATAAATTATATATATATATAAAATATATATATATATATAATATATATATATACATATACACACACTTCTGGACGGTTACCTGTACTTGTTTCCTCTGCAAATATATATATATATATATATAATATATATATATATATATATATATATATATATATATATATATATATATATATGTGTGTGTGTGTGTGTGTGTGTGTGTGTGTGTGTGTGCAGGCCATCGTGTGCCGGTAGGAGCGGATGACAAAATTATAAAAAAAATAAAATAAAAAAAAAACAGCATGCACACAGGTGTCGTGTTTAGACACCATCCCTGAGGAAAAATCGGGGAGTTGGAGTCCCAGGGGGCTCGGAGCTGTATAGCAACGTTCTGGTGGCTCTTGCGACGGTACTGGAACCATTCGTATCGGTCATTGCCTTTCCAATGGATCATTCCAGTGGCGTGGAGAGGGGGGGTCTGCTGCATGGGTAACAGCTTGCCCTCCATACTTACCTGCCCAGGCTTTGCGCTCTAAAGACCAGAGCGCAACTCCATAGTCTTCCGAGACTGATGGGTGCCATCTCTTCTCTATATATAGACCTATGTGGTAAAATAATGTTTGTCCGTCGTGTTCGACAATGACCTCTAAAACAGCAGAGGAGACAGCTGCTGTTTCGGAAATTAGGCAAAAATTTGATTATAGTGAAGATGCCTTGCCCACAGCACACTTCCACTCTCTCGACCAAGAGGACATAAAGACAGTCAGCGTTGGAGAAGTTCTCCAAAGGCCAACTAGCCCCCAGGGCTGCAGCACATAAGACTGTGCAATCAAGCCTCCTAGTCAGAGAGTCATAGTCGATCACTAAAGACTAAGCTGTCAAGTGGAATTCCATGAGTAAGAAAGCCACTGATCATACAGCCTCTCACTTTGCTGTTGCCCCCAGCGTCAATGGTTTACTGTGATAAAAGCCCAGGCACTGAATTGATGGACAAAACTGCAGACACACGGGGACTGGATGTGGAAAAAGCACATGAGTGCTTATTCGGTAATCCTCGAAATAAAAGACTATAAAAAAAAAAAAAATTAAAAGACCACACACACACACACACACACACACACACACACCACACACACACACACACGTGGTGTTACATACTGTTCTTTCTAACAAAGTACTCGTTTATCCCTCACACAAAAAAGCGTTCAAGGCTGTGTGTGTGTGTGTGACGTTAAAACCTGTTGGACGTCATTAAGCCGCTGCTACTATTTCTAAAGACCTCTTCACTTCCTTTTTTTTATGACAGTGATTTTGGGGGGGGAGGGGAGGGGAAGGGGGGGGAAACAATACATGTCTGCATGCTTTTTCCCCCATCACGACTTCGTGTCATAACCAGGAACTAATAACCCTTTGTCCTTATCTGACTTGACAGATTCTGACTATTACTGGCTCTTGGAGCGGGTTTCCCTTTCCTACACCATTCAAGCACCATTGTCTGCCAATGTACAGAGACATTGAAGAAGGTAACATGCATGGAGAACGATAATTTTTTTAGAACTCTTGCTGTTAAAATCAAGTCAACAGGTTCATTATCTTTGACTCTTTAAGTGCGTGCAAACATGTCTGTCGTTGATATTTTATAATCCTGACACTTAGCGTGTGTATATATCTGGTTCATCTCATTAAAAGTATCAAAAGTAAAACAATAAAAAATAATTTTAAAAAGTTTTGGGAATCCCTGTCTAGCATGTCTAGCTCTGAATCTATAGATCTGTGTGTCTGTGGATTTCTTGGAAAACCAGTCTACTTGTACTGAATGCTGATTTAGCGAAATAATGCGTATAGATAATTGCCCTTTTATGATGGGTCTTTATTACAACAAGGTAATGGAGAACGAGACAGGAAGGATCTAGAAGTAGAAGGCAACACTTCAATAATGGGAGATAACTCTTTTCGAAAAAAAGCTTCTCTAACGAGGATTGGGTGGTATTTTATTGTGTGTTTCTTGGCTTTTTTTATATTGCTTGTTTGTGTGGAGAGAGAGAGAGAGAGAGGAGAGAGAGAGAGAGAGAGAGAGAGAGAGAGAGAGAGAGAAATAAGGAAGTTTTATTTTCTGAGGATAATGGATTAAGTACAATGACTTTTTTCATCCAGCCATCAAAAAATGAATAAATAGATAATCACATAAGCACATATGATTTGTTCGAACAAGATTTCAAAAAAAGAAAAAAAAAGGAAGAAAAAAAGTAATACGAAAATCAACAGAGATTTAGTAGGAAGAAGAAAACATGGTAGAAGACACAGAGAGATAAACTAAGAGCAAGGAGTACAGTTGTTCTTGCCAATAAGGATTATTCATGATTAAGATTTTCAGACAGCTCAGAAATATAGATATCTAGTTATATGCAAATAATTGTAAAAAAAAGCCATGAAAAAATTTGGTGAGAAAATACTAGACTATAAAAATCTTTGCTGCAACTAGAGAGAGAGAGAGAGAGAGAGAGAGAGAGAGAGAGAGAGAGAGAGAGAGAGAGAGAGCTTTGATTGTCAGAATTTTCCCCTTAAAGTTAGGAAATTAACTTCTTTTTTTTTAAGTGGGGAAGTGTGTAATGGGAAGTAATAAAAATGGTTGGAAGGGAGGCAATTTCTCACAAACTCAGCTAGATTTAGGAAGGGAAGTAATATGATCTGCCATTTAAAAGTTTTGCTATGTATATTTCGTTCCCCTTTGATAAGAAGTAAAAACGCGTGGTCATACACATTATGTATGTACCCTTGAAACATGATTGATAAGGAATGTTTTGAATTTTATTTAACTGCCTCTAATTCTTATGGGGGCAGGATAGCTCAGTTGCCAGAGCACTGGCTTTCCCCAAGCTACGGCTAAGCAGCATTGCTTCAGTACAGTTCGCCTAGCTGTAAAATATGGGTACCTAACCCCTTTAGGGTCAGGGAAGGTAAAGCAAGGAGGGTGAGGAGATGGGCGCTGTCCTCAATATGCTGGCCCCTGGAGAAGCTGAGGTCTCGGATACCTCGCTCCCCAACGACCACATAGATCAGTTATGTCGGGAACACGGTTTTTTTTTTTTGTTTGTTTGTTTTGTTTGTTTGTTTGTTTCGTTTTGTTTAATCCTTTGCCTAATTCTGTAGAAGTTGTATATGTATATTTTTGCTTCCCTCTAATCTATCTTCTTTATGTATTTCAGCCCCAAATTCAGCTGACCTTTTGTCTGTTCCTTGGTTAGAGTTCTGAGATCACAATGGTAGATTTTGCGTATGCAACCATTTTTACCTACCATTAAAAGGTAGCTGCGTTCCCACATCAGGGAAGAGTTGATTTGAATTAAAGACAGACACACTGCATCTCTCTCTCTCTCTCTCTCTCTCTCTCTCTCTCTCTCTCTCTCTCTCTCTCTCTCTCTCTCTCTCTCTCTCTCTCTCTCTTCTTTTATATCTCTTGTAAAGATAGAGAGATAAAGGGGGAAGGGGGGAGAGGAGGAGGAGGGCAGAGCATCATTTCTCTGAGCTATGTCAATTAAATCTCAGTTTGAAGGACACCCTTACGACCAAAGCACGGAACAAACAAAACAATACTACCACCTCGCAATAATAATAGTAATAATGATAATACAAGCTAAGTGTAAACCAGCCCAACACACCCACCCACCGCACCCACACACCTCATAAAAAAACAAAACCAAACCCCATCAAATGATTTTCTCGCCTCTACCCTACGTAGATGAATTGTATCTGATTTTTCTACTCCAACACGGCAACAAACACAACACACACATACACCAAAAAAAAAATCAACAACACAATATTATTACCTCTCGCCTCTATTGTACGCTATAGTTACGTTAATAGTTACGCTATTTGGAGAGAGAGGGGGAGAGAAAAGAAGTTGACACTCCAAGTGGCCAAATCCCCATTCAAACCCTACTGAAATGGGGTCAACGCACGTGGTACACTGGCACTTCTATTACCGGGTCACAATGGCGCGAGATGCTAACTTGTTTTGATATGATTCTGATCGGTGTTAGGGAGAGAGAGAGGCGGCTTGAAGTTTTTTTTTTTTTTCTGTTGGTTTTTTGTTTTCCCCCACTCTACAAACTTAGTTAACTGTAACAGCTTGGGCTGTAGAGGGGTGGCGTTGGATGGGGTGGTGGTGGTGGTGGTGGTGTTAGGTGGGGAAGGGGGGGGGCGGACGACGATTGTGTATCGGATATGTGATGCTTATCTCTTCTGCATTGCTTTTAGAAAAAAAAAATTGTGCGCCATGACGTGGACATGTGCGAAGATGGTTAAATAATGTGGTGTGTGTGTGTGTGTGTGTGTGTGTGTGTGGTGTGTGTGTGTGTGTGCGTGCGTGTGTGTGAGAGAGAGACAGACAGACAGACAGACAGACAGACAGACAGACTGACTGACTGACTGACTGACTGACTGACTGACAGACAGACAGACAGACAGACAGACAGACAGACAGACAGACAGACAAATAAGCAAACATCTGAACCACTATTTTCATTTCTACGAAAAGTGAATAATGTGTGAACATCATATCATTATTTATCATTCCATCTAGAAGTTTTATATTCAATAGTGTAAATAGGCAATTACAAACAAATGAAAGCAAAACAATGAAAGCAAAATGTACACAAAATGAATAATAGGCAGGTATTGGCAACATAGGCAGATCTTTCCGTCCGTTCTTTCTATGAGCAGAATGATGATTCCTTGCAATTCAATTGCAATTTCATTATTGAAAGCAGTTTGAAAAAAAAAAAGTGAACGAAGTGTAAACATGAACTTATTTTTCTCGACCAAAAATTAATACTTCAACATTTCATTGCCACTACCTCCACTATTTTCTCTCATCTCTCCTCTCTACATCTCTCTCTCCTCTCTCTCTCTCTCTCCTCCTCTCTTCTCTCTCTCTCTCTCTCTCTCTCTCTCTCTCTCTCTCTCTCTCACACACGCACAGCCGCACGCACCTCGCACCCCACCACCACACACACACACCACACACACACCAGCCAGCAACAAACAAACACACACAACAACACTTCACTTCAAATTTTGACGATGAGTCGAAGAAAAGGACACCAAAACATTAACAGCTTATCTTAATTTAACTAAGACTGGTGGAACCGGAGGAACTTAAAAAAACATTTTCCACATCGCCATCCTGCGTGGGAATACAGGGAGCCTGTCGATATAAATAGCATCCCCACTTTCTGGAAATTCTGTGCTTAGAATTCCCTCTTTTCTATCCCCCTCTTTGTTTTAGCGTTGTTCCTTTTCTTCCTGTTACCTCCTTCTTGTCTATTTTCTGCCTTCTTGGTCCATTCTCATGCCATTTCCTCCCCCCTCCCCTGAAAGACTTAAAAAATAACAGTTCTCTCCCACGCATAAGTCGGATGCGTTGGGCCTGCTTAATGGCAGTGTAACACATTTACGCTCATATGACAGACAATGATAGTTTTTGTTTGAGCTCCGAAGAAGAAAAAGAATATCGTCATATAATTACCAGTGCATCATTAACGGTGCCCCTTTCAGGGAAAACACACAAAAAACAAACATAAAATAACTCAGATGCTTTGATAAAACGCCAGCATTCAGAGAAAAACTGGTATGAAGCACTTAAAAAGTTTTGCAGGACACACACAGGCGCGCGCGCGACACACACACACACACACACACACACACACACACACACACACACACACACACACACACACACACCACACACACACACAAAACCCCCACCCCTCTCACCTTAATAATGTGCTGCAATTATAGGCTAAAGATAAACAACCTGTTCTTAAACCATGTGACTCTTTCTCTCCCCACCCCATTCCCTCTTCTCAAATCATTGTCCAATTCGCCATCTCTCTGAATAGAGCCAGGGAGAGAAAAGTTGAACATAGCTGATGGAAGTGCATAGAAAAAACGTTGGCACAGATTCCTGATGTTAGCAACGATCGAACTGCTGTCTATGGAATGAAAAGACAGCCCCCCCACCCCATCCTCCCACCTCCCACCCCACCCCACCCTCCGCCCCCAAAGCCCCTTTTGCTGTACAAGCTTGCATCAGAACTCTCATAACCTTCTGGCTAAACTGGCGTAAAATTACCTGTCACTGCAGCGGAAGTAATATGTCATGATCATTTGAATTTATGGGTTCTGCGCGTTATGCGTTTCTCTCTTGGGTCGGGTGTATTATTGAAATTTGTTTAACATCCATCAGGAAATAGCCAGGTACTCCTTCTTTCTCCCTCTCCTCTCACACAGTCTCTCTCTCTTAAAAGAGAGAGAGAGAGAGAGAGAGAGAGAGAGAGAGAGAGAGAGAGAGAGAGAGAGATGATGATGATGATGATGATGGTGATGGTGATGATGCCATAACCCGAATGTCCAAATCAACAGGAGTTCCTGACCATTAGGTCTGACAGCTAAATACCACTGTCTCTATCTACCTGGTTCAAAGCCTGCCAGCCCTGGACAAAAACATTCCTCAAATTGGGACATTTTTCTCCCCGCAACATGGGTAAAGGAATCACACAGGGCTGGCTGGGCTAGCTAGACAAGCAGCACCAGCAAGCAGCAGTACTGTACTCCTCCTCCCCTTCATCCCAGGGAAAAGGTTTGCAGACCTAATCCCCAAAGAAGTCGACCCATCTCCGGTAACGCATCAAGCCCAGAGACAAGGCCGATAGCAAAGGCAAACGAACAATATGGCAGCTGTTACACCCAACCATTGTGCCCCACCCAGCCCCCTCCTTTTCTCCCTCCACTCCTCCGTTTCGCAATCCGAAGAGAAAAGGGAGCTAATTTTCGCAGCGAAAAGCAACCCTGAGTGGAAAAAGTGCGGCAAGCGTAAGCGACCGGAAATGAGTGTCAGGCGCAGGGATTTTTTAGGCAGGGCAGGCAGGCAGGGGATTTGCGGGAGCGCGATGCGCAAGGCCCCGTTCTGTTGCTTCCCATCATCAAACGTTGAGGAAAAGCTTTTCAGGTGTGGGAGACGAGACACGGAGCTTTCGGGGTTAATTGTCAGCCGAAAATTAGTTCAGTTTGAACAAAATGTATACTGTCAGACACAGAGAGACAGTTGGAAGGAAGCAAGGAAGGAGGGAGGGAGGGAGGGAGTTAAAGGCAAAACGCAGGTGTCCCTCTGTTGGGGGGGGGGGGGGGAGACAAACACACAGTTTCCACACAGAAACTGTTTAGTGTGTGTGTGTGTGTGTGTGTGTGTTTCAAGGTAGGAGGATGGAGGAGGGTGGGAGGGATGGTCCCACGTAACCAGTGGCTGGAAAATGTGATTGATTGATCGGTGTAGAGGTCTGGGAGGCAAATGGATGGGATGGATCAGGATAATAATAATCATCCCTCGTTGACTTCTGGGTGGCTTTCAGGATGAAGTCAAGTCTGATGTGTTTGTAGACAGAAGCTAACTGGGTCTATTCCCTCAGTCCCATATTTCTTTTTTTTCTTTTTTTTTAAATTTCTGAGGAAGGTTGTTTTGTTATTCCAACCCCATTGTTGCTTCGTACCAACATCCATCTTCATTACTATTTCATCTCGGACTTGGACATGACTCTGAAATGGAATGTTATGTTTGGAAATGAATCGGGGGGAGTTTTCGTTCTGAATATAAAAAAAAAGAAGAAGAAAAAATGTATCTTGGTTAATGTTCAGGGATGATAGAAGCGGGAATTATTAGGTTAACTAACTAACTAATGCACGGCAATCCAGCTCAGCCTCTGTGTAGTGTGTGTGTGTGTGTGTGTGTGTGTGTGTGTGTGTGTGTGTGTGTGTGTGTGTGTGTGTGTGTGTGTGTGTGTGGTGTGTGTGTGTTTCCAATACGGCATTCGCACACGGTTGTTGCTGTTGTATTTGCATGAATGTTTACGAAGAGCAAACAGTAGTTTATTGCATATTGAAATTCAATCTGGTGTCTTCATGCGGTCTGTCACAGCATATAGTTTAACACTGACAATCTAGTTTATATTACTGACACGACTATTCCGTACGTCGCCTCCAATCTCTGATTCCTTCGTCTGCTTTTTTTTTCTGTTGGTTCGTTGTCTGTATGTAAATTTGTTTGCCTGTGAGAGCGGGCGGGGGGGGGGGGGGGGGGGGGGGGAGGGGGGGGGGGATTCCCTGCGCTAGGCTACAGAAGTTTGTCTTAACTATTCTCTTAGTACCGTGGCTGTTTTCGTTCTCTCTCTCTCTCTCTCTCTCTCTCTCTCTCTTCTCTCTCTCTCTCTCTCTCTCTCTCTCTCTCTCTCTCTCTCTCTCTCTCTCTCTCTCTCTCTCTCTCTCTTTCTTTCTTTCTTTCTGTTGTGTTTTTTTTTACCTCCCTTGTGGGAATGCCGCAGACCTGTCAGTATAAACAGCAATTCAGTCTCCAGCAAATTCTGTGCCAGGAATTCCCTCTTTTCTATCATGCTCTTTCTTTCTGCCATATTCCCTTTCTTTCTGTCACCTCCTTCTTGTCTATAATCTGGCTTCCTTGTCCATTCTCCTCTCTCTCTTTTTTTTTTTATAGAAAGATTTAAAAGATAGCCATTCTCTCCCATGCCGAAATCGGATGCTCTGGGTCTGACGGTAGCGCAACACATTTTCGCGCATTTGACAGATCGACAACAATAGCTGCTATCTTAGCCTGCGACAAAAAAAAATAGATGAAGATGGAATCAAATCACAGACCTTGTTTTTATCCTTCCTTTATCCCCCTGAAGTCGGAGTATGGCTGCCTTTATGGCGAGGTACTTGAAAACAAGTCATACACGAAAACTTCTCATTCAGTGTGCAATTTCAATCTCACAGTGATTCCCAGGTGGGATGAGTGAGTCAGAGTGTACATTGTGGGTGACCCCCAGAGTGTTAAGCTGGGGAACGACAACAACACAACAACAATCCTTCCTTTTGCTATACCTCTAAGTAAGAGTTGTAAAACGAAACTTTTTGTGTGTGTGTTGTTGTTGCTTCCAGCATGATATTAGAGAGCTATTACTAACAGTAAGTAATTCTTACTGCGGTTTGGAAGACCCAAAGAATCTCTCTCTCTCTCTCTCTCTCTCTCTCTCGGTTGGTCACGAGACGCGAAGCGGACAGGGCGTACATTTTCTGTGAGCTACAGTAAAACTCGTAATTCATACAAAAATGCCAGTTACTGGACTTCCAGCGGCTGTGGAGAGGACCTTAGGCGCCCTGCTGACTGACAATGCAGTCTCCAGCTGGAAAGTGGCAGGAGAAGGGGACAGCGTGGTTTTTGTCTTGCGACTTAAACCAGTGGACACAGCAGTGTCAACCAACATGGCGGATCCAACAGTGAATCGCAGCACACAAGTACAATACTAT
>CM060320.1:42012235-42014735 GCA_030674155.1 Stramonita haemastoma | reverse complement strand
GAAACTTGTAGGCCCTCTATCAAGATTAGCTAATTTATGACCATCTTCCCATTTTCATGTTTCTTTTGTTCAATCCTTCTTGGCTTTTCAGCAATTTTTTTCCAAAGGGAAGAAGAATGATATCCATCAACCAGCTGAATTGTTAGTATTTTCCTTCTTCAAATGAAAGATGATTCTTATTACATTTGCTCAGCTACCTAACAAGTATAATTCTGCATGTTTTCGAGAGTATATGAATCAGTCTTCTGTTACAAATACTGCAAAGTCAACCGTCACAATGTGTGTCTATATTATGACAGAACTATTAAAGTTTACTATTTGTTGTCCTGTCAAAGTTATGCTTGTATGAATCAATTCCGTGTAATCCACAAGTAGGAAATTACATATACACTACACAAACATCTTCGTTTACAAAAACAGAAACTTTTCTGAATTCAGCTGTTCAGAACATCGCCCCAAACCACACACACACACACACACACACACACACACCACACACACCACACACACACACACACACACGAAAGATGAGGTATGTTCAATAACACACACACACACACACACACACACACACACACACACACAAACACACACACACACACACACACACACACACACACACACACACACACAAGCAACTTCAACGGTTTCGTGCCCGTGAGAACCATTTCTCCATCTGATCTTGAAGGATCTATCAATCCAGTGTTTGGCGAAAATTCGGCACAAGTGTCAGGCTGTTAAATAGAGGACAAATCCTACCGAACAGGGCAAACGATGTCCTTGCCAGGCTTTGCAGCCGCGTCTGGATGAGTTATTGGATTAAAAGTAGCACCACTTCTCCCCTTCTCGGGAACTGCGCGAGGAAATTCCCATTCCGTGCCTCGTATGCGCTATGAGTTTGTGTCATAAGGGATGATGATGGAATCGCCACCTCTTTGCTTGGAAACTGAGAGATTTTCTGGGGAGCTGATTTCTTTTGCATATTTGAACGTGGTCAGAGAGATTCATTTTTATTTTGAGAAAGGAAAGTTTGAGGGTGTTTTTTTTTGTGTGTGGAGATTTTTTTTTTTTAAGAAGAAGGGAGGGGGGGTGGGGTGGGGTGGGGGGTTGGAGAAGAGGAGGGGGGTTGGTTGGTGTGGTTGGTTTTATTTTTGGTGAGTCTTGTGTGTGTGTTTTGGGTTTTGTTTTGTTTTTTTGTTGTTGTTGTTGAATTTGGTTTGATGTTTGTTGATTTCTGTCCGTTGTTTTTTTATGTTTGGTTTGGGGGGGTTTTGTTTGTTTTGTTTTGTTTTGTTTATCTTGGTAAATCTCTGTATTTTTGGTTTTGGGTGTGTGTGGTTTTGTGTGTGTGTTGTTTTGATTATTTAGCTTTCTATGTGTCAGATTTGGGATATAACTGCAAAATCAGCAGATCGGTACACTGATTGTTTTTATTTGATGACTAAGAGGCTGCATGCAATCAGATGTGTTGGCAGCACCGGAGTTTACTGATTAAGAAACAAAACATTGCGCGTATTTGATTTTTATTGTTGTAATCCCCTTATTGGGGAAGGGGGAAAGCTCAGTGGTCCACAGCACTCGCTTTTCCCACAGCTAAGGTTAAGCAGCATCGAGCGTGGTTACCAAGTAGATGGGTGGCCGTTTGCGCACCTTGGCTTCAGTACAGTCCCCCAGTCCACCCAACTGTAAATGGGTACCTGCCCTCTTTAGGGTCAGGGAAGGTAAAGCAGCGAGGGAGAGGAGATGGGCGCCGCCCTCAATATGCTGGCCCCTAGAGAAGCTGAAGTCTCTGATGCCTCACTTTCCTACGACCCACATAGTTTGTGGGACACCTTTAACTTACTTATCTATGTGTATAAACTCTATTCCTCTTTAGGCCATTTTAAAAATAAGATTTTAGAGAGATAGACCGTACATTGCGAGTAACGGCGGATTTCTCTGCATGAAATTCAGGTTTTTGTCCCTAGGAAGAGCATTTCGCCACAAGAGCAGCGTGACCAATGTTGGAATTTTGTTGGTTAAAAAAAACTTTTTGTATAATCATGTGTTTCTTCCCTTTCAGAGTGACTATTTTCCCCCTACAGAAGTTATTGCCATGGAAAGCTCTCTCGCTGCCATGGGTTCTGTTACGTGCGTTAAATTTATGTTGTAGTTGGGACCTTCAGTTTATCTTCTCATTCGAAAGACTAGCTAGCAGCCATAACTATTACCTCTTAAGACCTCGAGGTTGAGAAAAATGTTTTGGGTATAAACGGGCATTGAACTCGTGACTTCTCACTGGTGCGTTGCCTCTAGACCACCGATCCATTCCACAATACGCGTGTGAACAATCTGTGTATGCATGTGAACTCTGGCTCGGTGTTGAGAAGAAGAGTAGGCAGTCGCGTGCAGGTAAAGATAAAGGTAAAAAGGTAAAGGTGTCCCATAGCCGATGTGGGCGTTGTGGAGTGAGGCATCAGAGACCTCAGCTTCTCTAGGGGCAAACATATTGAGGGCGGCG
>CM060320.1:42004735-42009735 GCA_030674155.1 Stramonita haemastoma | reverse complement strand
AGAAGGAGGCTTGTAGAGGAGCGGGAGGGGGAGGTGGGGGGGGGGGGCTAGCAGCCTACAGGGAAATGATGAGTGGTAGAGTTGGGTTGACTGGTGGTGTAGTATAGTATAGTGTGAGAGAGAGCCATTTCCAGTGCTAATCCTCTCCCAATAGTTCACACCTAACTCCCTTCCCACACCACTACCAAACGCTATCGGATCGGATCGGATCAGATCTGAATCTTCCCGTGCCATGCTTGTGTTGTCATCATTAGGTTGCTTTCTGTCATCAGGACTTCGGTTCGGTCACAGCCTCCTAGCCTCTCATCCCTCTCTCTACTATCTGTAGTCTTGGTTTTAAATGCCCTTTTTAGCACTTGTCAGAGACAAAGAGGGAAGGAAGGAAGGAAGGAAAAAGGTGGCAGGATGGTTTAATTAAGACCTTCCTTCTACCTGCCTACTAACATTACGGGGTAAAATTAATCGTGAGATTTTGAGCGAGGTTCGATTCCCACCCTACCTTGTTCTCCTTTCTTCCCTGTTTGGTGAGAAAATCCAACTGAATGTCAGAGTCCTTTAGATGAGATTATATTAATTAAGCGAGGCCCCCTGCATATGAATGCGCGTAGAACATCTTGCGCACACGTTAAAACCCCGATTAGTCTTTTGGAAGAGTAGGCCCGCCGTGCCGGTAGGTACAGATAACAGTGGATCGGTGGTCTAGGTGGTAACGCGCCTTGCCTGGAGAGCAAAAAGTCTGGGTCGGAGTGTGCGGTGGTTCGTACCCCGTTTGGGCCCAAAACTTTTCCCCCATCCATTAGACCCTGAGTGGTGATCTGGACGCTAGTCCTTTCGGATGAGACGATAAACCGAGGTCCTGTGTGTTACACATCACTATTTAGCGCACGTAAAAGAACTCACGGCAACAAGAGGGTTGACCCTGGCAAAATTTTGTAGAAAAAAAAGCCACTCTGATAGGGAAACAAATACAGTTGCATGCAGGAAAAAGAAAAAAAAATGGGTAGGCGCTGCACTTGTGGCGACGCGCTCTCCCCAGGGAGAGCAGCCCGAATTTCACGCAGAGAAATTTGCTGTGACATAAAGTGGTACAAAATACAAAATACAAAAAGTGTGTGCACACAGGTGTCGTGTTTAGACACCATCCCCGAAGTCGGAATGCGGCTATCTGAATGGTGGGAAAAAAAACCCAGTCGCATAAGCAAAAATGTCACCATTAGTGAACCTCGGAGCTCTAGCCGAGGAACAAAAAAAAAGACCTACCAAAAACAAAACATGGCTGAGACAGATTCTTAAATCCGTTGGCTCATGTTGGAAAGTTCCAGAGAAAGAAGGCAGACAAGACAGGCGGAGAAAATAAAGTGTCTGTGTGTGTTTTAATTTACTCTTTTTATTTTCTATCTTTTTATCGAGGATAATGGAATAAGCACTCATGTGCTTTTTTATATTTTTTTTACATCCAATCCCCATGTGTATGCAGTTTTGTCAATCTTGTCATCTGTTTCCACCGGCACACAATGGCCTACTCTTACGAGAAGCGGAACAGGATTTAACGTGTGCACAAGATGTTCTGCGTGCGTTCGCACTCGGAGCGTCGGTTTATAGTCTCATCCGAAGGATGTGTGTGTGTGTTTTGGTTTATTGTTTTATATCAAGGATAATGGAATGTGTGTGTGTGTGTGTGTTTGTGCGTGCGTGCGTGTGTGTGTGTGTGCGTGGCGTGCGCGCGCGCGCGTGGTGTGTGTACAACAGGCAGACAAACGAAAACAGAATAATACTTTTTGACAGAGAGCAGATCGAAAAGACTGATACAACAGTCTTGTCTCCTTTCCTCCTCCTCCTTCTTCTTCTTCTCCTTCACCCACACAGTCCTCATCAATCGATAGGGCTGAAAATCCTTCAAAGTCAGGGTCTCATCAAATTAGTCTGCGAGAAAAAGTCCATGTAAGACGATGCTAACGGAATATTCACGTGTAGATTTGGTCCATGGTAGAGTAGTAAGTAGTTCAGGGAGTTGTAGAAAACATAGCAACAGGGTGGGGAAAAAAATATCGGATGAAACCAAGCAAAATGGCAAAGCACGCCAGAAGGGTTGATGTTGATCATGCTAGTTTTGATCTCCTGCTTTTCCCGTATTCTAAATTATGGTGGTTATGTAAAAAACGTAAAGGTAAAGGTGTCCCATAACCTGTGTGGTCGTAGGGGAGCGCGGCGTCAGAGACCTCAGCTTCTCTAGAGGCCAGCATGTTGAGGGCGGCGCCCATCTCCTCTTCCTCGCTGTTTTTACCTTCCCTGACCCTAAAGTGAGCAGGTACCCATTTACAGCTGGGGGAACTGTACTGAAGCCAAGGCGCGCAAATGGTCACCCATCCAATTTGGTAACCACGCTCGAGTTGCTTAACCTTGACTTGGGGAAGCAAGCGCTCTAACCACTGAGCTATCTCGTCCCTCATGGTAGTTGTGTACGAATGTTTAATATTTTGTGCGTAGAATGCAATATTGGATAACAGTATTTAGACATCATTCCCGAGGTCAGAATGCGGCTACCTTCATGGTGGGTAAATGGTCGCATGTATACACAAGATCTTACCATTAGTGAAACTCCGAGCTCTAGCCGAAAATAAAAAAAAAAAAAAAAAAGAGTTTGAAAAAAATACGTGTGATATACTAGTCGAAAGTTCTTGTTCTTCTTGTTCTTCTTGTTCTTGTTGTTGTTGTTCTTTGTTCTTGTTCTTGTTGTTTTGTTGTTGTTGTTGTTGTTGTTGTTGTTCTTCTTCTTCTTCTTCTTCTTCTTCTTCTTCTTCTTCTTCTTCTTCTTCTTCTTCTTCTTCTTCTTCTTCTTCTTCTTCTAACCCTCAGATAGCAACCCTAGCCGGAAATTATGTCATAAGTACACAAAATTTCACAATTGGTAAACCTCGGAGCCCAAACCAAAGACCGAAAAATGTCCTAGCTCATCTTCTCTGTTCTTGAATTGAATAGACAATTCATTTTGACTAGAACTTTAAACTATAATGTATGACGACGATGATGACAATTATTAGTGATGATTATGTGATAATAATGACGATGATAATGATGTTGATGATAACCTATTGTGATTTAGGGGAACTGTTTTCCTTCACAGAATATTCATTAAGAATACTTTCATCACAAGAAAAACAAAACAAAACAAACAAACAAACCTTTCAACAACAAAAACATTATAACCAACCACCATACCGCCATACAATTACTCAACAGAAACCATCCAAGCTTTAAATACTGTAACCAGTGCCAGACTGAACGGAAGGGAGTTTTGAAAAAGAAAAAAAAAAAAAAAAGATAAAGAAAAGGAGAGAGAGAGAGAGAGAGAGACCTGTCAGGATGTCCTCAATCAGAATATCTAGAGCTGCTGGAATCCGATTTGTCTTCTGCAAATCTGGCCCAAAAACTGGAACATTATCGCAGACTGAAATCTGACGGAGACCACCCGTTTTTGAAAGATTCTGGATGAAGTCTCCGTCTGGTTTTTATTCCGTCTGATCCCAGCTTTGACATAATTCCGTCTACGGGTATTTTCTGACTTTTTTTTTCTTTTATCTCTATCTCTCTCTCTGTCCAAAATTTGACTTTGGTTATTGGGATGTGAGGTTTGTAGTATTTGTCTACTATTACTAGACTACTACCAGTGTTATGGAAATATGGATACGAATCCTGATAATGATGTTGATGATATTGTTTTTGTTATTGTTGTTTGTTGTTGAGGATGATGATGATATTGATAGTAATCATGATGTTGTTGCTGATATTGTTGTTGTTTTCCTTCTTTTTGACCTTAGACTATCGCCTGTGTTGTTGTTGTCTCTTGTTTGGGGTTTTTAGTCTCGTATTCCTGATAAAAATCTTACATTCGAAAGTCGTTTTTTTCCCCTTTGACCGTATAGACTCTGTGTGTGTTGTGTGTGGGTGGGGGTGCGTGCATGCGTGCATGTTTATCCGGAATGGAGTCAGCATCAATTTTCCCAAGAAGTTGCCGTATACAGATCATTCAGTCAGTGCTACATAGCGGCCTACTCTTCCAAAAAGAGAAACGGGTATTAACCTGTGTGCAAGATGTTCTGCATGCATTTCGCACACGGTACCTCGGTTCGTAGTCTTGTCTCATCCGAAGGACTTTGATATTCAGTTTGATTTTACCAAACTCAATGATCTTGTGCCTCTGAAATTTCGAACACATGTTCCCTGTCTATTAAGCCATCACTTATCCTCCCTCTCCACCCCACCCCCCAACTTTTCAAGAACAAACAACACCCTGTGGTTACCACAGACTGATTTTTGTCAAGACATCATTTATCTCGCAGATAACCAGTCCACCCCGAATCTCCCCCAGTCCTCTGTTCTAACCCGCCCAGACAATTTTGACCAAGAAAGGAAAACTGATCGAGCTACAATACTACCACCATCCATCCCATAGATCTGTCTACATTATATATAGATAGGTATAACCTGTCTGTAGGCTACCGGCAAACGGTACACCACAGTACAAGTACACGTACAGACAACAGACAAGAAGAAGAAGAAAGAAGAGAACAAAACGAAAGAAGATGCCGACTTGGATAAACAGACAATTAATGTACCAATTACTTGCTCCGCAACTCAACATCTACATCACTCACTCCATCACAGGCAGATTCGGTTCAGCACCCCTCCCCTCCCCCTCCCCCCCCCCCCACTCCTCCTTCCATAGTCTACCCCCCTTCCCCCCCCCTCCAACCTACCCACACCCCTCATCCATACAGTCTTCTTCATCTCTATAATATACCCCTCCTCCTCCTCACCCACCCCATCCCTACCCCACCCCATCTCCATCAAACCTCTCTTATACCCACCATCACCTTATTTTTATCTCCCCAAAGGGGTTTTTTCTTTTTCGCCGTGTGTTCACCGTTCTTCGCCGTAGTAATTGTTTGTGGCCGTTGTGGGAAAGCTGGGGCCCAAATGCTCCAGCTCTTGTCGCGGCG
>CM060320.1:41999735-42002235 GCA_030674155.1 Stramonita haemastoma | reverse complement strand
GAGCTGAAGTCCCCAGGGAGGTTCAGGTCTGTATATGGCAACGTTCTGGGGCTTCTGCGACGGTACTAGAACCATGCGTATCGGCGATTGCCTTTCCAATGGACTATTCCAGCAACGTGGGGGGGGGGAGGGGTGTCTGTTGCATGGGTAACAGCTTGCCCTGCATACTTACTTACCCAGGCGCTGCGCTCTATAAATATAAAGTTCTTCCACAGCTGACATTAGCTTTGCTAGCGTCATCACTAATTTTCTTTCAAGAATATTAGTTCTGAGAACAGGGCTTTCAAGTCTGCTTCTTCGTGCTTTGCTTTTTCCTATCTTTTCTATCTTTTTGTTGTCTTCTTTTGGGATGAGGGGGGGTTGCTGTAACAGATGATGAATTGTTTAGTTCAAATATTTTTCTTTAATTAAAAAAAAAGTACAGAAACAAAACCAAAAACCAAAAAGCCCACCATGTAATTCTACAATACGATACATCACTTGGAACAATAATGAGCTGATAATGATCGTCTCAGTCAAATGGAAACATGTTGCTATAGGAGTCCACGAACTTGTTTGTTTTAGGTCGTAAAAAAATAGCGCTTTTGTTTCTTCAGGTTTTGTTCGTGTGTTTGTTTGTGCGGCTGGTTTTTGTTGGTTGAATTTAGTTTTGTTTGGGTTGTTTTATTTATTTTAACAGTGGGGGTGGAGGGAGGAGAAGCATAGTACCCGAGATTATATGAAATATCTATTATTTATGTTGTTACCGATTTTCTGCTTTTTTTTTGAATATTTGTTTACATACTTGTTTTGTATCTGTTGTAAACATTTGGAAGATTAAGAACACACTATTGTTATAGAATCTCTCTTTTTTCCTACATAGCAGCATAAAATACTATCTTCATCTGAGCTGCTTCAAGCTGCCTATTGTTTGATTTTATTTTTCTATGATACATTTCTTTACGTTTTTGTTTCCAAAAAATTCGAGTGAATAAAGGAATCAGTTTATAGGCAAGCCAGCAAATCGAGTTTATATATACATTTTTTAGAACGTTTTTCTGTATGTGTTCTATAAAAAGACACAGAGAAAAACTAAGAAGCAAATGAACTTTTATAAATGAAAACAATATAAAGCACTAAAAACAAACCAATAAAACGAAACAAAAAACATGAAAAAGCTGTTTTCTACTTCTAAATCTTGGAAAGTTTTTTTTCTCCTGTTTTTCAATTATTTGTGATTCGTGGTATGTGTTAGACTAAACTGAATGTGTGTAAGCGCTTTGATTTTGTTTCATGAGATAATGATGCTGTATGAAATCCATGTTGTTGTTGTTGTTGTTTTTGTTATGTTATTATTACTATCATCATCATCATCATCATCATCATTATCATTATTATCATGATGATGATGATGATGAGTGCTGATATTATTATTATTATTATTTTTAAATTTATTATTATTATTATTATTTTTATTATCATTATTTTTATTTTCATTTTTTGATTACATTATCATTATCTGTTCTTTTTTTCTTATTCTTCGAGACATCACCAAAAAAAGGGGGTTATCTTTCAAAATTTTAGTCTCCCCCTGAAATTCTGTCTGTCTGTCTTCTGTCTGTCTGTCTGTTGTCTGTCTGCCCTCTGTCTGTCTTCTGTCTGTCTGTCTGTCCCCTGTCTTGTCTGTCTGTCTCTCTCTCTCTCTCTCTCTCTCTCTCTCTCTCTTTCTCTCTCTTCTCTCTCTCCTTCTCTCTAATCAGGGGTTTGGCCGGGGAAGATTTCCTTGGGGGGTTTCACTACATCGACACCTTCGAGTAAAATTTTTAGTAAGAAATCACTGATTTTTTTTGTAAAGCATTACAAGCACACACATTTTTATTTTACAAAGGGAAAAGCACACCCGGGGGGGGAGGTGGGGGGGGGGGGGGGAAAAGAAAAAAACAAACAGACAAACGGGACAACAGAAAGAATAGAAAACTGGGAGAGAGAGAAAGACAGAAAACCCATTACCTCATAGGTTTCCCATTCCCAAGAAAAAAAGAATTCCAAATCTCCCCCCTCTCAAAACGGTTTCTAACGGGACCCTATAGACAGAGAAAAAAACAGAACAAAACCCGAAAACCCCCCCCCCCCCCCCCCCCCCCCCCCCCCCCCCCCCCCCCCCCCAACCCCCCAAAAACCAAAACCCCAAAACCCCACACACAGAGAAATTTAAATCAACACCCCATTAGTGTACCTTTTTCCCAAAAAAAAAAAACAAGAGGGGCTCCACACAAACTCCAAACCCCCCACCCCCCAAAATGATACTAGCCTAAAAACGGTACCCCGTCAACCCCAAAACCATGACTGTTTATACTATAACCATTTCTTACATCCCCCAAACCCCCCGCCCTCAACCTTCTCCTTGGCAGAGAAAAAACCCAAAATGCAATTTAGATGAACTAAATGGGGAAAACCTTCTGATCCGGGTTTTTACAAGGCCTACTAGACCTGTAAATATAATCACTTCCACACGCATCTT
>CM060320.1:41997284-41999635 GCA_030674155.1 Stramonita haemastoma | reverse complement strand
TCGGTTTATACTCTCATCCGAAGGACTTTTTTAGGGGGGGGGGGGGGGGGGGGGGGAGTCGGCGCTGTTGTTAACTCCAGAGGAAAAATCCTCTTGAACGAGATTCAAACCCGGGTTAGCAGATCAGAGCACATCACACAAACCACCAAGGCTGTCCCGCCCCCCCCCCCCCCCCCCCCAGACACTCAAAGATAGATTTCTAGAGAGTGCTAGCCAGCTGTAAATGGGTACCTGCCCATGTGTGGTTGGAGCCTAGTTTGTTAATTCTTTTTTACAAAAAAAGTTGTTTTCATATCTGTGGATGCCATAGTACGTGTGGTATGAAATCGAGAGTGATATAGGAAAACATAAGGAAAAGTGGCAACAATTAAATGTGGTGTGTAGCCTAAGTATGATTTTACCCCACGCTCTTGAAGTGTGGAGAGATGATAAGTCCACGAGGCTCTCTCTCTCTCTCTCTCTCTCTCTCTCTCTCTCTCTCTCTCTCTCTCTCTCTCTCTCTCTCTCTCTCTTCTCTCTCTCTCTCTCTCTCTCTCTCCTCTTCTCTCTCTCTCTCTCTCTCTCTCTCTCTCTCTTCTCTCTCTCTCTCTCTCTCTCTCTCTCTCTCTCTCTCTCTCTCTCTCTCTCTCTCTCTCTCTCTCTCTCTCTCTCTCTCTCTCTAGCACTTAAATCGTGTTAAGTTCTGATGTCCCTATATGTTTAGGAATGTCTCTTTTCTACATACTGATTAGGTCTATTGGTAATCATTGTGGTCAATTGTGTCTCATCACCCTTTCTTGTAGGGGAAAAGCCTATGCATAAAATTGAATAATCTCTCTTCTCTCTCTCTCTCTCTCTCTCTCTCTCTCTCTCTCTCTCTCTCTCTCCTCCTCTCTCTCTCCTCTCTCTCTCTCTCTCTCTCTCAATGAACAAGAGGTAAATGATGAGCTTTTTTTTTTCTGATTTACTGAATCTGTTATACCTTGACGTTGGAAAAAAATCAAAGTCCTTTCTTTTTTCTTGCCTTCTCTTTTTTTATTTTTCTTTAAAAAAAAACTGCCTACAAAACGTCATAAGAGAAAGAATGACAAAGAAAAGCAGAAACTGATGCAGTAAAGAAAAAGGTAAGAAACAAACAAAGAAAGAAAACACTCAAGAAATCCAGCCAAACAAAGAATCAAGCTAAAGACAATCACAGACAATGGGAGAAAGAAGAGCCACTTCCCTCAGTGTCAAAACTACCCCCCCCTTTTTTTCTGATGAATTTATTTAGTTGATAGCTCCTTCCTCTCCTCCCCTTCTTCGCCCCCCCTCTACACACACACACACACACACACACACACACACACACACACACACACACACACACACACACACACACACACACACACACACACACACTGGCTAACTTTTATGTCATATATCTTAGCAGCAAATCAAAAAAAAGAGCGAGACTCAAGAGAGAGGTACAAACAAACAGACATCAAAAGAGAGCAAGACTAAGAGAGAGGTACACAACACACAGACAGACAGACAGAAAGACACACCCCTAACAAACAAACAAACAAAAACTATGATTCCAAGAAATCCACTTGGTAATACCACTTAACTCTCATTACTTACAAGAAGAGCATGCTTTAGCCCTAAGGTCCTACACATACAGTCTATAGTAATAACCTCCATGTAGGCTAGGCTACAGACATAGAAAGGTGGGCACATGCTCTTCATTCAGCCTATCAGTGCCTATAGGAGGACAGGCCAGACAGACACTGTCTTGGATGGATCCATGGACTAAGAGCTCTTATCTCTCTAATGACAGTCCATTGCCGTATAATGCGATAATGCCATTCATGTTTGGCAGAGGTCTGTCTAAGCTAGAACTGATATTTATTATGAGAAAGATAGAGTGCAGGAGGAGTGTTATATACTGATTGTAGAAGCAAGAATGGTTGTTTTGGTTTGGGTTTTTTTCTCCTTGGTTTAATGTGGTATTTAGTACTGGGTGATTTAGACAGAAAAGATGATATTATGATGATGATGATGACGACGACGACGACGACGACGATGATGATGATGATGATGATGATGATGATGATGATGGTGATGATGATGATGATGATGATGATGATGATGGTGGTGGTGGTGGTGATGGAGATAATGGCGATGGCGGTGGTGGTGGTGATGATGGTGATGATGATGATGATAAGCGCTTTGATTTGTTTTTACAAGATATAGCGCTATATAAATTCCATGTATGATTATTATTATTTATTATGACGACGACGACGACGATGATGATGATGACGATGATGATGATAAAAATAAAAGCAGAGTGGGGTATGCAGTGCCCCCAGGAAGGACTAGAATAACCT
>CM060320.1:41989784-41992284 GCA_030674155.1 Stramonita haemastoma | reverse complement strand
TATATATATATATATATATATATATAATATATATATATATATATATATATATATATATATATATATATATCGTCCAAGGTTCATCAATGATGAGACTTTGCCTATGCAACTGTTTTTGCCCTAAAGGTAGCCGCATTTTTACCTGGGGGAAAAATAATGCATCTGAAAAATGTCGTAGGCTGCATTCTCACTCTCGACTTCAGTTTATATAATCTACTGTGAAGACCTTGCAGGAAACTACAGCCAGATTCATTGTCAACTTAGGTAGGAAATCTTCTAACAACAAACAGTTGAGCACGACTCGAACCAGCAACATCACATATTTTCGATTGCAATCCTTCTGTTTACCACTAGCTCATCCTCAGCCCCCCCCCCCCCTCCTGCACGCGCACTCTTCCCCTCCCCTTCCCTCCACATCTTTACCACTACTTTCTCAAACATAAAGTCAAAATGTATACAGATTGGAGACTTTCTGGCTTAAAATCTTGGCTGGCAGACGTTGCTGGACAAAATGATGACATAAAAATGATCTCTGAAAGCAAAACATGAGGGTGCGTGTGCCATCAACGACATCCAAAAATCTTCACTAATTCGATACGGTAGAACTGAATGAAAATTTGTGACCACAATTATGGGAGTTTCTCAGTAATACCACTCTAAAACAGAATATTGTTGTGTAATTTTTCTTCTTGATATCTTTGAGAGCCAATGTCTGTCCTGTTTTCTTTTCCCCTCTATTTTTCTGTATGTCTTGTTTACTTAACTGTCTCTCTGAATCTGTGTCCGTTTTTCTGAGTAGGAAAGAAGCCCCCCAAAAACAGTTTTGAACTTTACAAATAAACCTATATGCCACAACAATTACTGTTAAACACAAACCCATTTCCCCGTGAAATGTAAACAGAAATAGTGGGAGCTATACTTTTTTCTTCAAAACTAAATTCATCAATCTATCAATCAACCGACCAATAAATCAACGAAACAAGAAAGAAAGAGGAAACGGAGGAAACGCACAGTTTATCTTCCTTTTTTCTTTTCTTTTTTAAAATCTGTAAAAACAACATACTGGTCTGTTCTAACTATCAATGATTGTCACATTCAGCTGTCCCAATCACACACACATACACCAAATAAAACAACGAATACCAGTATAGTATTTTACCCCCCAAAAAAAAAACCTCAACGAAATCGCCTAGAGACAGGCAAAGAGCCCCATCCTGTATGGAGCCTCCACGTTCCCCATTCTGCCTGCTTACGCCACCTATCGGAGGATGAAAACTGTTGACGACAGGATCTCCATTCGCTTGATTACCCGCTCTCAGTTTTTCATTCGCCCAAAGTGGTTAATGGAAAATATTAACTGGAAACTCCGGACGCAACTGAAGTCAAGCAAGCTGTTGCGTTATTACATTTTGCTTCGAGGCTTCAAGCACATTTCTATCCTTGTTTTTTTTTCTATCTCTTTCTCTATTTCTCTTCCTTTTCCCTCCCCTCCTTCTTCTTCCATCCTTCTTCTCTTTTCTTTATATGTTTTTTTTTCTAGTGGGATTATATTTTATCAGCGGAGATGTGTTTTGGCGGTTGCAGGCGGGGTTGTGGAGGTATCGACTGGCTAATCCTTTGAAAGCTTGGTATGGAGATGCCGAGGACCTCGCTTTCTTCACTTCAGGCAATCAGTGATATCTAGGCTGACAGGTCAGATATTGATTCGTTTCCTATCTTTTCTGCCTTCTTTTCTTTTGGATAGAATTATCGTTATCAATAAACTGTTGTTGTTATCATCATCTTCTTCGTCGACATGGTGGTGGTCGTCATCATCATCATCGTTGTTGTTGTTGTTATTGTTGTTGTTGTCGTCGTCGTCGTCATCATCATCATTATCATCATCACCACCATCATGATATTACCATCACCATCATCATCACCATCATCATCATTAACATCATCATCATCATCGTCGTCGTCGTCATCATCATCATCATCATCATCATCATCATCATCATCAATCATCATTGTTATTATTATTATTAACAACACTATTATTATTATTCACATTATTATTAGCATCATTATCAGAATGATCATTATTGTTACCCTTTTTATCAGCATGACCATCATTATTATCATAACTATTTTACGTCCATGCAAGGCTAAGTATATTAATTCCATACTGATAAAATTATGTTCATGTGTAAACCTGTATATATGTTCAAAAATATTTTCGAATGCGCGCACATACAGACATGCATGTGCATAAATAGAAATGCATGTTCATGTATGCACATGCACATGCAGTATGTGAGAGAGCCTTTCTGCATGCGCACTGGCAGATATGCATGCACGAACAGATACACGTGTAATTATACACTTCCAGCTCGCACAAAATTAATATTAATTATGCACATACATTTGTAATTGTTCACTCGCTCTTTTGTTCATGCATGCTGCCAGAGAGAAATGCAGAGAGAGAGAGAGAGAGGAACTCGAACTCGAACTCGAACTC
>CM060320.1:41977284-41984784 GCA_030674155.1 Stramonita haemastoma | reverse complement strand
TGGGGCATGATCATGTATATTTGAAGAGCAGCAATGACGCGCGTGACCACAACGTTGGAGCTAAGAGGACACAGACAACTAACAAGTCTTTTGAAAGAACCCTGAATTATACACGCTTGATCCTTACGGGCGGGGTTTCCGGCCGATACCCTTCTGACAAGGATCCGCGGTAGAAACATCAATCTCTGTTCTATGAATAGTAGATCACTTTCCTTTGAACTCCGTTGATTTGATGTTTGATTGGCGCATGGAGCTCTAACGATGCAGAACACTATCTGGCGCGCGCGGGATGTATCCTTGTTCTTAAAGAGCTAGCTAGGCTAATTCCCTGAAGGGCGAGCAGTCAGTGGAGGATTCTTTGTTCCAATGAAACGGTTTTGATTTCTCTGCCCGAGACACGCAACAGTCCATGCATGGTTGTGTTGGTTGTCCCCCTGAAAAGGAATGAAAAAAAAATTATGATATGAAAAATCACACAGGTGAGATAAACTGTTTGCAGAGAAGCTCAATAATTCATACCCCAAGTTCACGCCGCTGAGGCGGGTCTTGCGTTTCATTCTGGGACAGTGGATGCACAGCTCAATGGGGGAACATTAGGCTTCAGATTTGTCCAGGGGGAAACAAAAAGATAGCGCGAGTAGTAGAAAATGGGACAATAAAAACTTTGCATGCACACCGTACCGAGATGGTCTAACCTCAGACAGAGAGGAAGAATGAAATTAATCACGTGCATTTTTCACACACGTGTAGCCTTCCCTGTTTTGGGCTTGATTGACATTGTCTTTTTTTTTGCATTTTAATCATCCCTTTGCCAACATCCCATATTAACAGGAGTTTTAGTGTGGGTAGTTCAACGTTTTGAGCTTCTGTAGCCATTGGAAAGAGACCACAAACATGCCTGGGACAAGTGTTTTGTCAATAATTGATGCCAGCAAATTGATGGGGATTATGTTCATTGCATGAGAATATGATTTCTAAGAGCACATAAAAAAAACCCTCCACACCAATAGTTGTGTCATGTTCACGTTGTCAAATCTTCCAGTGTGATAGAAAGATTGATTTTATCCAAACAAACTAAACTTCAGCATTTATGAAGGACATTCCCCCCCCCACCCCAACTCCTCCTCCCAACCAAGGAAAAAATCAGGGGGTTTTTGGTTTTTTTTTAATACTTTAATGGTGAGATACTAAAATAAAAACACCAGGGCTAAACTTTTCATCCAGGGTCACCCATTGTTCCGTTGTGATTTTTAACTGCCTTGAGTGAGACAGATTTCGTGCTTGAAGGCTTACAGAATAGACAACGAGAGTCAGAGCACAAGTAATAACAAGAGACAATTTTTATTTTATTTTATTTTATTTTATACCACTTTATGTCACAGCAGATTCCTCTGCGTGAAATTCGGGCTAATCTCCCCGGGGAGAGCGCGTCGCCACAAGTGCAGCGCCTACCCATTATTTTTTTCCCCTCCGGGATGGTGTCTAAACACAACACCTGTGTGCATGCTGGGTTTTTTTTTTTTTTTTTTATAATGTCTTTCTTTTTGGCTATCCCTGCAACACACACACACACACACACACACACACACACACACACACACACACACACACACACACACACACACACACACGCACACACACACACAAACGCACGCACCACACACACACACACACACACGCACGCACGCACGCGCGCGCACGTACCCATGCACGCACAGTGACTCATTCATTTATATTTTTCAAACAATAATCAATCCCCGACGTCGGAGTGTGGCTACCTTCATGGTGGGTGAAAACGGCCATATCGACAAAATTGATCTCACCATTGGCAAACCTCGGAGTTCTAGCAGACGGAGGACCCCCCCCCCCCCCCCCCCCCCCCCCCCAAAGACAATGATCAGAACCTTTCTATGGAGACTCTAAGTAAAACAGTCATGAAACCTCAGCCAAACCCATTTTCTTTCTTTCTTCTTTCTTCTTTTTTTTCAATCTCCACCCTTTCTCAATCACAGCTCGCTCTCTGTCTCTCCCCTCTCATCCACTGTCTCTCTTTCTCCCCCTTTTGCTGTCAATGTGAGCCTGGAGCCAGGAGTGGGGGGGCAAATGAAATTTAGAGCGAAATATTTGGCACTGGATAGCACCTATAGTCCCAAACCCAATTTGCCACACCCTGCTAATTCCGTTTGAGATCTGAGCCTCATGGAAATCTGCCTGCAACAAAAGAGAGGTTCCGAGAAAGAGAGCGTTGGGGAAGAAGAGGATGGAAGAAGGGTAGGAGGGAGGCCTTTGGTGCCATTGTGAGGGCTAAGTGGGACTGTGGTGTTATAGATACTTGGTGCCTTCTGTCTCATTTCTGTGGCTGGACCCTTCAGACGTTTTGGAGACTCTTGACGTTTTGTCTTGGTTCTGTTTCCAGGTGGGTTTTTTTCCCTGTTGGAACCTCAACCTTTCTTTTTTTTGGAAGCAGAACAGAACATTTACTTCTTTATTTTGAATTTTCTTACTATCGTATGTTATTCTTTTTATGAATCATCTTTCCCTTCTTTTTTATAATTGTTGTCTTAATCATCGTGGACTTCCTCGTTGTCGTCCTTGTTATTACTGTGGTCAGCAGCAGCATCGTCATAACATAAGTCGTTTTTCTAATTTTCATCTTCATATCCTTTTCCTTCTTTAGGTCCTAAAAAACCTATGTAGATCAAGATCCTTTTTTTTTAAAAAACTCACTCATCTATACTGTGGTGGAGGGTAATACAGATGCTGTGATGGTAATCTAGATTGTCAGAGATCTTCGTGAGGATCTGCTTTCTGTCACGTGCTGCAGTATGGCAGATGGGTCTTGTTCTGTCTGCATGGGCTACATTGACCTCCTACTGTCTGCTACAACATGGTCCTGGACAAGAGGTCACGATGAAGACATGCTCATACTAGAGGAACTACTAGCCTCTGAAAAGCCCCACAAATGCTCTGCTTGCTTGCCATCTTTGAGATCTCCTCTTCCATCTACTTATTTTTCTTTAGCCCTTGAATGCAATAGTTGAAATCAAGGTTTCTGTAACACTTGTTCAAAAAAGACGGAAGTTTTCTTTTTTTCATTGGTGAATCAAGCAGATCAGTTCCAACTCAGTGCTTAAGATGACAGAGAAACCACACAACTCTGTGGACAGATAGACTGAACAGGAAAGCATATTCTTTATTCCTCAGCTGGGCACCATGACTCTGTGGACAGAAAGACTAAACAGGACAGCATATTCTTTATTCCTCAGCTGGGCAAGACAAGAGTTGTGATCTCTTAATACTCTACTCCTTAACAACTTCCAAGTCTGCTGCAAAAAAAAAGCTAAGAAAAAGAATGATGTAGCCACCCAAAGTTCAGAAACAGATGACAAAGAAACTGCACAGAAAACAGGCCCAAAGAGGTATATACTCCCCCTCCCCTTAAACCTTCCAAGTTCCACAAAAGAGGACCCGGCCACTGTCAAAGATGCGGCAAAAGCAGAGTTGACACCAGGAGTGAACTGGGCCCCAATGCAATTAGGCCCTGTGTGATAACACCTTTAGCAGCTCTTTACGCCAACAGGCCTAACTCAATCACCACGCCTTGCTCGTTGGTGACTGAGACAAAGCGGATCCGCTGGCCTGACTGAGTGTGTTAAAAGGAGGACTTGCCCCTCATCTTCCCTTGTCTGCTCTTTTAGTTTGCCTGTGACATTTTCATCATGGTTGTTTTTTTTCTTTCTAATAGTGCCAATGTTACGAAAATAAACAATTTAAAGGAACAAAGACCAAAATGTAGCAAACACAACAAAAGGGAACTCATATATACATATACACATTGGCATGCACATAATTATACATGCAAGCACAGGTGCATGTGCCCACAGGCACCACACACACACACACACACACACACACACACACACACACACACACACACACACACACACACACACACACACACACACCCATGGCCTTGCAGGGTCCACGAATCTATTTGGCCGGTTTTTTCAAGCTTTAGATAGCTTTAACCCCTTCAAACAACAAAGTGTATATGAAAACAGTAACTGTGTCAAAGAATACTAAGGATCTCTCTCTCTCTCTCTCTCTCTCTCTCTCTCTCTCTCTCTCTCTCTCTCTCTCTCTCTCTCTCTCTCTCTCTCTCTCTCTATCTCCCCTCTCTCTCCCTGTCGCTCTCTTTCTCTCTGGTACATGACACTGAGCCTGAAGTCAAGTGGGGAGAAAATGAAGTTTGGAGCCAAGTATTTGGCGCCGGATTGTGCCTCTGGTGCAAAAACCAATTTGCCACACCCAGGTAATTCCGTTTGGGCTCCAAGCCTCTTGAAAGGCTGCCTGCCAACAAAAGCGAGGTTCTGGCAAGAAGTGTGTTGGAAGGAAGGAGAGAGTGAAAGGAGCAGGGGAAGGTGGCTGGTGTGACTGTGATGGCCTGGCTAACTGGCGCTGTCCTGTTATTGATACTTGGTGTTTCCTACCTTATACATGCTGCCTGGCCCCTGGAGAGCTAAAGAGATTTGTGTTGTTTCTTGTCATTCATTTCTTTTTTTTTCTTATCTTTTTTCATATTTTGTTTTATTTTGAGCTTTTCGTTGTTGTTTTTTTTAAAAATAGGACAGCGTTATAGATCTTTTCCTCTACAGGGTGCCTTCTTACGTGTAATCTTATGCCGCAAAATGATCATGACTTATTTCATTTTAGCTATCAGTAAAGAAGCAGGAGGGTGGGGTATGCAATTTTATCCTGCAGGCTCTAAGCAGAAGGATTAAGACTTGATTTTTTTCCTCCACAACAGACAGAAACACATGGATCAATAATGCTCCAGTTGCAATGCACCCATCTAGAAAATGAGAAGTAGTGAGTTCGATTCCACCTGAAGCTGGACTGTTCCACTACTCACTTTAAGCATTCGTGGTGGTACAGAGGCTGATATACACAACTTATTTGTGCGTTTTGACTATGGAAACTCAGTGTTAAGTCTTTTTCCAAGAGGCCTTTAGGGCAGAGGAACTGGGTGCAAGGTTAATCCCAGGTGAATGGCTAGAAGGTGGGGGGATAGCCTAGTGGTTAGAGTGTTGCACCCGTGATCGGACAGCCCTGAGTTCGAGCCACCACTTGAGGCACCAGCTCACATATTGCACACACGTTAAAATGTGTTCTGCCTTTTTGGAAAAGTAGGCCATTGCATGCCAGAAGAAACGGATGAGGATTTTTGTTTTTTATAAATGCATGCACACTGGTATCGTGTTTAGACATCATTCCCCAAGTCAAAATGCGGCTACGTTAATGATGGGCAAAACCAGTCACATACTGAAAATTTCACACTTGGTGAACCTTGGAGCTCCATGGAGAAATGGGAAAGAAAAACAAAAACGTTGGTGTACAGCATACAAACAGCTTAGTGGCATCTTGAACCTGCATACTCAAATCACTTCAGGTCAGTGTCTGATGGTCTGATCACCCTGATGTTCTGTGCTGCCTGCATACCTAATCCAAAGACTAGGATCATCTTGAATTTTAAAACAACCATAATTATGTTTGCAGAATGACCTTTCAGGGCGTGCACGATTATCTCTCTGTCTGTCTGTCTGTCTGTCCGTCTGTCCATCTGTGTGTCTGTGTGTCTGCGTGTCTGTCTGCCTGTCTGTCTCTCTCTTTCTCTGTATGTCTGTCTGTCTGTCTGTCTCTCTCTGTCTCTCTCTTTCTCTGTCCGTCTCATTTATCCCTTTGTCTCCCCCTCCTCTCTGTCTTTGTCTCTGTCTCTCTTTGTCTCCCCACTCTCTTTCTCCCTACGCCCCCCCCCCCCCCCTCTCTCTCTCTCTCTCTCTCTCTCTTTGCCATCCTCCTCCATCCCCCCATCTCTCTCCATCTCTCTTCTTCCTCTACCTCTTCCAGCTTTTCTATCTTCTCACCTCCCCCTTCCCCCCTTCCCCCCCTCCCACCCCTACCCCCCCTACCCCCCAGACCCCCTGGAACTCTCCCAACATGTCAGCCTGCAGCCAAAAAAGTGAGGAAACAAAATTTAAGAGGGGGAGTAGTTAGCATGGACTGCGTCTGTGGAGCAGAAACCACTTTGTCACACCCCAGCTAATTGGGTTTGGGGACCTGGACTTTCCCAGAGAGAAACAAGAAGGGGGGGGGGGTAGTTGGGGGGGGAGGGCGGACGGGGGGGGAGGGTGGACGGGGGGGGGGGGGGGGGCGAGGGGGGCGGGCTAGCCTTGCAACAAAAAGATGTAGTAGACTTTTTCAGGAGAGTGTGTTGGCAGATTTATTTATATGAGGTGAAAGAGGCCAGGTAGTGTAGTAGTAGCTACTGTAGTATAGTTAGTAGTGGTTGGCTGGCTGGGTGATGGGATCGTGGAAAAGCAAGTTAGCCAAGTCATGTTATTGATACTTTTGGTGTCACCCCCCTAACATTCTTTTGCCTTTGACTTGCTCTGTGAGGTTGGGGGGATGGGTGTTGGGAGTAGGGGTGGTGTTATGGTCAAAAGTTAAAGTCTGTCCCGAGCCTAAGGCTCATCAGGCCGGTGCTTATCCCGGTTTCTGTGGCGTTAAGCGACTGAGAGTCATAGACTCCCCCCAGGATAGGACGCCAGTCTATCGCAGGGTTAACCCCCAACACAAGGTTGGTACCCCTTTTACACCTGGGTGGGGTGAGAAAATAGCCGTAAAGTGCCTTATCCAAGGGCACAACGCCATAGCCGAAAGCTGGGATCGAACCCGCAACCTTCAGATTACGAGTCCAACGCCCTAACCACTAGACTACAGCGGCGGCTGTGGTGTTATGGAGTTTCTTCTTTTTTTGTCTTATCACTGCCTGTACACATTCTTTGAGGAAGGGGGGGAAGGAGGGTTGAAGTTTTCATTTTGCTTTCATTGGTTTTTGCTGTAAGTGTTGGTTTTTGTTGTGAAATAGCTATTACTCATTTTTGTCTTTATTTTCTTCTTGAAAGGCAAAGGTAAAAAAAAGGTAGGTAAAGGTGTCCCGTAACCTGTGTGGTCGTAGGGGAGCGAGGCGTCAGAACCTCAGCTTCTCTAGGGGCCAGCATGTTGAGGGCGGCGCCCATCTGCTCTCCCTCGCTGCGTTACCTTCCCTGACCCTAAAGAGGGCAGGTACCCATTTACAGCTGGGGGAACTGGGGGAACTGTATTGTAGCCAAGGCACGCAAACGGACACCCATCAAATTGGCAACCATGCTCGACGCTGCTTCACCTTGGCTGGGGGAAAGCGAGCGCTCTGACCACTGAGCTATCCCGGGATCCCGTCCCCTTCTTGAAAGGTGACATCGAAAACAGGCTTTTCTTTATGCTATCTAACGATTGTTTGATGGGGAGAGGGGGGAGCCTAGTGGTTAGAGCGTTGCTGTCTTGATCTGACGGCCCACGTTTGAGCCACCACCGAGGCACCCTCTCAATGGGTTTTCTCTCCCCTGGAGTTAACATCAGTGCTGACTCCACTCTCCCCCCCCCCCCCCCCCCCCCCCCGAA
>CM060320.1:41964784-41969784 GCA_030674155.1 Stramonita haemastoma | reverse complement strand
TAGGTTGACAGAAAGAAAGATAGATCAGTAGGTAGTGGGAGGTAGGTAGGTAGGTAGGTAGGTAGGTAGGTAGGTAGATAGGTAGACGTAGGTAGGTAGGTAGGTAGGTAGGTAGGTAGGTAGGGTAGGTAGGTAGGTAGGTAGGTAGGTAGGTAGATAGATAGATAGATAGATAGATAGATAGATAGATAGATAGATAGATAGATAGATAGATATGTAGGTACTTAGGTATGTAGGTACGTAGGTATGTGTGTGCGTATATACGTACGTGCATGTGTGTGTGTGTGTGTGTGTGTGTGTGTGCCTGCCTGCCTGCCTGCCTGCGTGTGTGGGCACTACATGTGCGTGCACGCACATGGGCGTCTTTGTGTGTTTGTAACGCTGTTGTAGTTCTTGTTTCACTACATAAAAAACCCAGCCATTTCGTTCCTTTATGTACTTAAACATTAAATACTATAGCAGACTTAGTCGATGACCACATGGCATTTTATCTTAGTCCCATACAATCATCTGCTGATAACCATCGCCCTGTTGACATGGAGAAACCACCACAGTCACACACGAATTTCTCCAAGAACACCTAACTGGCAGACAGGCTAAGCCAGGGGACCGAAAGCATCACCTAAATACGAAGACTATGATCATGCATATTTGAAGAAAGGGGCAGGATAATGTCCTGACCATTGTCATGACCAACAAAGTCAGAGAGAGTTAAGAAACCATACCCTGTCCAAAATGTCTGAATCATGCACAGCTAAGCCATATTGATGACTCTCACCTCCCTTCCAAAAAAGCTGTAACAAGAAGAGCTGTACGTAATAACTCATTTTACAGGTGGTTCATCTGTGAAGCAGCAGATCTGTGACATCATCCACTGGTGCTTTGTGCTAAAGGTGTAGCTAGCTTTCGTGGAAGATTAGGCTCTTTTTCTTCTTCTTCATGGAACATTCAGACAGCAACTATCGTTGTCTGTCATAAGAGCGTAATTGCTCTGCCCTGCTGTTAACACGCCTGAGAAGTCAGGCCCAGTGCTTCCAACTTCGGCGTGGAGAGAAAATGGTTATGTTTTAAGTCTTTCTGGAGAGAAAAAGGGCGGGAGAATTGACCAAAAAGAATAGAAAATAGGCAAGGAGGAGATGACCAGATAAACAGGAGGAACAAGGCAGAAGCAGAGAGAGGGATAGAAAACAGGGAATTCTTGGCACAAAGTTTTCAGAAGGTAAAGTGAGGGATAGAAAACAGGGAATTCTTGGCACAAAGTTTTCAGAAGGTGGGGATGTTATATATATATATACTGACAGGCCCCTGGCACCCGCTGGATGAGGAGAAGGCTCCTTATGGCCTGTGGTATGGATGTCTGGAGCATAAACCTGTCAAGCATCCTGATACCTGAAGAGAGAAGGGAGGGGCGGGGCTCTGCAAGGTTCAGTTTGTCCATGAAATACTGCCTGAAAAAATGCAGTGCAGTGTCCACAACAGTTCTCCAGGAGTTAAGGGAGAAGTCCAAGTGTGTGTGTGTGTGTGTGTGTGTGTGTGTGTGTGTGTGTGTGTGTGTGTGTGTTTTGTGTGTGTGTGTGTCTGCGTGCATGCGTGTGTGTTTAAATTCAATTTTTTTTAATTTCAAGGTAGTGAATAAGTACTTGTGGGTGTTTTTTTTTTTTTTTTACAAGCATGAGTATGTGTACGCGCACGCGCGCGTGTATGTTATTTAGATTCATTCATTTCGACGTTAATGAACAAGCACTCATGTGCTTTTTGTTTTTTTTACATCCAGTTCCAGTGTGGATGCGATGTTGTATGTGTGTGTATGCGCATTTAAATTTGTACCATGTGCTATTTATACAGTGATATATATATATATATTATATATATATATATATATATATATATATATATATATATATATATATATATATTGCATTCATGAGATAAACGTCTTGCCTGAGAAATGACCCACGTGGACGTATCTTGTAATTCGCTACCAAACTACTTAAGATGGTTTCTATTAAATTTTTATTTGATGTTGAGAATCAGGACTTCGGAAAACTGAATAGATTACTTCCCTTTAACCTCCTCTTTTAACCAGATAGTTGATATTTGATACCAGAAAAAAAACAGCAACATAAAGCCCTGTTGACTCAGAATGGTCTGCAACAAACGTGCATGCTTAAGAATAATCTTTTATAAATATGCTTTCTTTCTTTGAAAGGCCTGGTTCTCTGCAGAAGGCTTTCACTCTGTGGAGGCTTTATTGTTCCAGAACATTGCTTTTGATTTCTCAGGGTCAGATCACGTTACAGGGCTGCAGGTAGCTTTGCCTCTGAAGAGGATTAAGGGAGGATAACCAACACAAACAGGGGAGAAAAGCCGAGTTTGTAGTGAGCAGTTGAATAATTGATACAATGTTGTGATGCCACTGATGCGGAAGAATCCTGGTGATTGTAGTTGTCCTGAATGGGGGATATTATTACTCTGAGTTAAAACTACACTGGTGATTCACATGGAGAATGAATATATATATATATATATATATATATATATATATATATATATATATATATATATATATATATATATATATATATATATATATATATATATATATATATATTAGGAAGAGGCAGAAGAAGGGTGGAGCAATGCCAGAAGGAAGATATCAACTAAAAAGTCGAGTACATCTGTCAATTTAAACATTGATTTGAAGTCTTGTCATTTTTAACAGGTGACTTGACAACTCTACTTGTTCTTGAATTTGCTGCGGAGTCGTTGGGGCTCTGCATTGAATTTTTCAGGCATTGAACCCGAGGCACATTGCACCTGGTGGAGCCCATCCTTCTCCTAGACGCAAGGTGCATGCTGGGTATCTTTGTGTCCTCAACACCACCAGCCATAGATGGCCTACTCTTCAACGAAACGTGCATATGTCTTAAACGTGTAAAAAAGATGTTATACGAGCGATTGTATATGTCATGGGACAGCTTTTTTTTTTTTTTTTTTTTTTTTTTTTTTTTTTTTTTTTTTTTTTTTTTTTTTTTGGAATTCCATGAATTTACATATTTGGTTTTTTTTCTGATTCAATGAAACTGAAGTAGAAAAAAATCAGTCATTCCATGACAAGAGAATTTAACCAAGTTCTGATGCTTCAATCCTGTTCTTACCACAATATCTTCACATAATCATGAACCATTACATCAAATAAGGTATATCTAAGCTATTATAAGCTTGTATTTAATGTATATTTTCCGGTTAAAGAAAGCTTTTTTATTATTTTTTTTTATTTTTTTTTTTTTATTTTTCACGGGACACCATGGTAATCCAGCTCATTCCAATCTTAACGGACAAGTTACTAATCCAGCTTATTCCGATCTTAACAGACAAGTTACTAATCTAGTTCATTCCAATCTTAACAGACAAGTTACTAATCCAGTTCATTCCAATTTCAACAGACAAGGTTTTTTTTTTTTTTTTTTTTTTTTTTTTAAAGGGTTGTAATCGACACAATTCTATTAGCATTTTTTTCTCCAAAACAACGCATACCTGAAACACAACATAGAAAAATCTTGTGACAACACTTCAAATTTAACCAGAGTACTACCAGCAAAATTCCTTTCATCCGTCTTATACCAAGTTTTTTTTTTTTTTTTTTTTTTTTTTTTTTTTTTTAATTGAGCAAAGAATTTTTATATACATGTCTGAAAAAAAAACAAGTTAAAAAACTTTTCGGCTAAATTTTACACTATTTACATCTTTTCATAGTTCCATATTTGTACAAAAGTTTTTACACCAGTCCAAAAAAAACCAGCATCCTGCACATGTTATCCACGCCTGTCAAAAAGTGCACATCCCACTCATGTTAATAATACCTTTTCAAAAATCTACGTTTTTTTACATTTATCCACACCTGTCAAAATTTTATATTTTTCTCATGTTATGAACATCTGCTCTGCTGTGATGTGCAATATAATATCTTTCTCTCTCTCCCCCCTCTCTCCCCCTCTCCCCCCTCCCTCTTCCATCTCCTCCCGCCTCCCCCCCCCTCTTCTCCATCTCACCCCCCTCCTCGCTCTCTACTCTCCTCTCCTCCACCCCCCTCCCCCTCTCCGTTCTCACCTTCCTCACGCTCCCCTCTCCTTCCTCCTCACTCATGGGACAGCTGTTTATGCTCTAATTCAAAAGCTTTTCAGGCAGTGCGCACATGGACACGTCAAGCTCGGTGGAGCTCATCCCTGGCCTACTCTTCTACGAAAAGTAGTTACGTCTTTAATGCCAGTGTGTGTACTAGATGATCTGCATTAAGTCACACATGGGACATTTTTCTATGGACTCCTCTGAAGGACTTTTGTGGAATGGTGTTAGTACCCATATTAACAACCATAAAAAGGAATCATATCGAACCGACAAATTAGTAGAGACCCAAACCTACATTCTTGAGTGATCATGAAATGACCAATATTCGACTCTGAAGCCACTGACCTATCCCCCCCCCCCCCCCCCGACACACACACATACACACACACACACACACACACACACACACACACACACACACACACACACACATACACACACACACACACACACACACACCCTTGGGTATCATGGGACAAATTAAAATGTTCTCTTTCACCTGTACCAGCGCACACACAGAGGTCAACAAGAACCAGCACGTCTCATACTTTTTATTTTATTTTATTTTATTTATTCTTTTATATCGAGGATAACAGAATAAGCAATCATGTGCTTTTTTTCATCCGGTCCCCGTGTGTATGCAGTTTTGTAAATATTGTCATCTGTTCCCACCGGCACACGATGGCCTACTCTTACGAAAAGCGGAACAGGATTTAACGTGTGCGCAAGATGTTCTGCGTGCGTTCGCACACGGGGCCTCGGTTTAAAGTCTCATCCGAAGGACTTTTGGGGAGAGTGGAGTCAGCACTGATGTTAACTCCAGGAAGAAAATTTCCTCGACCGGACTCGAACCCGGGTCTTCAAATTGCCAG
>CM060320.1:41934784-41962284 GCA_030674155.1 Stramonita haemastoma | reverse complement strand
AATTTCGTTTCCCCCCACTCTCTTGCCTCTGAGGCTTATTGTCACCAAAGAAAGACAAGAAGGGCAGAAAGACACTGAAAGTGAAGAGTGAAAAAGAGACAGAGACAGAGAGAGACAGAGTGGGGAGGGGAGTGTAGAGAAACAGCCAGGCATAATTATAGAGAGATCTTTTCAAGTTTCCCAAAGAGGTGTTGGAGGATGTAGAAGGCTTCATGCATCATACGTGCCATCTGTCAATAGATCCAGTTTACAATGCTTGACATACGGCTTAAAACCTAATACAGCTAGCTAAGCTCAGATAATTATGGGCTGGTGTTTACATGTTATTTCCATCACCTATTCCATAGTCATGTAGACCGTGGGGTTAAACCATGAAGATTTTGCAACCAGCATCTTCCACTCCCCCTGGTCCTCTGCTGTCCATGTTACTGCTACCTACTGATTGCTGACATAAATCAGGATTTTTTAAGGAGAGTCTCAAGTCTTCTCAGTGTCTGTATTAACTAAAAGGGAATGAGGGGTTTGCAGGTCTATGTTTCCACTGACTTGGTGTCTCATTGAAGCATGAAGCTTAATGATGTGAAGCAATACTTGAGAAGGATGTATTTTTTGTCTTAAGATCTGATTTTTTAAAATGTCAGAGTATATTGAGATTTCACTCTTTGATAGCATTGTTCTGACTTTCTTAGTCATACAATGCAAGGTGGTAAGAACAATAACTGTTCTAAATGGTCAAGTATAATATCCAATACTTATTACATAAAAAATCAAATTTAGTTTTGTGGCTAAATGACTCATCAGTTAGTGGTATTTTCATTCTGTTCATTTGTCTTGTAAGTCACTAACCATTAGTCACTGTAAATAAAAACATATGATGATTTAGATAAGAAAGAAAGAAAAAGATATGATAAACATAGAGATAGAGAGAAACACTCAGAGGTACAGCTAGAAAACAAATCAAGAAAGAAGCCAAGTTAAGGAGACAAAGAAAAACACATATAAACAAATCTGCCAGGAACAACCCCTCCCCATCCCTCCCCACCCCCATCAGCCCCATCCCCACCCCTTTCCCCTGTCTAATTTTCTTTTCAACTGCCTAAAGCAACAAAAGAAGCTGTGGTGTAAGCTGTTTTTAGCTGATTTGTGCCAGCAAGAAAGAGTGTCAGTTGAAACGAAATGATAAATAGATACATGGAAAGATAAGAAAGGACAAATTTAGAAATCAATAGAAGAAGGAAAGAAAGAATGTAAAAAAAAAATATATGAAAAGAAAAAGAAAAGAAAAAAAACCATCAACAGGAAAAGGAAGACCACATGAGTAAATAAATAAATAAATCAGTCAAATCATAAATGAATACAGCAAATACTCTACCACCAAAAAAAAAAGAATGTAGAAAAAAAGATACCAGGAACCCTCACTCACTCACTCACGCCAGCCAAAGACCCTAAACGCTGTCTGTGTCAGAAACTAGACTGACACCGGGAGTGAACTGGGCCCCAATGCAATTAGACCCTGTGTGATAAGACCTTTAGCAGCTCTTTACGCCGACACGGCCTTAACTCAATCACCACGCCTTGCTAGCTGGTGACTGAGACTAAGCGGGTCCATCCGCCTGACTGAGCGTGTTAAATGGAAGGGGGGGACTTGTCTGTCGTCTTTTTCCTGATGCTGAGCACTCTCATTGTAGAGGGGACTATCTTGTGAGTGAGTGAGTGAGTGAGGGTGCCAGAAAAAAAAGTTGTTACTGTTTGGAGTTAGTGTCAGCTAACATGTAAATTCGTTCATGAACTTGGTCTGAGTAATTTTTTGTTTGTCATTTTGTTCCTTTTGTCTTTGTCATTGTCATAATCATTGTTTGTTATCAGCTTACCTCTTTCGATCTTGAGGGGCTTTTTTTGCTATTGTTGGGTGTTTTTGTTTTTGCTTTGTTGTTGTTGTTTTGGTTTTGTTCTTTGTTCTTGTTTTGTTCTTTGTTGTTGTTGTTGTTGTTGTTTGGGGGGATTGTTGCGTTTTGTTTTGGTTGAGGGGGGTGGAGTACAAGGACAGTCTTGTGGATCTCACGAACTGTGGCTTTGATCTCATGACCTGACAGTAATTAAGGGCACAGGTTCAAGTCTCAAAGAACATATCTATCCAAAGGACTCCTCCTACCCTCACTTTCCACCTCCTCAGCTCCTCCAATTAACATTGGTACAAACCTCATTCTTCTGAAAATCCTTTAGATGAGACTATAAACTAAACTTGGTTGTTCCAATGCATGCACACCTTGTGCACATCTCAAAAATCTATCCCCTTCATCCCTATCCTCTCCCCACCCCCTTCAAAAACAAAGGCTGGCAATGGCAAGTGGTATGGAAGACATTAATTTAACATACTCAGCATGCACCCTGTGGTCTGGCAATGATGGCTCATCATCATCATCGCTACTGTTGTGATTGACGTTGCTATTAGTCTGGGGGGTTTCTTGTTCTTCAGCTAAAGCTCTGAGGTTCACCAATGGTGACATTTTGGGTATGTGACCGATTTTCACCACCATGAAGGTAGCTGCATTCCAATTTTGGGGATGTATGCTGGATATGTTCATGTTTCCATAACTTACCCAACGCTGACATAATTATGGGATCTTTAACGTACGTTTTTGATCGTCTGCATGTGTATATGTATGAAAGGAGTTAAGGCACTGGCAGGTCTGTTCTTTTTGACCTGAAAGATCTTTTTTAAAAAAATAGCATCCTTAATTCACCAGACGCTGCGGAGATTCAAACCCAGGACATCATAGACCCATGAGACTGAAGTTCAACGCTTTTACATATTTGGTTATAGCTCTATTATCTATCTATCTACTATCTATCTATCTATCTATCTATCTATCTATCTATCTATCTATCTATCTATCTAATCTATCTATCTATCTATCTATCTATCTGTTATTCTGTTCATTTATGTCCCTCTCTCTCTCTCTCTCTCTCTCTCTCTCCTCTCTCTCTCTCTCTCTCTCTCCTCTCTCTCTCTCTCTCCTCTCTCTCTCCTCTCTCTCTAAGTCCATCCATCTACCCACCTACGTACTCATTCATCCACCCATCCCACCCACTCACCTCCCTATCACCACATTTCCATTCTACTCTAGGTAACATTTGCCCCACTCACCCTACTTTTCATCCACAAAGCACAAGAGGACACCCCTCCTCTCTGCACCATCTCCCCCCCTACACACACACATACACACACACACCTCTCTCTCTCTCTCTCTCTCTCTCTCTCTCTCTCTCTCTCTCTCTCTCTCTCTCTCTCTCTCTCTCTCTCTCTCTCTCTCTCTCTCTCTCTCTCTTTCCAAAACATGACTTTGACCCATACGGACCTTTCAATGACAAATCATTCCTAGATGGGTCTAGTTTAGATGACAGATTTCTTTCCTACATCAGGCTGACTGGGAAAAAAATTACAGAGCAGTGGTGACAGAAATCGAGCAAAATGAAGTGTTTAGCTTAGTGAATTGCCGCAACCTCACCATGGTCACATAGTTTCTCTGCGGTTTTTTTTTCTTTTTGGTTGACACTTACCTTGATATCCCACGTCTTTGTACTCTCTTGTCTCTTAGTTCTTAACGATTTTAGCCACTTATCGTATTATACCGCTTTATATTTATTTATTTATTTATTCATTTACAACACTTTATGTCACAGCAGATTTCTCTGCGTGAAATTCGGGCTGCTCTCTCCGTGGAGAGCGCGCCGCCACAATTGCAGTGCCACCCCATTACTTTTTTTTTTTCTTTTTCCTGTCTGTAACTGTATTTGTTTCCCTATCAGAGTGGCTTTTTCCAACAGAATTTTGCCAGGGACAACACTCTTGTTGCCGTGGGTTCTTTTACGTGTGCTAGATAATGATGTGTAAACCCCCGGGATCTCGGTTCATGGTCTCATCCGAAAGACTAGTCTTTATTTTTATGTTCAACTTTCCATTATTTATTTTTTTTTAATATTTTTTTTTTTTTGGGGGGGGGCTTCGTTTGTTCTGCAATTAAGGCCAAGGTTATTTTCATAGGTTTGGGGTCTAGCGAGCATCATGTTACCATCTTCTCTCTGCCCTTTTGCTTGGATGGACCCAGTGGTGGGTCGACTGGGGAATAAGCGAACCCGAATTGTCTGCCCTTTGGTTACCACATTCCCTCCCCCTTCCCCCGCCCCCACCATTCCTGCAAGCCATGGAAAACTGACAAGACTTATCGTGTGACAGAAGTCTGTGGGATAATAGTATGAAGGGAGATGGTTGTGTTTTAAACCCAGCTACCAACTGTCGTGACCTTGTCATTCACAGGGCGACAGTTATTGACTGGGATAGGCCGACTCGTTTGTAACCCAAGGTTCTGTGGCAGCTAAAAGGTTAAATTAAACCCATGTACAGCCAGCCACTGGCCTGGCTTCTTAGAGACTTCTGGATCCACTGAGGATGGGGACTGGGTATGACTCATGTGTAGAGTGTGTCATTTTTGTGTGTGTGAGGTTAGGGTTTTATCAACCATTTCTAATTTAGGGGCTGTGTTTGTGTTGCATTGTATTGTGTTGTATTGAATTGTATTGCATTGTGTTGTGTTCTTTTGACCTGTAGTGTCAAAGTCGAAGTCAAAGTCAAATTTTTGTTTTCAGATGGTACATTGAATAAGCATTGATATGCTTTTTTCATCAAGCCATGTATCTAGGAAAAAAAACAAACCATATCACCAACATCATTTAACAAACATGATTTCGATAGTGTATTGCGCTGTGTTGTGTTCTGTTGTGTTGTCGAGTTGTATCGTACTGTACTTGTTGGATATGTTGCGTTATGCTGTGCTGGATCACGCTACATTGTGCTGTATACTGTATTTCGCTGCGTTGTATTGTGTATTATTAAATGGGGGTGGAGTGGTAATGAACTGGGATGTGTTGAGTTGTATGGGACCGGGTTCTATCCTGTTTTTAGAGTTATTTATCCAGAAACACAGCCTTTGGAAGAAATGTTCCTATTTATTTCTACAGAAGTGTTCATATGAAAGTAATAACTGAAGGTCTGTGTATGAGTATATGCTAAACACTGTACACACACCACACACACACACACACACACACACACACACACACACACACACACACACACACACACACACACACACACACACATTAAAAACGCACGCAGAACATCTTGTGCACATATTGAATCCTGTTCCGCTTTTCGTAAGAGTGGGCCATTGCGCGCCGGTGGGAACACATGACAAGATTTACAAAACTGTGTACACACGGGGACTGGATGTAAAAAAAACCCCATCAGTTCTTATTCCATTATCCTCGATATAAAAGAATAAATAGATTAAAAAAAAAAACTAAATTGTTTTTCATTCTGTCAAAGCCAATTCTTATTTATTTATTTATTTATTTAATTCTATTCTTTATATCGAGGATAATGGAATAAGCACTCATGTGCTTTTACATATCCAGTCCCCGTGTGTATGCAGTTTTTGTAAATCATGTCATCTGTTCCCACTGGCACACGATGGCCTACACTTACGAGAAGCGGAACATGATTTAACTTGTGCGCAAGATGTTCTGCGTGCGTTCGCACACGGGGCGTCGGTTTATAGTATCATCCGAAAAACTTTTGGGGGGAGTGGAGTCAGCACTGATGTTAACTCCAGAGTTAATTTTTTTAGGAACAGATCTAAAAAAACAACAACTTCAGAACATGATACAGCATATTCACTTTGGGTAGGAGCTGGCCGGAGTCAAAACAAATCCCTACGAGTCTTTTGGGATTCGAACCTACAACCTTCCAGTCCAAAATTCAAGGTGCTAACCACTGTGCCATGGTGGCTGGTAAAAGTTCAATAATGATATAGCTATCAGCGGGGCCATGGTTCGTGATGCACGAGGATATGTTAGTTCTGTTCACCAACAGAGGGCGCTCAACTTCTAGGCCTGCGCACTTCACCGTTCAGTTGATTTTAATTTGCTGCTGACCTGAACAGAACTAGACGCATGGACTGTTGCTGTTCCTTGTAGATATGTTTTGTGGTCACAGGTAAGTGATGCCATTCTTTTTTATGACTTCGGACTAGTTATTCGTAACTACTTTTACACATTTGTAATTAAAAATGGAATAGGGAGAGAATTATGAAAAATTAGTTTTAAAAATAATAATAAAAACGAAGTAGTCGGTAAAACTTTCCCGTGTGCTCCCAGTCCTGTGTGGCTTAACCAGATTTCTACTGTCAGAATCTTGTTACACTGAACTGAATTATTTGCCAGTGTCATGTGTCACCACGAAACTATTCCGTATCTTGCTCCCCCCCTCCCGTTACTTTTAAGCAAATTTATGCAGACTCTTGCCACCCTTATCCCCTCTTTTCGCTATACCAACGAAAGAAATCAGGACAGTATCCTTTTAACTGTATATTTCAGCTGGTGCTAAGTTGTATGGCCATTTCTTGTTCAGTTTACAGTGAAGATTTCTTTTGTTCAATGACCAACAAGCCCGATGTTTTGTCTCTCTCTTCCATTTTTTTCGCTTCCCCCAAGCTATCGAGCGTGGTTACAAGTTGGATAGGTGACCGTTTCCGCGCCTTGGTTTTAGTACAGCACCCCAGTTCATCTAGTTGTTAATGGGTTCCTGCCCTCTTTAGGGTCAGGGAAGGTAAAAGCCGGCGAGTGAGAGATGGGCGCCGCCCTCAATATGCTGGCCCTTAGAGAAGCTGAGGTCTCTGATGCCTCGCTCCCCTTCGACCACATAGGTTATGGGACGTCTTTACAATGAATCTCTCTCTCTCGCGCGCGCGCGCGCGCACGCGCTCTCGCTCTCCTCTCGCTCTCCTCTCTTCCTCTCTCTTCTCTCTCTCTCTCTCTCTCTCTCTCTCTTCTCTCTCTCTCTCTCTCCTCTCTCTCTCTCTCTCTCTCTCCTTCCTCTCTCTCTCTCTCTCTCTCTCTCTCTCTCTCTCTCTCTCTCTCTCTCTCCTCTCTCTCTCTCTCTCTCTCTCTCTCTCCTCTCTCTCTCTCTCTCATCCTCTCTCTCCTCTCTCTCTCTCTCTCTCTCTCTCTCTCTCTCTCCTCTCTCTCCTCCTCCCCTCCTCTCCCTCCCTCCCTCTGTTTCCACCCCTCCTCCTCTCCTCACTCTCTCTCTCTCTCCTCTCTCTCCTCCTCTCTCTCTCTCTCTCCCCTCTCTTCTCTCTCCCTTCTCTCTCTCTCTCTCCCCCTCTCTCTCTCCCTCTCTCTCTCCCCCTCTCTCTCTCCCTCTCTCTCTCCCTCTGTGTTTTCCCACCCATCTCTCTCTCTCTCTCTCCTCTCTCTCTCTCTCTCTCTCTCTCTCTCTCTCTCTCTCTCTCCTCTCTCTCTCTCTCTCTCTCTCTCTCTCTCTTTCTTCACACTCCTCTCCTCTCCTCCCTCCTCCCCTCCCTTTCCCTCCTCCCCTCTCCTCACTTTCTCCCTCTCCCTCTTTTTCTGTCTCCCCATCCTCTTCTCGCTGAGACATACATATATCTGTAGACATCCACAAATATGTGCACACACACTTTCCCTGTTATTAGACAATGTCATATAATTTTGTTTTTCAGATACTTCCCATCAGTTTTGTACAGTGTGAAACATGATGATAACTTAACCTTGTTAGGCCCTTGTTATCAAAGGATTAAGAATGAGGGATAAAGAAAATCTTCTTTGGATCTTGGATATTAGATCATGAGATCTAAAGCTTCAAGATTTGTTGTGCTTTATAGCTTTCGGAGGTGCGTTGTGCTTCATAGCTATCGGAGGTGTGTTGTGCTCCATAGCTTTCGGGGTATATTGCGCTGTATTGGTTTTGGAGATATGCTGATCGCTTTCGGAGATATGTTGTGCTCCATAGTTTTCGGAGATATTTTGTGCTTAGTAGTTTTCGGAGATTTGGGTTATGTTGTATTCCATAGTTTTTGGAGATGTGCTTTATGGTTTTCGGAGATTAGTTTTGGGGAATACATTGGGCTACATAGTTTTCGGGGATATTTTGTTTTCGGAGATTTGATGTGCTTCATGGTTTTCGGAGATTTGTTGTGCTTCATGCTTTCGGAGATGTGATGTGCTTCATGCTTTCGGAGATGTGATGTGCTTCATGGTTTTCGGAGATTTGTTGTGCTTCATGGTTTTCGGAGATTTGTTGTGCTTCATGCTTTCGGAGATGTGATGTGCTTCATGCTTTCGGAGATGTGATGTGCTTCATGGTTTTCGGAGATTTGTTGTGCTTCATGCTTTCGGAGATGTGTTGTGCTTAATGGTTTTTGGAGATTTGTTGTGCTTCATGGTTTTCGGAGATTTGTTGTGCTTCATGCTTTCGGAGATGTGTTGTGCTTAATGGTTTTTGGAGATTTGTTGTGCTTCATGCTTTCGGAGATGTGTTGTGCTTCATGGTTTTCGGAGATTTGTTGTGCTTCATGCTTTCGGAGATGTGATGTGCTTAATGGTTTTTGGAGATTTGTTGTGCTTCATGGTTTTCGGAGATTTGTTGTGCTTCATGCTTTCGGAGATGTGTTGTGCTTAATGGTTTTTGGAGATTTGTTGTGCTTCATGGTTTTCGGAGATTTGTTGTGCTTCATGCTTTCGGAGATGTGTTGTGCTTCATGGTTTTCGGAGATTTGTTGTGCTTCATGCTTTCGGAGATGTGATGTGCTTAATGGTTTTTGGAGATTTGTTGTGCTTCATGGTTTTCGGAGATGTGTTGTGCTTAATGGTTTTTGGAGAGGGTGTGTCTGTTCTGCATGGTTGCCTTGTCAGCTGTCTTCAACTGATCACTGGACACCAAGCTTCTGGTTGCATCCATGCTCCTCACTAAAAGTTAAAAACAAAATGGATAAAATTTTAAACTGAAAAAAAAAATTAAGAAAAATAAAAAGCAAACAACCCCACCTTCCCCCCAAAAGTTAAGGAGAAAATATAGAAATGAAAATAAAACTAAAATGTCGCAAAATAAAACCAAGAATTAGATAAAACTAAACCACAAGAGAATAAAATAATTAGCCAAACCAAAATAGAATAAAACTAGAACCCAAAAAGGGGAAGGGGGAGTTTAAGAGGAGAGCAATCCTGGTACCAGTGATCTTGGTGTCTCCATCTGCAAAGGTTTTGATACAGTGGTCATGGGGGGCTGGACTCGTTATTCCACGAGTCATGCGGGTCTGTGACTGTTGTCACTCCATTCTTACATCATAGCAGTGGTTATGAGGGGTTGTGACTCTTGTCACTCTATTCTTACATCGTTTCAGTCATCTCGAGGGGCTGTAAGTCCATTCTGAAATCATTTACAGTGGTCATCAGGGGCTGTGACTTGTCACTCCATTCTTAGATAATTAAATCCTTGGGATATATTCCTTATCCTTTGATACATGGGTCTTAACCGGGCAGTTAAAGTTGTGTGGATCATACGTGCCTGTGACCTGACAAGTGTGAGAGCAGCCTTCAGGATCTGCACTTTCTGAAAGAAAGGTAAAGCATTTTATAATTTCGTGTCCATAATTTTTTTGTCTTTTTTTTCCCTGAATGAATTATTTTTCAGTCCAATCTTTTTTTTGTCTTTGTGAGTCACTTGTCCATTGTTTTTGTCCATCGTAGCTTTTTCTGTTCCTTAAATTTATTTGTTACTTCAGACTTACAAGTTTTTCATTTTTCTTTCTCTATTCCTACTCTTTTTTTTTTCTTTTCTTACCTCTCTTCCAACTCAAACTTCTCTTCTTAATGACTTCTTTCCTGGTCTAGACTTTATTTCTGTTTAGTCCAGTCACTTGTTATTTGGCCCATTGTTTCTTCTTATTTTGTTGCTTATTTCCCTATCCTTCATATTGTGATCTACATCTGTTTTACCAGGTACCTTGTGAACCAGTAGAGTACCACCGAAGTCGACTATCACCAGGCACTGTCCCGTGTTCATCCAGAGAAAAGAACCGGGCGCCACTGGAAATCATCCCAGGACCAGCATTTTATTCGGAACAGACCTCAGTGCTGTGTGTCACCAGTTTGTTGGTACCACTGATGCTGCAACTGCCTGCATGAGGGGTAAGCCAAGACGGGCTTCTGACCTAATACAGGTGAGAAAATCGCTGTCTCATATGAACTCGACGTTTATTTAATGTCATTTCTGCAGTCTGAAAATGAGTAGGTTGTTTTGTTGAAAAACATTGACAATTTGTTAGTAGAGAAATAGCCATGAGTATGGAGATAATTTTGGTGACTGATGTGTTAAAAAGAGATTTTTTAAAAAGTCATTTCTTAAGGGCAACTTCTTTTAAAACCAATTGATAGAAAGGAATTGTGACAAAGATAATACATTTTCATCTGTAGAGGCATTGAAATCAAATGACCAGCTAAAAAAGAAAATGTTTTTCATTATGAGAAAGCAGATATAAATTTACTTTGCTTCAAAGCGATATGTTCAAATGAGTAATTTTTCAGATAACAATTATATTTTCAGTAATGTCGATTCCAGATAATTATGAGAATCTCCCGTTGCTAAGCGGAAATCCATCTTTAATTTTTTTTCAGATCAGTCTTAATTCGTTGTGAAAATGTTGCCTTTCTCTCTCTCTCTCTCTCTCTCTCTCCTCTTCTCTCTCTCTCTCTTCTCTCTCTCTCTCTCTCTCCTCTCTCTCTCTCTCCTCTCTCTCTCTCCTCTCTCTTCTCTTCTCTGTCCCTGTCTCTCTCTGTCTCTGTGTCTCTGTCTCTGTCTCTCTCATCATACATCATGACAATGAAATCATTTTACTCAGACTTCCATTGTCAAAATAGTTACAATACACATAAACTATTGCATTTTCAAAAATTCGCAGCGCCAGAAGTGCCCACAAAATAAACCTTCACTCACAAACACATATACGCTTTAAAAAAAAAAATAATAATAATTTTTTTTTTTTTTAAATAAGTATTATTACCTTTTCATGTACAAAAACATCCACCCACACGCTAATTCTTCAGTCTTTTCTTCTCCCACTCCTTCCACTCCCTTCTTCAACTTCTTTACTTTCCACTTTCCTCGTCTAATATCACTGAGTGTGAACAGACGTTAAATTGAAGACAACAACAACAACAACATATACGCTTGCGCAGGCATGCTTTCACGCACACACATACACGCCCGCGCGGCACGCACACGTCCACACACACACACACACACACACACACACACACACACACACACACACACACACACACACACACACACACACACACACACACACACACTCACTGTATTTTGAATGTTATAAAGAGTCGGCCTTTATTTATTTACTTATTGATTTCGGAATATACAATGGAATATGTTGAATTTTTCAACAGTCTGTTGCTACCACTGATGCTGCAACTTCCTGCATGAGGGGGGAAGCCAAACGTGCTTCTGACCTAATACAACAGAGGTACGAAAATCACTGTTCTCATACTCGTCTTCCCCCGTCTCTCTCTCTCTCTCTCTCTCTCTCTTCTCTCTCTCTCTCCTCTCTCTCTCTCTCTCTCTCTCTCTCTCTCTCTCTCTCTCTCTCTCTCTCTCTCTCTCTCTCTCTCTCTCTCTCTCTCTCTCTCTCTCTCTCTCTCTCTCTCTCTCTCTCCTCTGTGTCTCCCTCCCTCCCTCCCTCTCCCCCTCCTCTCTCTCTCCCTCCCCCCCTCTCTCTCTCTCTCTTTCCCCCCATTCTGTCTTCCCCCGACTCTCTCTCTCTCTCTCTCTCTCTCTCTCTCTCTCTCTCTCTCCTCTCTCTCTCTCTCTCTCCTCTCTCTCTCCTCTCTCTCTCTCTCTCTCTCCCTCTCTCTCTGCGATCTTTCTTCTGTCCCTCCATCTCTCCCTCTCTCCTCTCTCTCTTCTCTCTCTCTCTCTCTCTCTCTCTCTCTCTCTCTCTCTCTTCTCTCCTCTCTCTCTCTCTCTCTCCTCCCTCTCTCTCTCTCTCTCCCCCCTCCCTCCCTCCCTCCCTCCCTCCCTCAGACCCCTGCCTTATTTTTTTCCTCTTCTGTTAACTGCTTTCAGGGGCTTGGAGGCTGGAGACCAGTCCTGAACTACTGTGGAGGTTGGAGTCCAGTCAAGTCCAGTCAAGTCCAGTCAAGTTAAAAACACTTTAATCATCCCATGAAGGGCAAATACACTACTGACAGGCATATTGATACGAATCACAATCTCAAACAAGACGCAAGATAGCTACATTTCATATTTTGTGCAAATATTCTAAGATAACCTCAAATAAAAAAAATGTCAGATGCAACGCCTGTTATAAACTATATTTTGGATTTAAGGTGTGGTCTCGTACTTGAAAGTGTGCTCTTTCACAGTGGCTGAGGTATGTTTTTTAAATAGCCATGTAGGGTTCTTTTCAAACTGAATTTTCTGATGATGGTGTCGATTCAACACTTCATTCTGTCATTGAACTGCATGCATCATACTCTGCATCAACATACTCCTTACCTGATCTGAGGGTGTGTAGTTTTTTTCTTAGAATCATCCCATCCCTTGGATTTTTTAAAAACAATTCTGTATGACTGATATCATTAGTTTGGTTATTGTGGTGCAACATTCCAGCTCAAATGTGTACCATCATTTTCAAAATTATTTGGTTTTTGGCTACGAATTTATCATGTTTTTGAGGCTAGGGGGATACAGAATAAGGAAAAAAACTATAACAACTTTTCTGAATTCTAAGATTTTTCAGACAAGACTGGGTTGATTCATGTGGCGTATTTTTTATTTTATTCACAACCCTGGTTTGTGTACTTATGGCAAGTCTCGAAGAAGTAAAAAAAAAACCCCTGCATCTGTTGCACAAGTTAAAGACAGGATGCAGTGATTTATTGAGAAGATGCAGCACTTTATTTATTGTAAGTTGGCTTAAACTCCAGTAAAGAAGCTTTAGAAAACTTGCTACCATTTTATGCAAACTTAGTGTGACAGTTGTCATAGAATTCCATGTTTAATTACTTGGTTTGGTTGTCTGATGCATGTCATAATATACAACTAAAAAATGGTGTGTGGAGATTTAGAACTCGAAATGCTTGACATTCGCTATGATTGAGCTCGTTTACTTTTTTCATTTTTTTGTGTAAAGTGTTAGATGTGACTAGCTTTAAACAAAGTTTTGTATCTAAGCTCAGATTTCTTCTATGACAGAACACTTACCAACTTAAGCATATTCTAACATGTATGCTTTCACTGGGCTATGCAGACAGATTTTTTTTTTTTAGAAAGCTGTTTCACTATCGTTTTGTAACAACTGTACAAATATTTTTTTGAAAACATTGAATTAATTTGGAAAAAATAAATAAACCGAGACAGCAAGAGTATTTAATAAATTACATTCTCTCAAGTGAATAAATTAAAACATATGACCATAGAAAATTGATGAATATTATGATGAATGTTGAACAGATGAATTCTCCATGTAGTTCCATAGAAAGCCTTGCAGAATGTTTCTGGGTAATGATGGAACTTTATATTGTAAAAAAAAATCATTTCAATAAATGAGCTAATACCCTCTCTACAAGCTTATCAGTAAAACAGTGCATTTAGATTTTCACGGTTTTGAATGCACCTAGTTTGTAAAAAAAAATATGTAGACAAACGAAAAGCTTTGTGTTGCAGATAGTTAAAATATTTTTTCTAGAGAATATCTTGATAATGTGATACCAAAATCCTAAAATCAATTTAAGCTCTTCAAGTTGAAACAGAAGTGTAATAGATAGGGAAAAGATGTGTTTATTCATTTATTCAATGGCTTTGTATGAGTATAATGTCGTAAACATTTGGCTTCGTACATTTTTTTAATGATACAGTTCACACCGAGACTTTTGTGGTAAAACAAATTGCTGGATTTTGGAGAAAAGACATTTTTCAAGAACCTGTTCAGATTACTCTTAAAAAAAAAACCCCCCCCCCCCAAAATGTGTTGCCAGGTGGCAAGAGTAGGCAATCAATACAATGCCTGTTGGAGATGTGCTGAAGGTTTCAAGGAAAAGTGTACAAAGTACCACGGGAGAAAGATGGCAAAATTAAGACAAATTAGTAAACTTTTTTTTAAGCCAATAAAAACATCCCTGTCCATGTTTTTTTAAGCTCATGCTCATGTCTCACATGCTATATGGCGATGCTTTGTAATTTTCTATGAGGATTTTTTTTTTCAATCATTAGAAAATAGGTAAATGTGTTCCATAACCTAAATGGTCGTTGGGAAGTGAAGTGTCCTCCAATACCTCAAGAAAAGAATTGGAAAATGGATAATCAAATAGGCTTTGATTTTGGCTGAAGTAGACAGACTTGCTCAAAAATCCTAAAAATAGTTTTTGGGGAAAATATCCTCGTCATCAGGACTAATCACTGCTGTTGTGAAATCTGTACTCTAACCAGCACTAGGCTATGGGGTATTTCAGAATTTATTGTGGGAAGAATTGGAAACAAGTTTCTCAGTATTGGGAGCAAATCTAATGATTTTTCGGGGGTAGACCATTCCTGTGTGGTATCAAGTACAGCGCCGCCGCTGTGGCCTAGTGGTTAGGGCGTTGTACTCGTAATCTAAAGGTTGCGGGTTCGATCCCAGCTATTCCGCTATGGCGTTGTGCCCTTGGAAAAGGCACTTTACGGCTATTTTCTCACCCCACCCAGGTGTAAAAGGGGTACCAACCTTGTGTTGGGGGTTAACCCTGCGATAGACTGGCGTCCTATCCAGGGGGGAGTCTATGACTCTCAGTCGCTTAACGCCACAGAAACCGGGATAAGCACCGGCCTGATGAGCCTTATGGCTCGGGACAGACTTTAACTTTTATCAAGTACAGCAGTCAGATTATCTGGTAGTTGTAGGCGTATCTTTTTTTTAATTTCTTTTTTTTATTTTATAGAATTTAACAAAACGGTGTTACATAGTTGTGCGTGTGCGTGTGTGCGTGTGCAGGGGGTAGTTAGGGGAAGGAGACATGAGGCTGGAAGGAGAGGCAAGGGAGGGAAAGGGGTGTTCAGTAGGGATCTGAGACACATTTAGAGCAGTGGGGACACTAAAAGAGGGCTGGCTGGAAGACTTTATAAAATGGTTTTGGAGGGTTCATACTTTTCAAGGGACTGAAAAATGCCTGAAGCCTGAAATATTTTGACAGCTTAACTGGAAATTTGTGGATACCCATGCCCAATGTGTGAGCCGCCGCTGTGGCCTAGTGGTTAGGGCGTTGTACTCGTAATCTAAAGGTTGCGGGTTCGATCCCAGCTATTCTGCTATGGCGTTGTGCCCTTGGAAAAGGCACTTTACGGCTATTTTCTCACCCCACCCAGGTGTAAAAGGGGTACCAACCTTGTGTTGGGGGGTTAACCTTGCGATAGACTGGCGTCCTATCCAGGGGGGAGTCTATGACTCTCAGTCGCTTAACGCCACAGAAACCGGGATAAGCACCGGCCTGATGAGCCTTATGGCTCGGGACAGACTTTAACTTTTTTTTTTTTTTAACATGCCCAATGTGTAGCCTTGGCTTTTGATAGAACTGGTGATTCCAATTTAAAGCTATATGCTATTGCAAGATACATACCATTTATTTCTTTATTATCTAAACTTTAATTCCAAGGATAATCGAATAAGTACTTGTTTGCTTTTTATCCATCCAGTCCCTGTGTGCATGTGGTTATGTGTTATAACCGGCACACGATGGCCTACTCATCTGAAATGGGTCCGGGTTTTAATTATGTGCGTAGCATTGTCTTTAGCTACATACCAGTTGTCCACGTACTATTGTGTCCACATGAATTCTAACATTCAGACAGACCATCTGACAATACAACCCTTACCCACTATTAACTTTTTAACACTAACTCTTAACAATAACCTCAACACTAACCCTGGCCCCATATGTGGACACAAAAGACAGGTGGATAATGGCATAAGCTGACGCAGTGGCTAAACATTTTTTTCCGGGTTGGAGAGGAATGAGATTTTCAAAACAGGATGCCAGAAAGGGGGAGGGGTGTTATAATGTTCTGGTATATAGTGAGGGGGAAAGAGGTGTAAAGACTGAGGATGGGGATAGGGGACAGGCAAACTTCTGATTAGCTTCAGGGGTGTGTGAGGGGGGGGGGAGCCCTTTAGAAAAAAAAAACCGTACCTAAAAACAGAGGTAGGAGGGTGTTGGATTTAGATTGCATGATAGAATAATCATTTGAAGGGTCTGCATTTTTAGAAGTTTATCCTAAAAACAAAAATTAGGCGCTAGGTTTAGAATGCATTAATGAATAACCATTGGGGGGAAGGTGCTGGAAAACTGTAATGCATTACAGAAATGGGGTGCTGATAAAAAGCAGGGGTATACAAGTCTGTCCAGGTGTGTGTGTGTGTGTGTGTGTGTGTGTGTGTGTGTGTGTGTGTGTGTGTGTGTGTGTGTGTGCATGTTTGATAGGATTTGTGTGACAGAGGTATCTATGGAATAGTCTACCTCAGTTATTTACCATCACCAGTGCAGGCTACGTCGTGCAGCCTACCCAAAAATTGCATACCCTTGTAGGTTGTATCATGTATGTCTATTTTAGGGGTGGAGGTAAATGGCGAGAAGTAGTACCCCAAATAATATGGTGAAAACTATATACAGTCTGTAGTTTAGAGAAACAGATGGCTTTGCTTATGTAACCAACACTGGCCTTAAAAACTCGCCATTGCTTTTTTAAAGGCTGGAGGTGTACGAAGTCTTGGAAAGTAAAATCAAGGAAGAAATTGCGGTGTTTTGATTCGGGGAAAAAGGTCGGCATATATCTTAAACCTTGATTTATTTCTTTCCCTTTTGTTACTAGGGTATGGTATAGCTCAGTGATCAGAACACTCACTTTACCCAAGCTAAGGTTAAGCAGCATTGAGCATGTTTACCAAGCAGATGAGTAACCGTTTGCCAACTTGGCTTTAATAGTCACCTGGCTGTAAATAGGTACCTGCCCTCTTTAGGAATAGGAAAGATGAAGCAGTGAGGGTGAGGAGATGGGAGCTTCCCTCAATATGCTGGCCCCTACCGAGGTCTCTGTTACCTCCCTCCCCAACAACCATATAGGTTATGGGAACACTTTTGCCTTTAACTTAAATTCTACAAAATGTGAAATCTCCTTTTATATTCGTAGATTTATATGATTGCAGGTATGTTATTGAGGTCTCCTGTTCCCTGATTTCCCTGTCTTTTGCTTTGCTGTAGCTCAGGGACATGCTCGTTACCCAGGTCATAGCACTCCTAGTCCATTGATAAGACTACTCCATCTGCATATCTCCCAGCAGTCTTTGGTTTCTATTTGTCAGCGCCAATGTATTAATCACAGCCTTTTTTTGTTTTTGTTCAGTTAAATCTGAAAAGGAGATAAAATGGAAAACGTTTTAAAGTCCCAATGTATTATTTTTTAATGGAGGCAGATGAATACAAACAAGAAATTTTAGTATGACATGGGGAAAATATGTTGGAGGTCCCACAAAAATCTGGTATTGGCAAGATTAAAATGACAGATTTGACATCAATCATCGCTAATTGTTGTATGATTGTTTGTGGGCTTTCTAGAATTTGTCCAACCTTTCTACTGTATCTGTTCTGTACATGTTCTGCTGAAGTATGAAAATTCACTTCAAATAAGTATATTCCAAAATTCCAGTGTACCAAATGTTGTGAAATACTGTATACTAGCAGATCACTGATAATGCAGTGTGACACAGGTGGTTGTTTTTTTTCTCAGCCCTTCTTGCTAAATGTTGTGCTTTCATAAAACCTGGGTCATGTGAAACTAAATTGAGCAGGTGTGGGTTTGTTTTTAGGGGCGGATCCTTGATTGTAAACGTGCAGTTGTACAAACCACTTAGCTGTATGAATGCCAGAATTTTTTGTGTGTACTGTAAACTTTAATTTGAAAAATGCATTTCAGCAAGGAATACTGGTGGACATTGTCTAAAATCACTTTTTAGTGGTTAGACGTTAAATTGAAGACACACTCTGGTGGACAGTTTGTCTTGTATTTAAAGGAATTGCTCTTTCCAGTCATCCCCATTTGCATCACATAGTTTGACATTTTGTATGGAAACGTCTACTATAGCGTTCTTGGACTTGATAATGAACGGCTGGTTCTTTTCATTCTTGCTTTTTTTTGATTACTCAATTTGAAGTACTGAGCACAAAGGGAAGTAATTTATTGCTGATGCCTTTTTATATTTTCATTGTATCTGGTAGAGTGTGATAATTGTCAATGGCATTGTAAACAAGTCTCAACACATTCCAACACAGCCCAACGCTAATAGTTTTTGTTGTAACTCCTGATTTTGCTCCAAAGCATTTGTCTGTATTTGGCTTATCTGTTCCAGAGCTGTGTATTTTTTTCTTTTATTCTTTTACTTATTTATTTATTTATTCATTTATTTATTTATTTATTTAGGTATTCATTCTATTTTATTCTTTTATATCAAGGATAATGGAATAAGCACTCTGTTTTTTCACATCCAGTCCCCGTGTGTATGAAGTTTTTTTGTAAATCTTGTCATCTATTCCCACTGGCACGCGATGGCCTACTCTTACGAATAGCGTAACAGGATTTAACGTGTGCGCAAGATGTTATGCGTGCGTTCGCACAGGGGGCATCGGTTTGTTGTCTCATCCGAAGGACTTAAGAGAGTGGAGTCAGCACTGATAACTCCAGAGTAAATGTAAGGGACATGAGTCTGTTTTTCACCATTAACTTGCTTTTTACATTTCTTCCTGCATAAACAGCAGGCATAGTAACAGTAGATGCGACCAAGTAAAACTCATTTCCTTCCAAGTACTACATTGCCCTTTCTTGAATGAGTTACAAGGTGCTTTTGCATGTACATTTTTTCAGTAACGGTGTTTTTTTGGTATTTGATGTTTTGATGTTTGTTTTAGAGGTTTGAACTTTTGTCTTTATCGGGAAGTTATGTAATTGGTTTAGTTGTGTGACCATTCCAGGCATTGCCCATGTTGTTCACCTTCAGATGAAGGATGATGTATGTGTGTAGCGTGTTGCCTGTATCATGTCTTACAACAACCTGAAGGTCGCTGGCTTAGCCATGTTTTTCAACTGTCCTTTTTGTGTGAACATTCTCAGTATTTTGGGCATTGTATCTTGTAGACTTGTTTAAATTGTTCAGCTATATTCCACTTTGTTTGCTGCTTCTCACTCCCCCAATTTCCTTAGTTCAGGGTCAAAATTATATTGATGAGCATTATTTTCAAATTACACAGTTGAAGCTGCTTTTCAGTTGATTTCACTTGCATGAAAAGCGAACTGGAAACCATTTGTCAGTAGCATGTGCATTTTTTTTTCGCTTTTAAATCGGTGGAGAAAATATTTGCGTAAAATTCCATTTAAAAGGTTAACAAAAATGTTTTGTGTAACCTGTATTGATTTCATTTTTCATTCATGGCAGCCTTGTACAAATTGTGTGCCTGGAAAAAGGGTTAGGTGACGAGCACACACCACTGGCACTTGACTACCCAACTGACTTTTTTACTGAGAAAAATAATAGGTTTCCTCAAATTACATGCCGATATTTTGCAAATACTTACTTGGGGTGCTGTACTTTCTGGCTGTAAAGATAACATGGCTGGAGTTAAGCTTTTTGTCACTTTGGTTTTAAAAGCATATTGGGTTGACCAAGATGTGGTCTGAACTATTTCAAAAGACTGGAACAATTCAAAAGTCAGTGGGTCGGTCATTGTGTCACTGCTGGTCAGAGCATTGGGAAAAGCCTACCTCCCCCTTCAGCCAAAAAAAGAAAGGTTGGAGTTAGGGTTGGTAGCCCGCTCGCAGCTGAAATAGAACAAAAATAAAAACTTCAGGATATCTTGCTATGACTCCAAAGGCTACCTTTTATCATGTTCAAGCTGTGTTCAATATTTTAATGGACTAAGTAAATAACTTCATTATTTGATTAATCAAACATGTTATAACAGTTGATTTATATCATGAAATGCTGCGTTTTTTTTTTTAATTTGACGGTGTGTGTGTGTGCGCGCGCGCGCCCGTGTATGTGTGTGTGTGTGTGTGTGTGTGTGTGTGTGCGCGGCCGTGTGTGTGCGCCCGTGTGTTGATGCCCTGTGTGTGTATGCCATGTGTGTGTATGCCTATGTGTGTGTGTGCGTGTGTGTGTGTGCCCGTGTGTGTGAGCGAGTGTCCCCGCTCGCGTTGTTGGTGTGTTGTGGTGGTGTGTGTGTTGTGTGTGTGTGTGTGTGTGCGCGCGCTTAAAATTAATCAGGGTATTGGTTGTGCTATTACAGCAAGGAGTTCCAACTATAATTGTGAAATAAGCTGCCATGTGGACAACTTTTGTTTTTTCATTTAAATGTTGGTTTTTGGGCTTTGTTTTTTGTTTTGGTTTTTCTTTTTTGGCTGGTGCACTAATTGTATTTTTATGCTTTCGTGAGTGCACGCGTGGGTTTATGGGCATGTGTGCCCTTGGGGTTTACGTTAGTCGCAGGCTTTAGAGTGCCATTCTGCACGTGTGTGTTACTATGTGTGCGCACACGTGTATGTGTGTATGTGTGCTTCTAGATGTCTTAGCCTTGACCATGATATTCTGAGAGAGAGAGAGAGAGAGAGAGAGAGAGAGAGAGAGAGAGAGAGAGAGAGAGAGAGAGAGAGAGAGAGCACACGCATTATTGTGGTCGATTCATCTAAACATCATGCTGATTTTTTTCGCTGGTGTGTTATCACTGTGTTGTGAATACTCTTAACATTTTTCATTTTTGTGCCATCCATTGTGTTAAGATTTTTGTTGTATATTTTCACACGCGCATATCTGTAAGCATTGGTTTTGTCAAATTTCATGTACCCCTTGGGTTTTTTTTCTTGAAACAAAATCTTGAAATCTTAAACTGTGTGTCATTTCTTAATAGAACAGAGTATTAATTTAATTGATGAAATAGTCCTAGCCTACATTTGATTAGAGTTGGTTTATTTCTTTAAAATGTGTGTGTGTGCGCGCACGCGCGTGTGTGTGTGTGTGTGTGGATGCGGGGCAAACTGGTGCCTCACGATGTTAGGGTGAGTTTATAACTGGCTGAGGTATTGCTGAGTTGTGGGCGCTTTTTATATCGTGATGGGTCTGTGCTGATGTTCGGATCTTGTGTTGTGGTATATAATTATATATCCGTGATATGTTTAAATGTTTACCGCTTTTATGTATGGTTTGTAACCCACCTGAATTTTTTTGTCATGAGACAAAAGTATTTGAATGAAAATGCTGTTTAGTTTCAATGTTTGTTCCCATAACTGAATAAAATAAATTTATTCCTCTAGAAAAACATTGCCATAATTATTTGATAGAAATATTACAAACATGAGCATAAATAAAACTTATCAAGGTCCTTGCTTAGAGTTCAAGCATGAATGGCTGTGTTGAGCATGCAAACAAGATCTTGGCTGCATATACCTTTTCTCGGTACATCTTTCTTTGGCTACCCCTCTCTAGTGTCTCACTCTCTCTCCCCCTTTCTTTACATTCAAACGTAATCAACCCACGTACTCAGTGGCTGTTTCGCCGTAAGTTCAGTTTTCAACACACAAACAATTTTTTTCTGGGTGTGTAGGGATAGATGTTGATTGACAAAGTCACGAAATTCGAAGGCAGCAGCATGAAACATTCCCGAGTTACAGATCAAAATATAGGGGTGTGGGCACACCCACGGCAGCGTATGGCGAAGGTTCATAATCATAATAATGTTTATAGCCCTACCAACCAGGAAAGCCATATCAGGGCTGTCACCTCATTGTTACAGTGGCTCCAGTAACTTTCAACTTCAGGTTCAAAACAAACGCTTCCAAAATGCCTTCAAATATCTATGGCCCTCCATCTAAAAAAAAAAATTAAATAACACAAAACCTAAATTATTTAAGGCAAATAAACCAGTCTGTGCTGAGGATGGCAAAGGTTCTATAATCTGACAAATGTGCAACAACAAGAAGAAGCTGAAGAAAGCAGTGGGAGGGAGGGAAGAATACTAACAATTGCAATTACAAGAATAAGGAGAAACTAATGGGGGAAAAAAACTACTAAAAAATTTCCAGAAGCTGCCCATCACAGATGTGTGCAAAAGAAAAGCGTGGTTCCTGACTTACACAAATCAATCGGGGTCTGCACACCTTTTACCTTCCCACCCCCACCCCCCCACATCCCTTCCCTTCCCCTCCCCTCCCTGCTTTCCACCCTCCACCCCTCCCAACTCCTACGTTTTCACACACATGCACGCATGCACACGTACACACGCACGAGCACTCACTCTCACTCCTCTCTCATCTCTCTCTCTCCTCTCTCTCTCCTCTTCTCTCTCTCTCTCTCTCTCTCTCTCTCTCTCTCTCTCTCTCTCTCTCTCTCTCTTTTCTGTGCTCTACCTCTCTCTTTCCTCCTCCCCCTCTTGTTAACTTTTCAGAAAAAGAAAAGGACCCACAGCGATATCCACTTTGATTTATTAATAAAATCCATAGCAGACACGAAGTTGTGACGATCGTGTTTGCTAAGAAAATAACGGTTTGTTTTCAGGGAAATGAATACAAGAGAAGCATTTTCATTTGGAGGGGGTGGGGGGGGGGGGTATATAAGCAAGAAGTTACAGAATCCCACTACCCAGTCTGATTTCATTGAAGTGATTATTTGGCCATGGTCGTTTAGGGTTATGTCTCTGCATTTATCAGAAGTATAGATACGTGCACATGCATAAAAGCACGTGCACTTTCAAGTACGAATGAATGCACGGCTATAGGTCTGTATGGCGCACCACAGTCGTACACTTACGTGCACGTACACATTCAGGTTTACGTACACACAGATACAGAGCCGTTCAGAGACATATACAGACACATACACGTACGCACGCACGTACGCACACATTACTTGCAAATACATATTCACTTGACAGCAACTGAATACACACAGTCCTCTGTGTGTGTGTGTGTGTGTGCGTGTGTGTGTGTTTGTGTGTGTCTGTGTCTGTGTGCGCGCGTGTGTGTGTGTGCACATGCATGTGTGTGTATGTATACTTCTATGTGTGTGTGCGTGTATGTATCATATTTGTGTAATCTGCATAAAGCTCTGGCAGTTAAACTCCAGGCTTTGTCCGCCATCTTGATGACGTTCGTGCGTGCGTGCGTGCGTGCGTGCGTGCGTGCGTGCGTGCGTGCGTGCGTGCGTGCGTGCGTGCGTGCGTGTGTGTGTGTGTGTGTGTGTGTGTGTGTGTGTCCTACGTGAAGGAGTGAGTCTTACAGTGTATTATTATCACACTGTTATCACTATTGTTGTCATTATTTTATTATTATGATTATCATTGTATTTTCTTTAGTTCCTTTTGAGTTCATTTTGTTGTTGTGAGTTGTAACAATGTTGTAGCTAAATATTTTTTGGTGGGGTTTTCTTGGTTGTACTTTGCTTGTTTGCTTGCTGCTTCATTTCTGTTAGTTTGTCTGTTCTTGAAGTGCTTTTTTGTTCAAGTGCTTTTTTTTGCTAGAGAAATAAATGGCTTGATTAAAAAAGCAAATTTATTGCTTACTCAATGTAATCATCTGAATAAAATTTTCATTCGATTTGATTTGATTTGATTTGATCTCCTCTCTCTCTCTCTCTCTCTCTCTTCCTCTCTCTCTCTCTCTCTCTCTCTCTCTCTCTCTCTCTCTCTCTCTCTCTCTCTCTCTCTCCTCTCTTGTGATGATTTTTTATTTATTGTTTTAAGAAAGTCAGTAAGTGACACAATATCGCGGCACAGACAGACATGCAGAGTGAGTGAGAGAGCCAGAAAGATCCAGAGAACCTGAGGTGAGGGCTGGAGACTAATTCAGTCCTGTTCAATCGCTCAAATGCTTTACAACCCGCGTCTTATTCAGATACCGTTCTGTTGACGTATGAAATATAACAAGTATTTTAAAAAAGGTAAAGGTGTCCCATAACCTATGTGGTCGTAAGGGAGCGAGGCATCACATACCTCAGCTTTTCTAGGGGCCAGCATATTGAGGGTGGTGCCCATCTCCTCTCCCTCGCTGCTTTATCTTCCCTGACCCTGTAGAGGGCAGGTACCCATTTACAGCTGGGGGGGGGTGGCTGAAGCCAAGGCGCGCGAACGGTCACCCATCCAGGTGGTAACCACGCTTAATGCTGCTGAACGCTAGCTTGGAGAAAGCGAGTGCTCTGACCACTGAGCTATCACACACTACAACACACAGTACACACACACACCACACACACACACACACACACACACACACACACACACACACACACACACAAGTACACACACACACACACACACACACACTATACACACACAAATGTTTTTCTTCAAAATATCCTCTTTTTAAAAGCGCACACATAACTATTATCATGATACTAGGATCATCACTTATATATACATTATATAAAGGCAACATTCGATCAGTATAACATATCCATAAAATATTATGCTGAGTAAGTTTCCCAGTCTCTTATTTCCACTCTTAATCACACCCACACGGTTAGGCACAAAAAGGGATTATAACACACTAGCATCAAGATCATCAAAGTAAACATTTCCTCTTAGACTCAAATGTCTGGCTGTTAATACCCTATGTGGAAAAAAATAAACTTGGATTTTATTAAACTACAACAAATGCCACAAGCAAGCCAAGTTGATTCAATATCTATCATATGTTCACACACACACACACACACACACACACACACACACACACACACACACACACATCAATATAATATACAAAACAGATAGATATATATATAATATATATATATATATATATATATATATATATATATATATATATATATATTAGTTGTTATATTTTTTTCTTGAAATTAATCCCTATCCAGTTTTACTAAATGCCAAAGTCAAGTAATTTTCTCAAAATTGATTCCTCTTGTATTTAACCAGGATTCTATTAACTCTGACCACTTCCTCCTACCTTTTCAACCGAATTCATGGAACCACTTCCACGCATTCATGCTAACACACCGTTTACTGATCACAAGACACCAGAAAATTCAGGCCTTGCTGCTTAACATAAGTAACCCTGGGATTGTATCGATTCTGTACTCACTGACTCCGGAACACATAGATCTTGCCTACAGCAGGAGGTCAATAAGAAAATGTGGTGCAAGTGCATCGCAATATGAGATAGGAGAGACAGGCCAACCTAATTATTATTATTAATTTACCAGGGGCAACAGTCCAGAGAAAATACTCTCCATGATGACAAAAAGAAACGCCCCGTTAAATCCATGTCACAAAAGCCAAGTCTGGTTTTAAAAAAAGTTGAAAATATAAAACTATGTTTAAAAGTGCGTGTGTGTAGGGGGGGGGGAGGGAATGGAGGGAGGATGGAGGGGGGGGAATGAATGGACAAGTTGATGTTTTGCCTGAATGCTGCAGGCTGAGGGGTTTTCTTATTACTAAAGATGAGTGCGACTGCATACTATACTATACTATACTATACTATACTATACTATACTATACTATACTATACTATACTATACTATACTATACTATACTATACTATACTATACTGTCCTATGTCCTGTCCTTCCTGTCTCCTGTCTATTCCTGCTGATCTGTCCTTACTTCTATGTCCTTACCTGTCCTGTCCTGTCTATGTCCTGTCCTAGTCCTGTACGTCCTGTCCTGTACTGTCTATGTCTAGTCCTGTCTGTCTGTACTGTCTATGTACTGACTGTCTGTCTGTACTGTCTATGCTGCCTGTCCTGTACTGTACTATGTGTCCTGTCCTGTCTGTACTGCTATGCCTGTCCTGTCTGTACTGTCTATGTCCTGTCCTGTCCTGTCTGTCCTGTCCTGTCCTATACTATACTATACATACTATACTAACTATACAATATACTATACTATACTATACTATACTATACTATACTATACATACTATACTATATATACTAACTGTAGTGTTTATACTGTACTGTTCTGTATAACTGTATTGTTCTGTACTGTACTACTGTACTGTACTAGGCTGTGCTGTACTCTACACTGCTCTACCTACGCTACTACTCTACTTACTAAATCCACTTCCTATTCTCCTCCTCTCAACTATAATCATCCTATATCATACAACAATAACGGCAAAAACTAAGTCTTACGCTCACCACTTAAGGACAATGCATTTCCGAGAGTTAAAGACACATAAATAATTACGCACATATCAAGCTTTTGGTATTGCGGAATCCACAACATTCATACTAAAACACACCCTCATTCCCTGGACATAAAGACTGGCGCAAGTGTACATATTTGTATTTATTTATTTAATCTTTTATATCGAGGATAATGTAATAAACACTCGTGTGCTTTTTACATCCAGTCCGTGTGTATGCAGTTTTTTAACAAAATCTTGTCATCTGTTCCCCACGGCACACAATGGCCTACTCTTACGAAACCGGAACTGGATTTCGTTGCGCCAGATGTTCTGTGGCGTTCGCACACGGGGCTTCAGTTTACAGTCTCATCCGAAAGTCTTTTGGGGAATGAAGTCAGCACTGATGTTAACTCCAGGGGGAAAATCCCCTCGACCGGGAATCGAACTCGGGTCGTCAAATTGCCAGCGCAATGTTCTGACGACTAGGCTACCCGGTTCCCATATTTTCATCATGTATGTTTATCACGGACAATTGTTAGGTACACCCTACTACTACACCTTCAGGACCTGTGTCTGTCTGTCACCCTCTGTCTGTCTGTCCATCTGTCCATCCAGTCAGTCCCTCTGCCTGAGTCAAGAGACTTTCAGAATCCGTGGCCCCACACACAGGACAGAGAGGGGCCTGTCAGTGTGAAGGGAGCAGTACACTGTCTCCTATAATAGGGGACAAATCCAATCGCTGGGCACGGCTAATAACATTGTTCGGGCAAGCGGCAAGCTCCCAGCCGAGATCGGATCAAATGTCTTCTAAAGGAAGACGCTGCCAATCGAATTTACTCCGCCATGGCCTTCTGCTAAAGGGTAAAAAGCAGAGAGGAGAAAATGGGGACCAAGGCGACTCCCCCATGTCATTGATGGAATCGCCGTAATGGATGATCACATTCTGGGGACCTGGTGAAAGGGAGCTAATGTAGGCTATAGTGGCAGGGGTGGCCTACCTTGGGTTGTTTTTTTTTTTTTTCCGGAGTTGTAGTCAAAAGTGCATAAGAACGGGCGAAGTAAAATTTTAACAATTTTTTTTCTTAAAAAAACAACATTATTGCCCCCTTTTATAAATGCGTATGCAAATGCTTTTTTTTGTATGCATATCTAGTGATTTACTTGAAATGGTATTGAAGAGATTGTAAGGCTGAATATTATGTGAATGACGTCAAATTCAGAGGGTGGTCAATTTTGTGTCATCATTTTGTGTGTGTGTGTGTGTGTTGTGTGTGTGTGTGTTGTGTGTGTGTGTGGTGTGGTAAAGTACTGTGAAGGAAAACAAAAATGTGATTTCACATTTTATGCTGAAAAATGTTACACAATTAGAAGTTTGTGAATATCTTCTGGTTCTTCTGCCCCTGAAAGGTAAAGT
>CM060320.1:41922284-41929784 GCA_030674155.1 Stramonita haemastoma | reverse complement strand
ATACAAGCACTCATGTACTTTTGCGCCGCGCGCGGGCGGCGTGTGTGTGTGTGTGTGTGTGTGTGGGGGTGTGTGTGTGTGTGTGTGTGTGTGTGTGTGTGTGTGTGTGTGTGTGTGTGTGTTGTGTGTCTGTGTGCGTGCGTGCTGTGTGGTCGGTGCGTGTGGTGGTTGCGTGCGTGTGTGTGTGTGTGTGTGTGTGTGTGTTGTTTAAGAAAAAAAAAACATTTAACAAAAATCCTTTTTATTTAAGAAGCCACATCCATAATCTGATATGAATCTCACCTAGATATCAGACACGAAACTTCGTTGGTTTTTTTTTTTGTGTGTGTGTGTATACAGTATTTGCTTGCACCTCTGTTTTGTAGTAATCTATTTTGATTTTTTTTATAAAGTTTCTCATTTAACATGCTCTTCTAACTGATCGCTTCTGAACAGCGAAAAAAAAGTATCTTAAAAACAGCTACAAGTGAAAATAAAGTGAAATTCTGAGAATCTACACCTGTCTTTTCTTGCCTTCGTTTGTTCAAGTTTTTGCCTGTCTAGGGGTGTGGGGTGAAGGGGTAGGGAAGACTGGTGTTTCAAAAGTGTCGAAATCTGATATTTCAGTGGCTATGTCATAAGCTGTTGCGAAAGAGAGAAATATAATTCGTGTACACATGATATTTTTTTTGTTCATTAATGTGATACATTTCTGTACCTTTCTTTGCGCAACCGGTCTCAACCAAATGATACGAGTTTTGTCACAGGATAAAGTTCAGAGAAATTAAGGAATTGTGTTTTCCAGATTTACAAAGAACCTCTGCCAATCTTTTTATTTATTTAAGTTAAAAGGCTACATATTTAACTCTAGGTAACTGTTTCTTTTTCTCTTTTGGGGTTTTGTTTGTTGGGTAATCTCGTAGAGTAACACTGGTCAAATTTATACAATAGACGACGGTGACAGTTTTTTCTTTTCTTTTGTTAATTTTCCTTTCAACTTGACAGAAGGCGGACACCGCCTTTTTATTCTGCAATTACACACTTCTTTAAAGTGTTAAATGAAATGTTGATGATTTGTTTCAACGAAGAAACCAAGTATATGGCTTTTTATTGCAGACTGGAAAAACAGCTATAGTATTATGCTTGCAAAATTCCGCTCGAATGTCAGGTACATAGATTTGTTGTCAACTAAACTGTTGCAAAACCTGCGTATGAAAAGAAGAAAGAGAAGAGGAATAAAAACGCAGAAGAAAAAGAGAGAGAGAGAGAGAGAGAGAGAGAGAGAGAGAGAGAGAGAGAAGAGAGAGAGAGAGAGAGAGAGAGAGAGAGAGAGAGAGGAGGAGAGAGAGAGAGATGATAAACTCAAATGATGATTTATTCACAAAAAGGCTATATTAGCCCATACATAAAGGGGGTTGCCCAAATGCTTTGATTTTGGTGTGGGATAAAAAACAGCTTCAACAACCACAAAAATTATTGTTAACAAAAAAGTCAGTTACAAAAATATGACTTAAAAAACAAAAGATATCTTATTCTGAAAGCTTTACACAAATCTAAAGTGAGGTTGCAACACAACCTGGTGATGACTTGACGCCATGAGTAAACAGAGTCTAATGAATTAGCTGTTAGCGATATTAAGAGGATATAATCTGCCTAACACTCCTCTAACCGGACAGCATAACACAAAATGGTGCTTTCATCCTACGTGGCTTGCTTACAAAATGGCCATATAAGTAATCCTGAGGTCATCAACCATTCGGCTTGTATTCGAACTTATGAACATTTAATATCTGATACATCCAATCTAAACTTAGACATAACTTGTTCAAATTAAGTGGTTAACATCAAGCTTAGATAGGTTGAACAGATCAAATTGAAACTTATAACTTGTCTTAATAATGTTCTGCTATCCCGAATGGACAGGAACACCCATGTGTTCAATGCTCACTGTCTTCCAAGCAAAAGTTAGGCCAGGCATCACAGTCTGTGATTAGAATTTGGATATTGGTGACCGTTTAAAGCTTAGCCTTATGCTTTCAAATGTAGTTCACAACAGAGTTTCACATGTAACTTATACTGCCTCTTGTTGTCAGTGGAAGGTAAACAGCAGGAGTCAGAGTGCCACTCCCCAACAAATGTTAGGCAGATCAGCGTAGGTTGCATTGATTGCCGTTCGCCTCCCTGACCTTCAAATGCACCTTTGCATTTACACCATTCTGATTCTTTATCATGGGAGGTAAATGAGGGTAGGAATGGCCCCCCTCAATGCTGCCCTTAGAGGCTAGGTCTCGACTCCTTTCCCTACCAAGTGTTAAAGGAAACTTTACATTTACGATTCACTGTTGTATGTCACCATCGTGATTGGCAGCACAATCTTTGCCTAAATTATAATCTCTACATTCGAACCTCGATAAGCCAAACAATCAAACCGTGTTCACATCAACACGTCGTATTTATGTAGCCCAGTTGTTTTTTCCCTTTGACATCTAGATCATAAAAGCATCTTGTAAGACTTAGAAGGAAGCCTGTTCTCATCCATATGCAGGAACTTAATCCAGTATTAATACATCTTACAGCAGCATTGACAGAGAGGGGATATCTATTAGTTTCACTACAAACACACACGCGTGCGCACACACGCACATGCACACAGAGAGAGAGAGAGAGAGAGAGAGAGAGAGAGAGAGAGGAGAGAGAGAGAGAGAGAGAGAGAGAGAGAGAGAGAGAGAGAGAGAGAGAGAGAGAGAGAGAGAGAGGAGAGAGAGAGAACAATGAACAAGATTTCTTCTTCAGGCCACCAGCCCCAAGAATGGGGTAAACAAAGCATAGCAAAGCTAAAGAGGAGACGACGACGACGACGACGACGACGACGATGAAGTGAATATTATATCCTATTTTTCTCTTTCTGTGGATGACAGGCGGGGAAAAAAAAGTGACGAAAACAAGAGACGAAGAAGAGAATGTCACCTCATATACTTTTTTTCTTATTTCTATCTTCTTTATCCGTCTTCTGTTGCCAGTGCCATTGTAGCAATATAACACGATGTGGTTTTTAATTTTCAGGAAAGCCCATCGTACAATTACACAGCCAGTTTAAATTACCGGTAGAATATAAATACAAACTTTCGAAGAGAAGGAGGGGAGCATTGTACACATGCTTTCTGATCAAATTCTCTTATTAACAACAATTGGGTGTGATTACAAAGACAGAGACAGGAGAGAGCAGAGAAGACGAGGAGGAGAGGAGGGAGAGAGAGAGAGAGAGAGAAGAGAGAGAGAGAGAGAGAGAGAGAGAGAGAGAGAGAGAGAGAGAGAGAGAGAGAGAGAGAGAGAGAGAGAGAGAGAGAGAGAGAGAGAGAGAGAGAGAGAGAGAGAGTTGAAAGATAAGCAAAACAAAACAAAATAAAACCAAAACCCATGCTAAAAATCTGGCTTTTGTCTCTACACGCCTAATATTACACTCTTTCATTGTAACTCTGTCTGTTTGCCTCTGTCTCTCTCCCTTTGTCTCTGTCTGTCTGTCTCTGTCTGTCTGTTGTCTGTTCTGTCTGTCTTTCTCGTCTCTCTGTCTCTTTTTGTCTCTGTCTCTCGTCTTCTTCTCTCTCTCTCTCTCCTTTCGCTTTAAAAAACCACCAGCTTTTATTCTAGGAAGCCCCTTTATAATATATATATATATATATGTTATATATATATATATTATATATTATAATTATAATATATATATATATATATATATATTTGTGTGTATACTATATGTATATATATATATGTATATATATATATATATATATATATATATATATATATATATATAATATATTATATATATTATATATTGCCATGAAATATAAACAACATCTCCATCCTTAAAACCTACCAGGCGCTGCATAGATTCGGACCGTAGACCTACTGGTAAATCCTCAAGGGTTGAAGACCTATATCATTCTACCCCCCTCAGCAGACCATCAAGTTTTGACGGGTACATTTTTGTTGTTGTTTGTTTTGCTGGACTAGCCTAGTACCAGGTGAAACCTGAAACCCAAGTCACTTTTCGCCCTCATCAGTACTAGCCCAGTCCAAGAGAAGCAGCAGAAATGGACCTTCACAAATAAAAACAGTAAAGGTTAAGGTAAGTGTCCCACAATCTGTGTGGTCGTAGGGGAGCGAGGCGTCAGAGACCTCAGCTTCTCTAGGGGCCAGCATGTTGAGGGCGGCGTCCATCTCCTTCCTCTCCCTCGCTGCTTTACCTTCCCTGACCTTAAAGAGGGCAGGCACCCATTTACAGCTGGGTAAACTGGGGGAACTGTACTGCAGCGAAGGCGCGCAAACGGTCACCCATACAACTGGCATTAACCATGCTGCTTAACATTGGCTTGGGGAAAGCGAGCGCTCTGACCACTGAGCTATCCCGTCCCCAAATAAAACAGTACTTGGGGTTTTCCCCTCCCTAACTACTTACTGTCCACGCCTTCACACTAACTTAATCAACACATATCCTCCGCCTCCTCTGCTGCCACTATCATCCATCCATCCATTCATTGATCCATCCATCCCTGCACAAAAAAAACACTTAGTGCCTACCCGGGCATACTATACCTATGCATACCCGTTGTGAAAAAGGCGCTTGTGCTTCTATACTATACTAAACTAGGCCTATATTCTACTCCCTTTTATAAAAAAAAAAAAAATAGGGGACTTGTCAAAGACTTTTGCCGGCAAAGATATAGTCTAGTATATAGTAGAAGAACGAAGGAAACGAACGACGTAGAAGGTTTTTAAAAAGCCTGCTATGCCGCTACAGCAAGTCAAGTGAGGCGAACTTGATCGTAGCGCGTTGTGGCGCGGGCTTGTTTGCAGAGAAAACAGCCCCCAATGGCCTGCACAGTGGCTGCCTCATTAGCAACAGTTCGCACGTGCAACAGGAGAAGGAAAAAAGGGTGGGGGTGGGGGGTGGGGTAGGGGGTGTTGGGGGGTGGGGTGTTGGTTGGCTAGGGGTGTTAGGTTTTTGACATCTCAGCCCCCCCCCCCCCCCCCCACCTCTCTACTCTTATGTTTTCACTTTTCAAGAGATTTGGTTGCCTGCTTACCTCCCCCCTTTTCCTCTTTCCTGTCGCTCAATTCAAGGCGGCGGCAGACAGGATTAGTGGAAGAATTAAAGATGATGGGATAGTTTCCTCTTTAGACCCCCCCCCTCCTCCCCCCCCTACTTCCTGCCCCCTCCTCCTCCTGCACACCCCCTCTACCCATCCACCCCGGTTTCTTTACTTGGTACCAGTCCCACCCTCGCCATCTTGAACTGAGGTAACCATGCAGTATATCCCCCCCCCCCCCCCCCCAGCTCTCATTATTAATACTTTTGACACGAAAGTTCAACCTTACAAAGGGCAGGTCAAAGTTATACGGAGCGCTTTAAATAATTAACATATAGATCTATAAGTCTTATATCTATCCATATACTTCTCTTTTTTTCTGAGAAATTGTGACCTTCAAAGTGTTTTAAGGAGGTAATTAAGGAAAAAAAGTCACTAGTGTAAATGACACGTGTTTTGTAAATCATACTTTGAGAAGTTGATTTTTTTTTTTTGCTGGTTAGTAATTAGTTGTTGGGCTTTAAGGGTAGTGTAGGTACTGTAGGTAGAGATGATGATGATGCTGCTGATGCTCAGACTCTTTCCTTTCTGCTGTGTATAAGCTGGCGTGTGATGAGGAGCTTAGGGCCTTGTGCTTGTATGGCGCGGTGGCAGCTGCCAAAAGAAAGAAAAAAAATAGGATAAGAATGTCTCATGTTTCTTGAAAGCCTGACGTTACTGCCATAGATAGTTTTGAAGTAGTAAAGGACTTAGTACCTCTCTCTCTATCTCTATCTCTCTGTCTCTCTGTCTCTCTCTCTCTCTCTCTCTCTCTCTCTCTCTCTCTCTCTCTCTCTCTTCTCTCTGTCTGTCTGTCTGTCTGTCTGTCTGTCTGTCTGTCTGTCTGTCTGTCCCCTCGTCTCTCTCTCTCTCTCTCTCTCCTCTCTCTCTCTCTCTCCTCTCTCTCTCTCTCTCTCTCTCTCTCTCTCTCTCTCTCTCTCTCCTCTTCTCTCTCTCTCTCTCTCTCTCTCTCTCTCTCTCTGTCTCTCTCTCTCTGTGTGAAAGACGTAGAGACAGACAGAGAGAAACAGAACACAGACAAAAAGCTGAAAATGAGTGAAAAGATAGATCTTGAAGAAACAGAGACAGGCAGGCGGACAGACAGACAGACAGACAGACAGGCAGAGGCAGGAAAACAGTCGGAGAAATAGGGTCAGACGAGAGACAGAAACAGACAGACAAATAGAGACTGATATAGAGCAACAGGGCATGAAGTCATGGGTGAGTGGAGAGACAGATATCTAAACACACACACACAACACACAACACACACACACACACACACACACACACACCACACACACACACACACACACACACACACACACACACACACACACACAAACCAAAACCCAACAAATTTATACAACAGGCAGACAGACAAACAGTTACACAGTCAAATAGAGACAAAGTGAAGAGAGAAGAGACGAAGACAGATAGTCAAGGGAGGGATGAATGGACACAGATCGAAGAAACAGACAGACACACAAACAGATCCAGACATAGAAGAGTTCCCAACACTGACCTTAATAATTACACTATAACGACAAAATTTCATCATCTATATACTCTGCAACACTTCTTGTGCAGCTAACTTACTAAAACCCACTAACACACGCAGTATAATTTATAACCGTAATAAACACAATGTCTTTCCATGCTGCTGCGGCATTTCTTTCTTCTTTCTTTTCTTTCTTTTTTTCAAATTTCATTTTCATTTCGCCACCTAATTTACTTCTGTTTGAAGCGCACAAATTAAAACAAACAAAGGAATGAGAACAGTGAGAGAGAGAGAGAGAGAGAGAGAGAGAGAGAGAGAGAGAGAGAGAGAGAGAGAGAGAGAGAGAGAGAGAGAGAGAGAGAGAGAGAGAGAGAGAGAGAGAGAGAGAGAGAGGTGGAAGCGAGCGAACAAAGAGGAAAAGGAAAGGACAGACAAGCGGAAAAAGATGACAGGCAGAAAGGACAAAAATACAGACGGAAATTGGCAAAACCGTCCTTATCAGATCCAGTTAATTTTTGACATAAAACAAAATGAAATTGGGTAATTAAAATGAAAGAGGGAGGAAATAAATGAATGTAAAGTGAACATTTTAAGGGATTATTTTGTTGTTGTTGCAATTTCTTGGTTTCTTTTCATCTTTTCTGTTCTGTTCCGGTCCATTTTTCGATACAGTGTTTAAATATGTTCATCAACTGAGAAAAGATTGTTTCAGATGTTCAAACCCCCTTGAGCCTAGAATGGAATGGAATAGAAAATTAGGGGCCAGGACAGCCTAGTGGTTAAGATCGTTGCGCTTGTAATGTAACGTCCCGGGATCGAGCCCTGGTTCGTACCGCGACCGAGATGTGCTTTCGAGGTAACAGCTTGCCCTCTGTTCTGACGCAGTACAAC
>CM060320.1:41897284-41917284 GCA_030674155.1 Stramonita haemastoma | reverse complement strand
GCGGGTATTTTGGTGAAAATTTTGACCAGAAAAGCCAAAATCGCTGCACTGCGTGTACGAGGTTACAAAATGCACGGGCTATCCGCTATGCTAACGGTGTACACACTGCTGCTGTGCCTGCTGATCGGTGGCATTGAGCCAAACCCCGGACCAGGTAGAGAGAATGAAGCAGACGACAGTGACAGTGTGAACAGCAACAGCAACAACGACACTTCCCCAACGCAAACACAAGGTACGCTGGAAGGCCTGTCATCTTTCATGAAAACTCTGATGGAGTCTGTCTCTCGCCTGGAAAAAAGACAAGAGTGTTTGGTGTCGGACATGGACCAAAAACTTCACACAGTCGGTGAGTCAATCACACAGTCTATTCGTGACAGTAGCCAGTCTTTGAAGAAAGATATATCTTCCTTACAGTCAACGATTAGCGCTGTGGACAAAAAAGTAGACAAAAATAAAGAACGCATATGTCAACTAGAGGCAGAGAATGAAATGCTGTCAGAGAGACTAACGGAATTAGAGGAAGATTTGGACAGGTTAGAAAGTCATTCCCGAAGAAACAATGTGAAGTTGTTTGGCATCGCAGAAACTGTTGGGGAAAATTTCCAGGCATGTGCTGACAAAGTGGTCGCTCTCTTAAACGAGTTTTTTACGGGAAAAGTGTGGGACACCAGGGACATAGAAAGAGCCCATAGGCTGGGAAAACCCGACACCAGCAACACTAAGCCCCGCCCCATGATAGTCAGGTTTCACAGATGGACTGACAAAATGATGCTGTTCACACACACACATGCTCGTTCCGCCCTTAGCAAGGCAGGCATCCGAATCAGCACAGACCTGACAAAGAAACAAACAGCAAAACTGAAACAGGTACAAGGGGAAGGGAAGTTTGGTTACTACAAAAACGGCAAACTATATACAAGAGAAAGACGCGAACAAACAACAACAGATACGGAAGTTTTTGACCCACCCCCTCCCCGTGCACACAGAGAAGACAACAAAGGGAAAAAGACTGTGAATGTTCCAGGCAATGTTAGTGATGTTGGTGCTGGCACTGAAGACAGTGAGGAGAGCTCCCCTGCCTCCCCCCTGTACAGCGACATGGTGGCCAACAGACACCGACCTAACTCCACAGAAAAGGCAGCAGCTTCACCGGGAAACCCGCCTCCAACCACGCTGCAGGGGTCTAAAAATAGCAGAGAAGATCCAGCCTCTGGGGAAGCCCACTGTGACGTCAACAAACCACAACGCACGGACTCTGGTCGTGTCGAAGCGACTACGTCAACGGCAGCGGGGAACTCCGTGAGTACAGCACGTGATGTCCGAAACAAGAACTGTGGGGCCCGCGATACGAAGCAACGTGCTGAGCGCCAGTCCGGGAAAACCCGCAAACCACCGCCGGGGCCAACAACACGACAGCAGTCACAGTCCACGTCATCACCTCACAGAGGTCAGCCTCTCATCTCAGACAGAATGGCTGCTTCACGCAAAATGACCGGTGGTGGTCAGCCGAACTCGGACAGGGAATAGGGACTCGGCCATGGCCACGTCACTGCTGATATCACTACTGTCGATGACCATGACAATGACAATACCAGCCATGCAACTGACAATGACGGTGACAGTGACAATAACGATACAACTTCCACAACACAACAACAACCAACAAACTCTAGGCACATGCAATCACAGTTAAGAATGCTGACTTGGAATATCGGAGGGCTACTTTCTAAACTTGATAATGCAGACTTTGTTAAGTACATTGCATCGTTTGACATTATATGTTTTACAGAAACGTTTATACAATTCGATATTCAGTTTCATGTTTTTGCAGAGTTCAATGCCTACATTGCCCCGGCAAAGAAGCTCAGCCACCACGGCAGGCTTTCAGGAGGGGTGGTTGTGTTAGTCAAGAAGCACCTCAACTGTTATATTGAAAAGATTGATGTTCATTATGATCAAACAGTGATTCTGAAACTAAACAAAAACCTTCTCAAAACAGACAAAGATGTCATTCTGTTATCTACATATGTGCCCCCATACGATTCCCCATTTTATGATACATGTGATTTTCAGGATGGTATTGAGCTGATAGAACAATGTTTAACTGATGTGTGGGAAAGGTTAGATGAGGTTTATATTCTCTTGTGCGGAGATTTTAATGCTCGCACTGGGGACAGAAACACTCTGTATATAAAGGACAACATACCTCAAGATAGTGAAATGGTTTTTGAAAGATCATCAGATGATTCATTTGTCAACGTGTTTGGTAGAAAACTGTTAGATGTTTGCCAAATGTTTGATTGCTCTATATTAAATGGGTGTCATTTTTTTGATGCGGAAGGAAGTGTGTCGTTCATATCTCAGGCTGGGTCTAGCCTAATTGATTATTTTTGTGCATCCAACCAAATCTGTTCCGACAGCATTTTTCAATTCTTAAAAGTTGAGGACAGGTTGGAATCCGATCACCTGCCTGTGTCCCTGACTGTGCGCACTATACAAACAAACCAGGAAAGTGCACGTGCAACTCGACAGCGCGTAAACAAATTGGTGTGGGATGAAGAGAAAGCATTTCTATATTTAGAAGCACTGCGCTCCCGGGAATCCCAGGAAAAATTGTCACGTGCAATAACAGAAAGTGACGTCAACCTAAACAGCGCACTGGGTTTGTTTGTGGAGTGCCTACAGTCGGCGGCAAACTGCATGAAGAAAACGGTGTTCACCGGTAACAACAGAAAAGAAGCCGACTGGTTTGACAGCGATTGTATCCGAGCTAAAAAAGATGTTAAATCGAAGTTACGGAAATTCAGACGTGTAAAGTTGGAACAAAATCGCGAAGATTTCGTACAGGTTAAACGCCAATACCGTTCTCTTGTCAACTCAAAGAAAAGAGCATACAAGAAAGCAAAGGCAGAGGCCCTTGTCAAACACATGAAAGACCCTAAGTTGTTCTGGAAAGAAGTAAATGAATGCTTAGTTCGCAAAGGTAAAGGCGCATGCAGTGATAAAATTTCAAATGAACAGTGGTTCAATCATTTTAAAGAAGTGTTTAAGTCCGATGATGCACGGACAGAGGAACCACTGCTAGACCGTCCTGCCGATTACACTGACGATTGCAATCTTAACTATATCGAAGAGCTAGACAAAGCCATTACTGAGGATGAAGTGAGAGCATCACTACGGAGGTTAAAATCGGGTAAAGCCTGTGGCTCAGACAACATTTTAGCGGAAATGCTGAAGTCCGGGGAAGCATTAATATCAGGATTCTTAACAAAGCTCTTTAACTCGGTTTTTTTGTCAGGATCATTTCCAGATATGTGGCGAGAAGCCATAATTGTGCCGATATTTAAGAAAGGCAGTCGTGATTCCCCATCCAACTATCGAGGTATTTCACTTCTCAGCTTGATCGGAAAATGTTACACGTCGATCCTTAACACCCGTTTGTACCTCTGGTTGGAAGAAAATGAGAAAATATCGGAAACACAAGCCGGATTCAGGAAAGGTTACTGCACAACAGACCATATTTTCACATTGTATGCTGCTGTTCAAAAATATCTAAGTAAACCTGCTAAACTGTATGTTTGTTTTGTTGACTTAAGGAGGGCGTATGACTCAGTCCAGCACGAAATCCTGTTGAGAGCATTGATAAGGTCTGGCACGTCTGGGGCATTCACTAAAGCTGTGTCAGCAATGTATAAATCTTTGAAAGCGTGTGTGCGTGCAAACAACGATGTCACAGACTTTTTTGACTGCCCACAGGGTTTGAGACAGGGCTGCGTAGCTAGTACTACATTTTTCTCAATGATAATTAATGAATTAGCAGACAATTTGTCAGCTGAAGGAAAGCATGGTGTCCAATTGTGCCCTGGACTCAGGGAACTCTTTGTCCTCATGTTTGCAGATGACTTGGCATTGTTGTCAAGTTCGCCATCTGGCTTACAAAATCAACTGAATTGTCTCAGTAAAGCATGCTCTAACCTCAAACTTGAAATTAATTGTGACAAAACAAAAGTAATGGTTTTCAGGAAAGGGGGATATTTAGGAAGACATGAAAGATGGTCTATTGGAGGAGAACAGCTGGAAGTGGTCAATAACTATATGTACCTGGGGTTTAATTTCTCAACCACTATGAGCACATCCCGGAATACACAGCTCCTAGCAATCAGAGGTAAACGAGCAACAGCAGATATTACACGGACATTAAAACGAATCGACAGTATGACCAAACAGACATTCTTCAAATTGTTTGATTCTATAGTGCAGCCAACACTTCTTTACGCCTCTGAAATATGGGGTCTGCTGCATCAGACAAATAATCACGGGCTCTTGCATAACAGCGATTCAACTGAAAAAGTACATTTGCATGCATGTAAAAAGTTCATGAATGTCCCCGTTCGTACACCCTCTGTCATGGTATACGGCGAGCTGGGGAGGTACCCCTCATAGTTAATTGCTTCATTAGGTCATTGAAGTTTTGGTTCCGTGTAATAAAAATGGATAGACTTCGCCTCCCTCATCAGGCTTACCAATTGCTATTTAATCTGGACAATCAAGGCAAAAGTAACTGGGTATCAAAAGTTAGAACACTTTTGGAAACATTAGGTTTTAATTTTGTATGGTTAAACCAAGGAGTAGAGAATGAATCAATGTTCTTGTCTGCTTTTAAGCAAAGAGTGATAGATAGTGTACATCAAGAGTGGTTTGCGGACATAAGGGACAGCGAGCGTTGTAATCTATACAAGTCATTCAAACCTGTCCTCTCAACAGAGAGCTATTTCTCGGAAGTGACTATAAAAGTCTTTAGAGACTCTCTGGTTCGGTTCAGACTGGGTGTCAGTGACATCAACACTCACAGAAACCGTTTTAATCGCGATGTTAACCCAGGCATGAATGACTGTCCCTTCTGCCCGGAGATCACAGAAGATGAAAAACACCTTTTGTTTCACTGCCGTAAATACAACAATATTCGTCCAGATTTTTTTAAGACGGTACCCCCACATTTTGAAGACCAGAGCTTGCTGGATGTTTTGTCGTGCAGAAAGGCCCAGACCACACGACAGTTGGCTTGGTTCTTACACAAATGTTTTGAGATAAGAAAAAATGGATAAGATGCCCACCATGCTTGCAGACGGATGCTAAAGAAAATGTTCGTAACCAAACTAACAATACTTTTTCTATTATGCTACTAACCGATAACATGAATCTCTTGAAAAAACAAACCTCTGTGCTTCTATATATTGTTTTCAACGGAATATTTTTGTTTCTTTTGTTTGCAATGTTGCTCACCTTGTGATGGAGGCCATCGTGCCAAAAGTCAATTAAAAGTTCGAGTTCGAGTTCGAGTTCGAGTTCTCTCTCTCTCTCCAGCGCAATGTTTGCTTTGCGTTTAAGTTGTTCTGGGTGTATAACTGGTAGAGGTTAATGGTAAAAGGTGGCTAAAATACGTGTTTATGTCTGACTGACTTTCTTCTTTTCTGTATGTCAGTGTGTCTTTTGCCTAACTCCTGACCATCACCATACTTGAAGAATGGATTTGGATTTGCAGAAATGGAATGAAAAGGAATGGCAGATGTAAAAAGAAGTATAAAGAAAGAATGTAATACGCACGGTGTCTAGAAAAGATGGATAGAGTGCTTACTACTCATTTTAGTCATTGTGATAATAATCCTTAGTATCAACCACAGTGGAAAACTCTTAGCATACAACTTCTGTTGTCTAACAAGTATGTTTCTGATGAAATGAGGACATCTAATGCCAAGCATCAAACGAGGTATCTCAAACTATCCTGAATTTTTACTCCGAAGACGGACGTTACAATTCAAAAACTTAGCAGGCTACATTACATAAACTTGTTTTCTTTCTTTCCCATTTCTTTGTTTGTTTTTGTTTCTGTTTTGTCTTCTTTTTTAACGATCATACAAAGATAATGTTTATGTCAGGTTATATAATATAGACCCGCAGACAGATGAAATGACTTTCAAAAAAATTGTTTCCTCTTTCCCACTCCACCTTGCTTTTTGTCTCCCCACCCCCTCCTCCGGCTCCACATCTGCTTTCCCTCTTTTTATGTTTTTTTTTTTTTTTTTTACCATCAGTGTATTTTTTTCTATCAGTATTTTGTGAATTTTCCTTTTGACAACAAAAGACAAACATAACTGATTTTTGTAGCTCAGCAACCGTCATGTTCATTTTCATTGTTCATTTGAGCACACCATAAGCTACAACCTTGCTGTTGCCATAACTCCAAAATACTGTTGGTTTTTGATGATTTTATTCCCCATTTCTGAATAAAAACTCTGTAAACCAAACATAACTGATTTACCATTGAGTTGTAAATATTCATATTGTTCACAACTTATTCATCACCGAAGTTATTAGCTTAGTAAACTAAAAAAGGCAAGTAAAGTTCCCACCCCTTCTCTCAACATAGCTACCATACCGGAAAAGAAAGGGAAGACCGATTATTCTGCCAGCACAGCAGACGAGAGAAAAAGCGACGGACAGATCGGAAATGATCATTACCACGTTGTAACTGCTATCACGTCATCACAACATGGCCAACGCGTCCTGTCAACACTTGGGTCTCCTACCGACGTCACTTCTCCACAAAGTGACGAAACAGCCATAGACTACAATAGAGCCATCATTTTCCAAACACTCACCCATTGACAGAACAGACTTTGACGCGAGGGCGGGAAAAACTGCCCTGGCGCGCAGTTAGGCTTAAAGCCCAAAGTGGCTAAAGGGAGGGAACTGTGCTGTGATAATGACGTGAGTTACTGGCCGTGGTAGATAGATGATGGACGGATTGGAGAACGCCGCCGCACTGGTTGTGATGGCGGCGTAAGGACGCGGGTGGGGGGGGGGGGGGGCCTGGGGGGGGGGCTCCCTGTGTTTGAACCCTCTACTCCAGGGGGGTCTAGTTCGCTCCTCACTCTCCTCTCATCAAGACCCCCATGAACGCAGCGAGAGGTAGGAAGGACTTCAAAAAGCCACGAACAACTGTTGTGACTAGGAACTAGGGAGAGAGAAATCTATGATTATGGAATAAAGTTGGGGGGCAGGGGGGTTGGGGAGGGGGGTTGAAAGGGGGGAGGAGGGGGTTGGAGCATATCTTCAACGTCAACAAAGTACTTGCTCTGTGAACTTTGCTTTAGCCTCCTACTACAAACACTGGCTGCAGTGTACTTTTTGTCTCTGAAGCCTTCTTGTAGCCTGGAGGTTTAGTCTAGTCATTATTATTAGCAACAGCATGCTAATAGATAGATAATCACACTGTAGTAGTGAGGTGAGGTTCGGGCGGGCTCTTAGTTCTTGAAATTCGTGTCTCAGCCTACACAACATCTAAACTAGCTTATGTTCATAATTATGTTGAATACATTCAGGCTGCCGCAAAATGAGAAGAGTAGGAGATGTCTTGAAAGAGTTGAAAACAAGGGTGGGAATAAAGATAATGATGACGATGATGATGGTGGGATGATGGTGATGATGATGTAGATCAGAATCAGCAGGATCTTTTGATGTTGTAGAACATACCCACGTAAGTATGGCGAACAAGGTTAGGAGATGGTGATTCAGATGTGCTTGAACACACGCAACCCCAACATCCCAAACTCTCTCTCTCTCTCTCTCTCTCTCTCTCTCTCTCTCTCTCTCTCTCTCTCTCTCTCTCTCTCTCTCTCTCTCTCTCTCTCTCTCTCTCTCTCTCTCTCTCTCTCTTCTGAGGAGGCAGCACTGTAGCAGATGTTCAGAAGTCGTAAGGCCTCACTTGTGTGGACACACATTATCATTCTCTCCCATTCTAAAGATGCTGGACACAATGTGAGTGCTCAGCATAGCCTAGTGGTCAGAAGAATTGCGCTCGTAATCTGACAACCGGGTTCGATTCCCCGTTTGATGCGATTTCTCCCCTAGATTTAACATCAGTACAGACTCCACTTTCCCCCAAAAGTCCTTCGGTTGAGACTATAAACCGAGGCCCCGTGTGCGAACGCACACAGAACATCTTGCGCACACGTTAAATCCTGTTCGCTTTTCGAAAGAGTAGGCTATTGTGTGCTGGTGGGAACAGATGGCAAAAGTTACAAAACTGCATACACACGAGGACTGGATGTAAAAAAGCACATGAGTGCTTATTCCATTATCCTCGATATAGAATAGTAAATAAATAAATATATAAGACTAAATTCCAGTCCAGATTTTGTCTGTTGATTAAAGACGATTAGTTGTTTTGCTTAGTTTATGCTATCTTCTGTTCAGCACGTCTGGTCTTTCGTGTGTAAAAAGAATGTCATTCTCCACAGAAACCATTTTCAAAATAGTTTTCAAACAAGGCTAATTCCAAAGGTCATCATTATCAGTTCAGCCGTGAAGAGAAGATGGAGATGATTTCTTGTGTTTATGATCACAGCATATGTTTAGGAACGTTATGTTTTTTTGGTTTGGGAAGAAAAGGACAACAACAAATTAGTGTCGTCTGTCTAAACATTTCCTTTTCATTGCTTCTGATTAACCTCAAACTAGCTAGTAATTAAGCTTTTGTGTAGTAAGTAGTACAAGAGAGCTTCCATTATCAGCTGCGACAAAGTCAGAATGGAGATCATATAGACCTTGCAAATTAAATTCAACCGGTAATGAATTTCATAGATGCCATTGCAGTAGTCTTTTCCAACTTCTTTATTTTCTTTGATTTATTTTGATTGTTTCATCTAATTTCATTTTTATTCTTTGTTATGTTTGTTGGTAAATTGAATTGTTTTTCGGAACAGTTATGATGAGTGAAACTTTCTAAACATTAAAACTCTAAAATCCTTATCTATTCAGTGCACGTACATGATTCAAGCCTGACGATGTAAAAAAAAATGATATGGAATTAAGGAGGGAGATGGTGGTGGTTAAGGAGAGGGGTAGCCTAGTGTTAGAGCTGTCAGCCGCGCTGTAGTCAACGGTTAGGGCGTTGGACTAGTAATCTAAAGGTTGCGGTTCGTCCAGCTTTCGGCTATGGCGTGTGCCTTGGAAAAGGCACTTACGGCTATTTCTCACCCCACCAGTGTAAAAGGGTACCAACCTTGTGTGGGGTTAACCTGCGATAGACTGGCGTCCTATCCAGGGGGGAGTCTATGACTCTCAGTCGCTTAACGCCACAGAAACCGGGATAAGCACCGGCCTGATGAGCCTTAGGCTCGGGACAGACTTTAACTTAACTTTAAGAGCTGTCACACTTGGGATCTAACAGTAACTGAGGGCATTGGTTCCAGTCTCCACTAAGGTGTCTGTCTGTTCATGGGGATTACCCTCGGAGGCAACAATGGTGCTCCCCCTCTCCTGAAAGCCCTTAGGGTGAAATTATAAGCCGTGGTCCCGTGTACACGGGGACAAGATAGCTCAGTGATCAGAGCGCTCGCTTTCCCCAGCCAAGGTTGAATTAAGCAGCATCGAGCCTGGTTACCAAACTGACGGATGACCGTTTGCACGCCTTGGTTTCAGTACAGTCCCCCATTCACCCAGCTGTAAATGGGTACCTGCCCTCTTTAGGGTCCGGGAAGGTAAAGCAGCGAGGGAGAGAAGATGGGCGCCACACTCAGTATGCTGGCCCCTTGAGAACCTGAGGTCTCTGACACCTTGTTCTCCTATGACCACATAGGTTATGGGACACTTTTTACGGTGTACAAACGCACAAAAAAATATATTTCACACATTCTAAAATACTAGCCCTCCTTTCATAGACAAGTAGTCAGCTATGGCCTGTGGCATGGATGAAACAATGTACCCAGCATGCGCCCTGCTACGTGAAGGGGGATGGGCTCCAGCAGGTTCTTCTCGTACACGATATTGCATGACAAAATTCAGAGCATACCCCAAAGACTCTGTATTGATATATAGGTCATTTTGGCAAATCTTCTACAAGCTCCTACAATGGAACCCAGCCACTGAAATGAGAGGAGAGAGAGAGAGAGAGAGAGAGGAGAGAGAGAGAGAGAGAGAGAGAGAGAAAAGAGAGAGAGAGAGAGAGAGAGAGAGAGAGAGAGAGAGAGAGAGAGAGAGAGAGAGAGAGAGAGAGAGAGAGAGAGAGAGAGAAGAAGACAGACAGAGAGAGAGAGAGAGAAGGAGAGAAGACGAGACAGAAGAAGAGAAGAGAGAGAGAGGGAGAAGAGAAGAGAGAGAGAGAGAAGACAGACAGACAGAGCAGAGACAGACAGAGGAGACAGAGAAGAGTCTGACTCTGCTATGCTTCTACAAATTTACTCTTGACCTCTGGGTGTATCCAGTCTACCCCCACCCCCACCCCCACATCCCCCCCCATCATTCCCTTTCCTCCTCCATCCTCTCTGTCTGTCTGTCTTCTGTCTGTCTGTCTGTCTGTCTGTCTGTCTCTCTCTGTCTTCTTCTTCTGTCTTCTGTCTGTCTGTCTGTCTTCTGTTCTCTCTGTCTCTCTCTGTCTTCTCTCTTGTCTCTCTCTGTCTCTCTCTCTGTCTCTCTCTCTTCTCCTTCTCTCTCTCTTCTCTCTCTCTCTCCTCCTTCTGTCTCTCTCTCTCTCTCTTCTCTGTCTCTTCTCTCTCTCTCTCTCCTCCTCTCTCTCTCTCTCTCTCTCTCTCTCTTCTCTCTCTCTCTCTCTCTCTTCGTCAGTGACCCCCGCCCCCACCCCCTCCCCACCCCTGTCCCACCCACAGTCATTTTTCTTGCCAAGCTAAACACCCCTGACACAGGACGGCACTACTAGTCTATGCCTCTACTAGCCTAACCTACCCTTCTTACCTCCTCCACTGTTATTAGGCAGGCACCTTCAAGGAAAACAAATCGATGTAAGAGAAGAGAAGAGTGGGAAGAAGGAAGGGTCAGAACTTGAAGAACTAGACTAGAGAGCCTGGCACCCAAGTTGTTGTTTACTTGTGGCCAAATGAGTTCCATGTGGCAGGAGAAAGTGTCCTGTGAGCTAGATCTAGTAGGTCTACTAGACCTCTCTCCAGTCTCTGTTGGGTTTATCTCTCATCCAAAAGACTTAGCACCCAGATCACCACTGAGGTCTAGAAGACTCTAGATAGGGGAAAAGTTTCGGGCACAAACAGGGATCGAACCGCACCACAAGTTAATAAATTTATCCGAATTTTTGGCATTCGACGCAGGTGCGTTACCTGTAGGCCACCGATTCACCATGGTACTTTTAAACAAGAAATTGAGAGAGAGAGAGAGAGAGAGAGAGAGAGAGAGAGAGAGAGAGGGGAGAGAGAGAGAGAGAGAGAGAGAGAGAGAGAGAGAGGAGAGAGAGAGAGAGAGAGAGAGAGAGAAAATGTTCAGATAAAAGGGCTAGAGAGCATCTTTTGATCTTGCCTTTGATCAGAGAGAATCCCTTTTTAATTAGCCCAGTACCCTTTCCTTATCAACCATTGGTCCTGTTCATGTGTTTTCTACTTCATCTTACTTTTATTAATTTTCTTCCTGGATATTCAACAACAATTTTTTTTTGTCATCAGGTAAACACTATAGAATCTAACTAGCTTTTGGTAAAATAAAAAAAGAAAACAATCACACCCCCTCCCCCCCTACCCAAACCCACTTCGTGGTATGTTAGTACGAAGCAAAAAAAAGTTCGCAATATCACTCACACAAAAAAACGCGTTAAGCATTGCCAGATGACAGTTTTTATTGGTAGATCTATATGTAATATAAAAAAGTGTTTTTAAAAAAAGGATCACTCACTTTTAATAAGTCCTTAAACAGCCACTATATCTTACAAAATGTTTTTTCTTCCAAATCACACAAAAAAGAATTATAGTATGAACCAAGCTTCAAACATTATAACCATCCATCATGCCCCCCCCCCCCTACCCCACCCACCCCCATCACATCTCTACATAACCACCCCACCACCAACCCATCCACTCCCTCCACCCCCACCCCCACCCACACACTCAAAAAGAACTCTCTATTATTAGAAACGGAAGAAAAACTCGAGAGTTGTCGGTGATGATGGTGGGGGGGTGGGGGAGGAGGAGGAGGGAAGGGGGGAGGAGGTGAAGGTGAAAGTGGAAGGAAGGAAAGAAGGAAGGAAGGATGTATACGGCATCAGGTTGTTCTTACCTGCCTCTTCAAGAGAGGCCTGTGTTGATGGAAATTAGTGTCAGCCGATATCCAATTAGCCGCTTGGCACTGCATATTACAATCATCGCTCTAATCACCACTCAAGACTCCTTCTAATAACAGACGAGGCGAGGCAGCCACACACACAACACACACATGGAGAGAGAGAGAGAAACCATGACAGCTTCTAGCATCCTAGCTTCTGCAGTCTACAATACAGGCAGTGAAAGACCACTGAAGAGAAGGTCAAGGAATTGGTACTGATGGACAGGAGAGAGAGAGAGAGAGGGAGAGGAGAGACGAGAGAGAGAGAGAGAGAGAGAGAGGAAGAGAGAGAGAGAGACAGAGAGGCAGCAGACAGACAGACAGGAGAGACAGCAGACAGAAACAGACAGAGACAGACAACAGAGAGACAGAGACGAGAGAGAACCTTGGAGAGATGCAGCATGCTATACCAGGCTAGCTGCACGTGTCCGTCCGTGTAAGGTCCGTTGAGGAGGAGGCAGAATGACAGCAGTAGTAGTAGTTGAAGTATCTTCACATTTCCCCTTCTGATTTTCCGTTCTCAAGGAATAATCATCTATCACTTTAGTCATTTTTGCCATAAACAACTTTTCTTGTTGTTGTTGTTGTTGTTGTTGTTGCTGTTGTTGTTGTTGTTGTTGTTGTTGTTGTTGTTGCTGTTGTTGTTGTTGTTGTTGTTGTTGTTGTTGTTGTGTTGTTGTGTTGTTGTTGTGTTGTTCTTCTCTTCTTCTTCTTCTTCTTCTTCTTCTTCTTCTTCTTCTTCTTCTTCTTCTTCTTCTTCTTCTTCTTCTTCTTCTTCTTCTTCTTCTTCTCCTCCTCCTCCTCCTTCTTCTTCTTCGTCAAATACTCAGAAAGCAACTATTGTTATTGTCATATGAACGAAGATACGTTGCGCTGCCGTTAAGCGCCTAACATGTCAGGCTCAGCGCATCTGACTTCGGCGTGGGAGAGAATTGCTATCTGTTAAGTCACTAGTGGAAAAAAGGCAGAACAAGAAGGCAGACATTAGACAAGAAAGAGATGGCGGCATGAAGAAAAGGTACAAGGTAGAGAAACAAAGAGAGGGATAGAAAAGATGGAATTTCTAGCACAGAATTTCCAGAAATTGGGGCTGCTAAGTATACTGGCAGGCCCACCGGCACCCCTACGGGGGAAAAGGGGGGGACCCTTGTGAATGAACAATCGTCTATTTATTTCTGCGCCTTTTTTTTTCAATGATGAACAACATGAGAACATGATTGTAGTGCCCATTTCTGAAATATCTTGATTGTGCTACATTTGGGGATACAGCCTTGATTGTATCAACTGTTGACACAATCGTGAATAAGGGCGATGTTTATGACTGTCTTCTTTATAAGTACGGACTCAATGGAGTTAAAAAAGGTTCAAAAAGGTAAAGGTGTCCCATAACCTATGTGGCTCGTAGGGGAGCAAGGCATCAGAGACCTCAGCTTCTCTAGGGCCAGCATGTTGAGGGCGGCGCCCATCTTCTCTCCCTCGCTGCTTTACCTTCCCTGACCCTAAAGGGGGCAGGTACCCATTACGATGGGTGAACTGGGGAACTGACTGGCAAGCCAAGGTTGCGCTCGATTCTGCTTAACTTCATGCTTGTGGAAAGCGAGCGCTCTGACCACTGAGCTATCCCGTTCCCTGAAGATAAAAGAAGCAATAAAAAAAAAAAAAGGCATGAGAGGGGGAAACTATTGAATAGCGATAACAGAGAACAACGAATTTTAATGATGTTGATGATGGCAACGACGATGATGATGACGATACTGATCGAGTGGTGATGGTATGGTGGCAGTGACCAGTTATAGTGATGATAATAACGACGAAGATGAGACGACGACGACGACGACGAGACGATATGATGATGATGATGATGATGATGGATGGATGATGATGAGATGAGATGATAGTGCTGGTGATTGTCATGGCAGTGTGTTGTGCCTGGTGACTAAGACGATGTGACGATGGTAACCTAAACGACGACAATGATATCGTGATGGCGCCGAATTTTGACAATGGCGACAATTTTATTTATTCTTTTTATTTCGAGGAATAATGGACTAAGCACTCGTATGCTTCTTTAACATCTAGTCCACGCGTGTATGCAATTTTGTAAATGTCATCCGTTCCCACCGGCACACAATGGCCTACTCTTCCAAAAAGTGGAATAGGTTTTAACATAATGTGCAAGATGTTCTGTGTGCGTTCGCACACGGGACCTCGGTTTAGAGTCTCATCCGAAGGACTTTTGGGGAGAAGTGGAGTCCACACCGATGTTAACTCCAGAGGAAAAATCCTTTTGAAGGAGATTTGAACCCGGGTCAGCAGATAAGGAGCCCAATACGCATCACTCTAACCACCAGGCTATCCCGTCCACTCCCAATGCCGACGACAATCATGCTTGGTGGTAAAGATGATAATGAGATGACAACACAACGAACAACAACAACAGGTTATGTGTCATAAGGATGAAGATTGATAGGCCTATTCATAGCTTTGACGACAACTATGATGATCGTGATACTTACGATGATACTTAATGACAGAGCTGCTGCTATTGTTGCTGCTGTTGTTGCTGCTGCTGTTGCTGTTGTTGCTGCTGCTACACTACTGCCATTGCTTCTGCTGCACTGATGGTAGCGAAATTCATATCTATCACATCTTGGTGTGTTGTTTTTTAATGTTTTCAGGAAAATGAAAAATTAGTAGGCATACAGTGTTCATGAAGTAGCATTTTATTTGTGATTTTGAAAACTCTCACGAGTATAAAAAATACACGAACATCACACACACACACACACACACACACACACACACACACACACACACACACACACACACACACACACACACACACACAAAGCTGAAGCAACAACACAACAACAAAAAATGAGCCGACTCTAGACACAATCGTTGCACAAATCACACAATCATGTTTTCCAAAGAGACCTACCAGTATAGACTCCACCATTGTCTTTAGCATCAAATGATGTTCAACTACACTAAATCACCCCACTGGTCGCATATTCCCATATAAACCTTCATTCAAGCTTGACTGCCCAAATCATCCTTTGGTGAACAAAGAAGGACTTCATAATGACAACAATCACTGAACAGAACGCCCCGCATCCCCCTGCCACCCACCTCCACCACCTCACCACGAACCTACCACCACCACCACAGCTACAATCCCTGCCTCCTTAGTGCTAATCGGATGACACGCTCTGGGGATGTCCCAGGATGTCAAAATGTCTGCCACCTTTAGGTCACTCTCTGCTTAGGCGCTTACGCGGAACAAGCTGATACAAAAATTGTGCAACCAATAAGGGGCGAAAATCGGAAATCTAAAATCATGACATCCTCGACAAACACAACGCCCCCCACCCCCCACCCCCCACTCCCACCCCCAATCCCCTTCTCTTACACCCTCACCTCTCTTCATAAAGACTTCACACCCATCCACCCACCCACACCCACTCACAAAAGCCCAAAGGCCGATCACCATCAGTGAGGTGGCAGAAGAGTGATGGGCCTTGATTAGTGACGTGTTTCCTGTGTCGTTGGCGGGAAGGTTTGGATGCAGGCCCAGAGCTAGTAGAGCCTATAGTATAGGCCCTAGCTGCAGAGTCGGAACGTCACGAAGCTTGTTTTCACATGCCAAGAGTCCAAACTAACGAGATGTCGTGTTGCGTCTTTATTCCGCTTCCGTCACTCACACCCAAATTTAATCACAATCCTCCATCTCTGCTGCTCGAGTACGAGCTCTAGCAGGTCGTCCAGTGTACAAACTTGCTATTGTTGAGTATGATGACAAGTTGTCCATTGTGAGCTCTGACTGAACTATCTGTTGAGGTGTCCGCCTTTTCCTGTCGCCCAAGCGCGCGCGGATTCTCTCTCTCTCTCTCTCTCTCTCTCTCTCTCTCTCTCTCTCTCTCTCTCTCTCTCTCTCTCTCTCTACTGCTCAGGGCCCTGTTTAGGCCTAGGCCCTAAGGGTAGCCTAATGGTGTTACATGATTGACACTTTGGTGAGATGTGGTGAGGTATTGTGTATGTGGTGGTGGTGTGGTGTAACAACACATGGCGTGGTGTGCTGTGCTGTGGTGTGCTGTGCTGTGTGTGGTAATAATAATAAAATAATATAATAATAATAATAATAATAATAATAGTAATAATAATAATAATCATAATAATAATAATAATAATAATGATGATGATGATGATGATATAATACATGGAATTTATATTTATATAGGTAGGCCTATGCGGATTGTATTGTCTGGAGGTGTAGGATGTTGTTGCATTTTCTTTTGCTGTATTTCATTATCTTGGATTTGTTTGGGATATATATTAGGTCACTTGGGGTGTGGGATTAGACTAGGGGGTAGAGCGTTGCATTAGGTTCGTGATCTGACGGCCCGGGATCGAACTATCATCAGCAGGGAGGCAGACAACATAATCATTAGGGAATTTTACCCTGGAGTTAACATCAGAACTGACTCCTCTTCCCCCAAAAAGTCATTCGGATGAGATTATTATAAACCGAGGCCACAAAAAAAGGGAACAAAATGCTGCAAATAATTATAGGCCTACGTTGCAAATAAGCACACAAAACGCACTGCAAGTAGACAACAACTTTTTCTTTAAAATGCAAATAGACCAAAACACACAAAACTCGCTTTAATGAAATAGACAAAAACACACGGCCCGGCAAGAGGACACAACATAGCAAGAACGATCGTACAATAATGCTTTGAAATGGGTTTTTTTGTTTCTTATTTTTGGGAGTTTGGTTTGGGGGGGGGGGGGGTTGTTTGTTGTGTTTTGGTGTTTGTTTAGCTGGCCGGTGTTTTTGTTTTTTTTTTGGGGGGGTGGGTTTTTTGGGGGGGGGGGGGGGGGGGAGGAAGCGTAGTAATATTGAACCAACAATGAACAACCATTCATAAAGCTTTAAGATCGTCATTGAACACTCTCTTGGACGCTGTTGAGTATTTTGCTTTTGTTTTTGCTTTTCTTCTTCGGTTAGAACCCCGAGGATGGCCAATGGTGAGATTTTTTACATATGCGACCGTTTTTTCCTTACCATTGAAGGTAACGGCATACCGACTTCGGGAATGCTGTTGAATGAAAGAAAAAAAAGCAAAGATCTTTCTGAAAGTTGACGTTTCTGGTACAGTACAGCCGCATTATTGTCTTGCGAAGCGTTTGAGTTGTTTCACTCGTAAAGCGGAAAGAAAAGGGTTGTGTGTGTTTTTTATACCCTTTCTAAACTTATATAAAAGTAAAAACAACACAAAAGGGACACCATGAAAGCCGGAGACAACAGTATTAATCAAAAGAAAAAGGCAACCAATAAACACACACACCACACACACACACACCACACACACCACACACACACACACACACACAACAACGCTTGTGTATGAGAGTCTGTTGTCCCAATCAAAGTTAGGACAAAAACTTTTTTGTGCACAAACAGGCACGCACGAACACAGAGAGAGAGAGAGAGAGAGAGAGAGAGAGAGAGAGAGAGAGAGAGAGAGAGAGAGAGAGAGAGAGACAGACAGACAGACAGACAGACAGACAGACAGACAGACAGACAGGGACAAGAAAAACAATAGGTGGGGGGACTGCATAAGGGCAACGCATTCTTGTTGTGACGACGATATTTTTTACGTTCCTAGGCTAGAGCTCTGAGGTTCACTAATGGTGCGATTTTACGTAGAATATGCGACCGTTTTTTTTTTACCCCCACCGATAAGGTAGCCGAATTCCGGCTTCGGGGGAAAAAACGATCATTTGATACAAATACAACAACAACACAGCTTCAGTAAACAACTGGAGAGAAACTGAAGTGCATGAAAGCCTTTTTTTCTCTTTTTTTTTTTACAGAGAGAAAGCAGAGAAGGAAGAGATGTAGAAGGAAAACATACGCATATCCAGCATTCATTTGTCTATTTTCTTTTCTAACAACTGAGAGAGTGTGCATGCATGCACTCGTGCGCGCATGGTGGGGGTGGGGGTGGGGGGGCAAGAGAGGGTGTGAGTGTAATGCAAGAAGAGAGAGAGAGAGAGAGAGAGAGAGAGAGAGAGAGAGAGAGAGAGAGAGAAGAGAGAGAGAGAGAGAGAGGAGAGAGATGGAGAGAATGACAGAGACAGACAGAGCAGACAGACGACAGACAGACAGAGGAGAGAGACATACAGACATACAGTGACAAGAAGAGCAGACACAGTCAAGAGAGAGAAACAGAGTACAGCAGTGACGAGAGAGAGAGAGGAGAGGGGAGGGGGGGGGGGAGGGAGAGGAAATTAGATAGAAAGACAGGAAGAGACATAGAGAGACAGGGACATAGAGCGAAACAGAAACAGACACACAGACAGATAGACAAACACAGAAACACTGACAAAGAGAGAGACTGAGAGAGAGACAAAAACAAACACACATATGCGCGCGCGCAGACGTACACGCGCGTGCGCGCGCGTGCGTGTGGCGCGCGCGCGGCGCGCGCGCGCACACACACACACACACACACACACACACACAACACACAACACACACATTACTCATTAACTTTACAACCAAAACAACCCCAAAATAACCAAAACCAAAACTAACATAACACAACACTCAATACTATTTTCACAAAACTTCCAAACTAGATTCTAATCAGTCATTCCCTCTAACACACTACGTCCTTTGCTATGCTCCTTACTCCTCACTCCTATACTCTTCTTATCTTTGTCGTGTTTCGCGGTCCTGAGCTCACACGTGGCGTGTGCCTGACATTCTGGCACCAGCTCTGTGGGGATGAGACGAGGTGAGCTGAGCTGCTACCCTGCAGTGTTCCGATCCTTAGCATGTTGTGCACGTTGATTTGTGAATGTTGGCGATGGGATGCATCCTTCTTCTTCTTCTTCTTGTTCTTCTCCTTCTTCTTTCTCCTCCTCCTCCTCCTCCTCCTCCTCCTCCTCCTCCTCCTCCTCTTCTTCTTCTCTCTCTTCTTCTTCTTTCTTCTTCTTCTTCTTCTTCTTCTTCCTTCTTCTCTCCTCCTCCTCCTCCTCCTCCTCCTCCTCCTCCTCCTCTCTCCTTTCCCTCTCTCTTCTTCTTCTCTCCTTCTTCTTCTTCTTCTTTCCTCCTCCTCCTCTTCTCTCCTCTTCCTCCTTCCTCTCCTCCTTCCTCCTCCTCCTCCTCCTCCTCTTCTTCTTCTTCTTCTTCTTCTTCTTCTTCTTCTTCTTCTTCTTCTTCTTCTTCTTCTTCTTCTTCTTCTTCTTCTTCTCTCGTTTGCTTTATCTCTCAGATGTGTCTGGGAAAATATGGCATGTCCTTTCCAGTCCCTCACATGGGCACGTACAGATTGGTTTGCTTGCAGCCGAAGTCTTTCTTTTTCGGCTTGTTAATGTAATATCTGAAGCCGAAAGAGCGTGTGTCTTCTTCATTTCTCTCAAACTATATAAAGTGACTTGGCTTTTTTTTTTTCTTGGGGGGGGGGGGGGATAGTGGTGATGGGAGGGTGAGGGGTGAAGGTGGAGTGGTGTGTGTGTGTGTGTGTGTGTGTGTGTGTGTGTGTGTGTGTGTGTGTGTGTGTTGGGGGGGGATGAAAGGAGCTCTGTGTGTGTGTGGCGCGCGCGCGTGTGTGTGTTATGTGTGTGTGTGCGCTCACGCACGCGCACGCGTCTGTGTGTGTTTAGAAAATAAAACAAAAATATTCCAACAATAATTTTTTTTAAGACAGTTATGTTGAAAAAGAAGAAAAGGCATACAAGACAAGACAAGACACACACACACGAGACTCGATGACAGGATCAGGGTGGAAGGCAGATTTTTGGCACTTGTTTATGAAAATGCCTGGCTCGCCAACGACTTCACAAGACGCCTTGCTCACGAGACGGGT
>CM060320.1:41879969-41897184 GCA_030674155.1 Stramonita haemastoma | reverse complement strand
TGCACGCGCACAGACACACAGACGCGCACAGAACACGGGCAGACAGACAGACAGACACACAGACACAGACACAGACAAAACACACACCACACACACACACACACACACAACACACACACCCCACACACCACACACGCACACACAAACACACAGCACACCATGCAAAAGTCTTTCGGATGGAACTATAAACGAGGCCCTGTGTGGAACACATGCAAACATCTTGTGTATACGTTAAATCCAGTCCGCATTTCGTAGGAGTAGGCCATCGTGTGCCGGTGGGAACAGATGACAGGTAACACACTTGCACTTCGCAAAAAAATGTTAATAATGGTCAAACTACTGACCGCTGAACATTACTGGAGGAGGAAGAAGAAGAAGACATGCAACATGTAGGGCACCCACACACGCATGCACGCACACACACGCGCGTGCACACACACATCACACACACACACGCACGCACGCACGCACACACACACACACACACACGCACGCGCACGCACGCACACACCCCACACACAACACACACACACACACACACACACACACACACACACACACACACTCAGACATTCACACACACACACACACACACACACACACACACCCCACCACACACACACACACACACTCTCTCTCTCTCTCTCTCTCTCTCTTACTTACAGACTGACTGACTGACTGACTGACTGACTGACTTACTGCAATCTCATTCCACACCTTACTTACTTGCACATCTTAATTTGGTAGTGAATTTTTTTTTTCAGTAACAGAAATCTAGCATACTTAATTCATAGAAGGAGGCTGAACACAGGGAAGACTATGTGTATGAAGAGTCAATGTATATGTTCCTATTCAATTTCTATTTATCACTTTTTTTTGGGTAGTGTCTCATACTACTCTCTCAATGTCAGAGAATAACGTGGACTAGACTTAAAATACTAGATTCAGGACCGTAAAAATATCCACCCTTAAAATTCAACAGACACTGCAGAGATTCAAACCCATCACTTCATTCATAGACCCATGGGATTGAAATCGAAAGGTCTTAACCCTTCATTTACAGTGTAAGATAAAGATGTTCATAACCTAGGCGGTCGTAGGGGAGTGAGGCATCAGAGACCTCAGCTTCTCTAGGTGCCAGCATATTGAGGGTGGCACCATCTCCTCTCCCTCGCTGCTTTACCTTCCTGCCCCTTAAGAGGGCAGGTACCATTTACAGCTAGTTGAACTGGGGGGAACTGTACTGAAGCCAAGGCATGCAAACAGACAACCCATCCAACTGGTGACCATGCTGACTCTGCTTAACTTGATGGTGAAAAGAAGCACTCTGACCACTGAGCTATCCCTCCCCCAACATTAGCTTAACCTTTGACTGCCCATATAAAGAACCAGAACCTGAACCTGCTCTGCCAAAGGATTTTTGCCCGAAAGGGGTAATATTCACAAAAAAGTCTAGCATCTAAACTACCAACAATTTGATATTGACATGTGTACAACTTTTGCACAGAATTGAATTCTGCATTAAACCAAACTAATTTGAAGGCCAAGTTGGAATTTATAAACATGTCTGAATCATCCAAAAATAAACAAATAAAAAATAAAAGACTGCTCCAGTCAGCCAACGGAAACTGAAGAAAAAGCCGACTTTCCGTCCACGCAACGGGATTCCCAACCATGTATGGGTAGAGGGAATCCCACACAAGCTTAAAATATCAGTTGTTTTGGAATGGACCTTAAAACGAAGTTAGGAAAAATCGGGAAAATCGGTGCACCTCATATGACGTGGTAAGGCACTGGGAGTGCGCTATCAGTAGCACGTCATATGACGTGCTAAGGCAGTCAAGGGTTAATGATTAAAAACACAAACCAACTGGTTTTCAACAGTGCCGTCCACCATCACCCCATAGAGCAGACCGCGCGGCTACGCGGTGCGGCCGGCACAAGGTCTGCCGGTTCGGGAACTTTGAGGGAGTGGTGCATCTACCGCCGGTGAAGCATCAGTCAGCAACAGTGGGTCTGCACAGCTTCTCCACGCTGAACAACCAGCAGATCTACAGGACGGTGAAAGAATGGGTTCAGTCCTGGCAGCCCTGGCAGCAGAAGATTATTGCTGTACAGCATTGTCAACAGGTGGGAGACACTCACTCTGTGTGTTGTGTGTTAGTGTTAGTGTTAGTGTTAGTGTTAGTGTTAGTGTGTGTGTGTGTGTGTGTTTTGTGTGTGTGGTGTGTGTGTGGTGTGTGTGTATGTGTGTGGTTGTGTATGTGTGTGTGTGTGTATGTTTGTGTGTGTGTGTGTTTATGTGTGTGTGTGTGTGTATGTGTGTGTGTGTTTGTGTGTGTGTTAGTGTGTGTAAATGTGTGTGTGTGTTGTTTGTTTGTTTGTATATATTGTGTGTGTGTGCGTGTTTGTGTGTGTGTGTGTGTGTGTGTGTGTGTGTGTGTGTGTGTGTGTCTGTCTGTCTGTCTGTCTGTCTGTCTGTCTGTCTGTCTGTGTTTGCCTGTGTGTTTGATTATTTAATTAAATTGTTTTATATTCTTTTATATTGAGGTTAATGTAATAAGCACTTGTGCAGTTTTTCACATCCAGTCCTTGTGTGTATGCAGTTTTATAAATCTTGTCATCTGTTCCCACCGGCACACAATGGCCTACTCTTATGAAAAGTGGAACAGGATTTAATGTGTGCGCAACTCTGTGTGTGTGTGTGTATGTGTGAGTAAGTGAGTGTTTGTGTGTGTTTGTGTTTGTCCGTGTGTTTGTTTATTTATTTTCATTAAAACATTAAAAAAAAATTTTTTATATCGAGGATAATGGAATAAGCACTCGTGCGCTTTTTTACATCCAGTCCCTGTGTATATGCAGTTTTGTACATCTTCTCATCTGTTCCCATTTGCATGCAATGGCCTACTCTTACACAACACACACACACACACACACACACACACACACACACACACACACACACAACACACACCCACACACACACACCACACAACACACACACACACACATACAACACACACACACACACACAACACCCAACACACACACCACACACACACACACAACACACACACACACACACACACACACCACACACCACACACACACCACACACACACCCACACCCCACCACACACACCCTCCACACACCCCCCACCCCCCACCCCCCCCCCCCACCCCCCCCCCCCCCCCCCCCCCCCCCCCCCCCCCCCCCCCCCCCCCCCCCCCCCCCCCCCCCCCCCACACACAACATACTATAAAATCACACTCACTATATCTATCATTCTCTCCCATTTCAGATTGACTCTTCCCAACTAGAAATCCTGGCCACCACCTTGGAACCGCTACGCCATCGTGACCCTCTGGCCGCGACCCGTCGCAAGACTCATCCCCTCCAGCCATCGCCTGCAGCTCAAAGAGCTCTGCCTCTCTCAAGTCCTCGCCCCCCAAGTCATCATCCTATGTGGCCACACCCCAACAGACCCCCATGAAGGGCCTATCACGGGGCAGTGACAAAAGAGACTGAACACGACCGACAGTAACGCTGCTCAAGATCCGTCAGCTAAGAAGTCTTCCCGAGAGAGCAAGAAAGGTGCGCCTCAAAAAGTTTGGAACGAAAAGATGAAGACGAGAGGGAGAAGAAAAGACGACGAAAGGAGATGGGAACATAGACCAGTACGCCAACGTGGTGTCTTCAGCGGTCTTGATGGCGGCTTTGGGAGAGCTGTCTATGGCGGACAAGCTGGGCAACATCATGAAGGCCGAGCTGATCCCAGTCTGCCAGGAAGCAAAGAAAGCAAAACCAGGGAGCCTATTACAGCTAAAAATGAAACGTCTTCCTCCGACACTCCATTGCAGAACTCTTCCAACGAAGCGAAAGATACGGAAACGGCAGAACACTCTCGTCCCCAGTCGCAGGGCCAGACTCGACCCGGCATCCTGCGCTTGTCGAGCGGGAAGAGAGTGGACAGGTCCCGAACCGCCTCGGCCCAGTTTCTTGGAAGTCGGATCTCCTTCACCCGCAGTCTCGACAGAGCCGTCGCAGTGAGGGTCAGCGGAGTGGTTCAAGTCGGTATCGCTACAGTGCCTTTGCCTCCAATGCTGCCAGCACGCCCGATTTCTTCTTCAGAGAGAAAATCTCTGTACTGGGTAGGTTAAGTTTAGTTTACTTGGCCTGTTTTGTGTACATTGTTGAAAAACTGAAAAAATATTCTTGGTCTAACCAATCTCAATTTACTTAGTTTTTGCTGTGCCACCAACATTTATCTGATATTACTTGCTAAATACAGCACAGACACATGCATGCATGCATGCACGCATGCACGCACGCATGCACACACGCACCACACACACACATGTACACACACACACACACACATTTGTTTTTAGAATGGATGGCTCGACAAAAAAAAAAGGAAGTAAATGCATCGCTTACTCGATGCACTATCTAGAAATAAAAGTTTGACATTACTTTACACAATATTTTCATTATTCATACTGTCCAGGACCAATGCTAGCAAACAATCAGGACTGAAATACATCACAATATTTTCATTATTATACTGTTCAGGACCAATGAAATGCATCGCTTATTAAATACACTATCTAGAAATAAAAGTTTGACTTTACCTTCACACAATTTTCATTCATACTCTCCAGGACCGATGCAGCGAACTATCAGAACAGGTCAAGTTCAGCGTCCAGTTGGCCTGGGCAGTGTGCCGGTGCCCCTGCAGAGGTTCTACAAGAACAGAAGCTGGTGGTCAGCCGATCTTCCTGACACGGAACAGCTTCAGTCTGCCCACAAGCGAGAACTGTCCAGCAGTTTTCGTGAACAGCTGGCCACTATCTATGAGGTTGGTTTGTGGGTGTATTTTATTATGGGTGATTTTGAGTGATGTGTGTGTGTGTGGGGGTTGTGTGTGTTGTTTGTTGTGTGTGTGTGTGTGTGTGTGTGTGTGTGTGTTGTGTGTTGTGTGTGTGTGTGTGTGTGTGTGTGTGTGTGTGTGTGTGTGTAAGTGTGTGTGTGTGTTTTCATCATGTAAGAAATTCATTCAACCAGATTTGTTTAGAAATGCAGATTGACAGTAGATGCAAAAAAACCATTCTAAAGTTTACATTACCTAACCTGAAATGTTAATTCAGAATAGTTGTATGACAAACAATCCCAGTTGTGATTGTTAGGATGAGGAAGTTTAATGTGGTGAGTTTTGTTGCTGTGTATTTCAGTGGCTGCATCAGTGGGAAAGTCATGAACGTCTGTCGTTGCTGAAAGAGGTGCTGAAGGTGTGCAGTGGCGATGTTCTGGAGGCCCTGGTCCTCTATCTCCACCAGAAGTGAGTCCTCACCCTTGACGTAGTGTCTTTCATGTTTGGTTGTTATTATCATTATTATTGTGTTTGCGTAAATATATAATTTGTTAATTCATTTGTGAATGGTTGCATGCGTGTGACTGATTTTGAATGCAAGCGCTTTGATTTGTTTGCATTACAAGGTTTAGCGCTATATAAATTCCATGTATTATTATTGTTGTTATTGTTGTTGTTGTTGTTATTATTATTATTGTTGTTATTATTACTATTATTATTATTGTTGTTGTTGTTGTTGTTGTTGAGATTGGGATTGTTGTCACTGCTGATGTGGGCGCCTTCTTTATTGTCATGATTCTGACTATGTTGTCTGTTGTTGTTGTTGTTGTTGTTGTTGTACATATCCTTTGTGATTGTTGTTGTCATTGTCATCCTATTGTTATTACATCATCTCATTGTTGTTTATATTGTGTTTGATGTGACTGCCAACATCATTTTTGTCATCTCTGCAGTTGGTTTCTAATTCATTGTTGTTGGTGTCATTGATATGATCGTCATCGTCATCATCACCATCACCATGATCATCATCATCATCATCATCATCATCATCATCATCATCATATCATCATCACCACCACCACCACCACCACCACCACCACCACCACCACCATCATCATCATCATCATCATCATCATCATCATCATCATCATCATCATCATCATCATCATCATCTTTGTAATCTTTCTTGTCATAAAATAAAATGTCAGAATATATGATCCATGTCATTTGTGGTTTTTGAACAGCAACAACAACAACAACAACAAAGATGTCATTGTTAAAGAGTCATAAAATGATTTTTTCTGCTTTCTCTGTTTTCTTCTTAGGTTGCGGGATTCTTGCGATATCAACCGTTTGCCGGACAAACTGCTGGCGTATGTGCTGTCTCACCTGCCGCCCAAAGACATCCTCAGTGCTGCTCAGGTGTGTAGTTCTCTCTGTGTCTAGAAGGCACACACAAGCACGTATGCATGCACACACGCATGCATGCACGCACACGCGCACGCACACACGCATGCATGCACTCACACACGCACGCACACAACGCACGCACACATACACACACCCACATGCACACACACACACACACACACACACACACACACACACACACACACACACACACACACACACACACACACACACACACACACACACACACACACACACACGTTCTAGGGAAGTAGGTTATCATGTGCTCCTGGAAACAGATGAGAAGATTTACAAAACTGCATACACACAGGGACTGGAAGTAAAAAAAGCACATGAGCGCCTATTCCATTATTGTCAATATAAAAGAATAAATATTTATATTTATATATATATATTTATATATTTATATATATACCACTTTATGTCACAGCAGATTTCTCTGCGTGAAATTCGGGCTGCTCTACCCGGGGAGATCGCGTCGCCACAAGTGCAGCGCCTACCCATATTTTTTTTTCCCCTCAGGGATGGTGTCTAAACACAACACCTGTGTGCATGCTGGTTTGTTTTTTTATATAAAATTTTGTCATCTGCTCCACCGACACACGATGGCCTGCTCTTCCGAAAGGCGGAACGGGATTTTAACGTGTGCGCAAGATGTTCTGCGTGCGTTTGCACGCGGGACCTTGGTTTATAGTCTCATCCGAATGACTTTGACATTCAGTTCGATTTTTCCGTCAAACTGGGAAGAAAGGGCGAGCTGGGTACGAACCCAGAAACTTGCGGTTTACATATTGGCAGGCGAACGTCTTAGCCATCCTGCCACCGTCCTTCCGTGAATAAATAAATAAATAAATAAATAAATAAATTTTTAAAAAATACACACACATACTCCCCCCCTCCACCCCCCCACACACTCAGATAAGAACAGTTTGTTCTCTAAAATATATTCTCTCATTTCCCCATTGCCCATTTGACAGAATAATTATGGTCTCTATGTGTTGTCTGACAGGTGTGCCATCTTGTGTGTTGTGTGACAGGTGTGCCATCTCGTGTGTTGTGTGACAGGTGTGCCATCTTGTGTGTTGTGTGACAGGTGTGCCATCTTGTGTGTTGTGTGACAGGTGTGCCATCTTGTGTGTTGTGTGACAGATGTGCCATCTTGTGTGTGTTGTGTGACATGTATGTCATCTTGTGTGTTGTGTGACAGGTGTGCCATCTTGTGTGTTGTGTGATAGGTGTGCCATCTTGTGTGTGTTGTGTGACAGGTGTGTCATCTTGTGTGTTGATTTGATTTGATTTGATTTATTCTTTTATATAGATGGATATTGGATGGATTCTTTTATATCGAGGATAATGTTGTGTGACAAGTGTGCCATCGTGTGTGTTATGTGACAGGTGTGTCGAAGATGGCGGTACCTGTGTGCCACAGACGACTTGTGGATTGTGAAGTGTCTGGAACTGGGTATGGAGGATTTAGTAAAGAACATCAATTGAAGTCTTAAAAAGTTATGGTGTTCTTTGTTTTCTAAATAAAGTTGTCTTTATTGATCTGCCCTCTACTCTCTCTCTCTCTCTCTCTCTCTCTCTCTCTCTCTCTCTCTCTCTCTCTCTCTCTCTCTCTCTCTATCTCTCTCTCTCTCTCTCTCTCTCTCTCTCTCTCTCTCTCTCTCTCTCTCTCTCTCTCTCTATCTCTCTCTATGCCCACCACTCTTTTGTATTGTGGCCTAAGGCCGATGTACATTAAACAATTTCAGTGTTCAGTGTTCAGTGTTCAGTGTTCAGTGTTCAGTGTTCTCTCTCTCTCTCTCTCTCTCTCTCTCTCCTCTCTCTCTCTCTCTCTCTCTCTCTCTCTCTCTCTCTCTCTCTCTCTCTCTCTCTCTCTCTCTCTCTCTCTCTCTCTCTGTGTCTGTCTGTCTGTCTCTGTCTGTCTGTCTGTCTGTCTTTCTGTCTTTCTGTCTCTGTCTCTCTGTCTGTCTTTGTTTTTGAGTCTCTGTCTGTCTGTCTGTATGTCTGTCTGTCTGTCTGTCTGAACAGGATTTAACATGTGCGCAAGATGTTCCGCGTGCATTCGCACATTGGACCTCAGTTTACAGTCTCATCCGAAGGACTTGTGAGGAGAGTGTAGAGTCTGCACTGATGTTAACTCTAAGGGGAAAATCTCCTCAAACAGGAATCGAACCCAGGTCGTCAAATTGCCAGTGCAATGTTCTGACCACAAAGCTATCCATTCCCCAAGAGAGAGGGAGAGAGAGAGAGAGAGAGAGAGAGAGAGAGAGGAGAGAGAGAGAGAGAGAGAGAGAGAGAGAGAGAGGAGAGAGATTTGATTTAATTTGATTTGATTTATTCTTTTATATCGAGGATAATGGAATAAGCACTCTTGTGCTTTTTTATGTCCAGTCCCCGTGTGTATGCAGTTTTGTAAATGTCATCTGTTCCCACCAGCACACGATGGCCTACTCTTACGAAAAGCGGAACAGGACCTGGGTTTAAAGTCTCATCTGAAGGAGAGACACAGAGAGAGAGAGAGAGAGAGAGAGAGAGAGAGAGAGAGAGAGGAGAGAGAGAGAGAGGAGGACTGTATGGATATCGTGTGTGTCTGTGCAGGAGAGGAGGAGGGGATAGACAACATGCCCCAGCTGATCGAGGCGGCCAACACGAAGAAGATGGGGGTGGACTGGATGCTGGCCTACATGGAGCTGCAGTCTCTGGTCAGGGCCATGAATCAGCAGGCTGAGGAGGATGCTGCTGATGCCTCCACTGCTACAGGCACAGGTCAGGATTGCCATCCCTCTCTTTTTTCCCTTTCTATTTTTTTCTTTTTGGTCTTGTCATGTGTCCATAACTCACAGCTGTCAGTTTCCCCCACTTTCAGCTCCTCCCAGCTGCTAATTATCCCTTCCCAGCCCAGCCCAGCAGTGGCCAGCTGGTGCTATTTATAGCGGGAGCTGACCACACTTGGAGTAGTTAAAAGGAAGGGGCGTGCTAAATTTAGCACTCTGGACTGGGTGATGTTGGATTTGTGCACTGTGGCATAGCAAAAAGTAAATATTCCATATTTGCTACATGACACCGAGTGATGTGCATTGGGCTCATGATCTGCTTACCTGGGTTAGAATCTTATTCAAGCAGAATTTTTTCTAAGGAGTTAATATTAGTGACGACTCCACTCCCCACAAAAGTTTTTTGGATGAGACTATAAACTGAGGTCCCAATGTGCAAACGTGCACAGAAGATCTTGCGCACATGTTACAACCTGATCTGCTTTTTGGCAGAGGAGGCCATTCTGTGCAGGTGGGAACAGATGGCAAAATTGACAAAACTACACACACACATGGGGACTGGATGTAAAAATGCACAAGAGTGCTTATTCCATTATCATCAAACTAAAAGAATAAAATAAAAAATAGAATAAAAACACCAGCCCCTCAGCAGCTGTTTCATAAACTGCATGACCTAATGTGCTCATGAGGCTTTAGGTGCCTGCTTTTACTTGTATTCCATAGGATGCTGGAAGTCAGAATGCTGTTTCTTTCATTGTAGGGAAAAATGGTTGCATATGCAAAATCTGACCATTGGTGAACCTCAGAGCTCTAGCCAAGGAAGGCAAAAATATTTATCATAGCAACCATCAGCCATATTGAATTTCTTGTTTTGTTTTTGGATTTTTGTTTATGTTCGTTCTTGATTTTACATGTCACAACAATTATCATAATGAAACCATCGACTAATTTAACTTCTTATGTTGTCACAGATCGACTGACCTATAGAGGACCCTATGGAACAGGTGGGTTTTCATTTATCATTATCATTTTCTTTTCTTTTTTTTAGTCTGTTAAGGGGAAGTGATTAATTGGGATGCACTAATATCAAGATTATGTGCCTATGTAAAAAAAGAAAGTACATATAGGGGGGGGGGGGGGGGGAGGCGGGGAGTTAATGTACCCATGCAAAAGAAATACAATTTATGTCCCAATGCAAAACAAAGCAAAACACATTAAACAGAGGATCATAGAGTTATGCAAACAAAAAGCCCAAAATTACTTTGAAAAATTGTGAAATCATGAACAAATGTGTCATGCTGTCTTACCATCAACATGCTGTGTAAAAGCGTTTCTAAAGAATCCTCCTGAGTTTATGTCTGTCTGTTGTGGTGCCTAATAGAATGATTCTGAGCAAGGACCAATGAAAATGGAAGGTACAATTACTGATGTCAGCTGGTTTAAAAATAAAAAGGCTGTGGGAGAGAGTTAACAGTTCCTGCAAGTGACAGTACCACATTGTTGAAAATCCCCAATCCATGCACAAAAATCTCACCATTGGGGAGCCTCGGAGCTCTAACCAAGGAACAGAAAACATCCCAACAACCCTCCTCTCCCCCTCTCCCAAACTTTTGAAAAGCTGTATTTTCATTTAACCATATTTGTCAGTTCTTGTTTTTGATTGTTGTGGGCAATCTGTGTATGGACAGTTGTTAATTCTGTATTTTGTATTGTTGATCATGCTTATATGACTTTAAACATTAAAAAAAAAAAAAAATTGAAAATCTGTTTACGTTTCAGGAAGTTCAAGACGAAGCAGATTTCCAAAGAAAATCAGGATCCGAAGACCCAAAGAGGGAAGAGGTATGTGTGTGTGTTTTGTTGGTGGATATTCTTTCTTGGACAGAACAGCCTTTTTTTTTTTTTTTTTTTTATTCAGTCACAGTTCTTGTTATGTGCTACAATGTGGTCCTGATTATTAAATACATCCTCCAGATCTTGTACCTAGAACTCCCCCGTGGGAATACCAGGGGCCTGTCAGTATAAATAGCATCCCCATCTTCTGCACATTTTTTTGCAAGGAATTCCTTCTTTTCTGCCCCAGTCTTTCTTTCTGCCTCGTTCCTTTTCTGCCTAGTGGTCAAAACATTGCGCTGGCAATTTGACGACCTGGGTTTGAGTCTGGTTGAGGAGATTTCTCTCCTAGAGTTAACATCAGTGCTGACTCCACTCTCCCCCAAAGTCCTTTGGATGAGACTTTAAACCAAGGCCCTGTGTGCAAATGCTCGCAGAACATCTTGCGCACACGTTAAATCCTGTTCTGCTTTTCATAAGAGTAGGCCGTCATGTGCCAGTGGGAACAGATGACATTTACAAAACTGCATACACACGGGTACTGGATGTAAAAAAGCACATGAGTGCTTATTCCATTATCCTTGATATAAAAAAATAAAATAAAATCAAAATCAAATCAAATCAAATCTTCCTACCACCTCATTATTGTCTATTTTCTGCCTTCTTGATCCATTCTTCTGCCTTTTTTTCAGAAATACTTGATAACAATTTTCACCCATACTGAAGTCAGATGTGCTGGGCCTGACTTGTCAGGTACTTAACAGCAGCACAAAACATTTTTTTCTCATATGACCGACAACTATAGTTGCTGTCTGTGTGTTTGATGAATAAGAAGTACCCAGAATGGTTACAGTGTTCCTTCATGGCATATCTGCTTTCTGTGGAAAGCCACATGGTAATATCAACCCTTTCTATACCATCAGATTTCAGTTTAAAGCAAAGATGGCATGAAGCAAGATCCTGCCATTAACCCCTTGACAGCCCACTCCCCTACCCCACCCGATCAAAAAAAAAAAAAATTGTGACTTGGCAAAATTAAATCATTCATTTGGAAAAAAAAAACCATCCCTGGAGACAACTGTGTCACCCTCATTGTTGTGTTTTGGTTACTTTCATTTTCATTGTTTTTATTACTCGTTCACGCATGCAAGATTTGGCATCTTTTGGTAATTACCCAGCAGGCAGTTGGATTTGGTTATATAAAAAATAGGGACTGGAACCACTGAGCAAGAAACAGAATAAAAACTATATAGATTTCCACTCCAAGCATCCTTGTCCAGTTTTATTGTATGAATCCCATTAAGTCGTAGACACAACACTCATGATACTTTTAGTGCATTATGGGTTGCTTCTTGTGAAAAACCTTTTTACTCAGCTTTCTTCTAATGTGAGGGGATGTTAAACCCAGTTCCATTCATCAAATAAAAATAAATGTCATTTTTGGGTTTTGCAGAAGACGATGCAGGCATAGAAGATGGTTCGGAGCTATCAGAAGCATTTGCTGAAGGGAAACAGCCTCAGAGAAAGGAAGGAAAAAGGGGCACAACCATGGATAAAGACAGCGATGGTGGCAGCATGGTTTCTGAAGATTTGTCTGCCTTGATGGGAGAAGAAAGTGACGTTCTCATGCCAGAACTATCACGTAAGTTTTGTGAAGGTGGTGAATGTGTGTGTGTGTGTGTGTGTGTGTGTGTGTGTGTGTGTGTGTGTGTGTGTGTGTGTGTGTGTGTACCCAGGGGGGGGGGGGGGCACAGGTTCATTGCTTCCCACTCTAATATTGTTCACTGATGATAGTAGGTATAATTATGTATGTACGCAAACTGGCTTGCTGTCACTCTTCATGTCAGAATTTATTTTTATCCTTGGCAGCTGTGTTATGTGACTGTATTGATAACCTATTTATTTATTGATAATATATATCTCTTTATCTATTTATATTTATCTATCTAATATATATATATATATACATACATACATACATACATACATACATACATACATACATACATACATACATACATACATACATACATATCTTTATTATTTTTAAAATTTATCTGTTCATTTATTTCCTAACTTATTCACTGGTCACCGTCAACAGGCAAACAGCCAGGATGGTCCAAAAGTAATCGCCAGTCACTGCGTTCCAAAGTCGAGCATCGCATCGATGAAACCGTGTCTGAGAAATCTAGCCAGGGAGACAAACCTGATGGGTAATATGGCTTGTTCATGTAATGTAATGTAATGTAATTTAATGTAATGTAATGTGTGTGTGTGTATGTGTGTGTGTGTGTATGTGTGTGTGTGTGTGTGTGTATGTGTGTGTTTGTGTGTGTGTGTGTTTGTGTGTTTGTTCTGTGTGTGTGTGTGTGTGTGTGTGTGTGTGTGTGTGTGTGTGTGTGTGTGTGTGTGTGTGTGTGTGTGAGTGAGAGATCGTACTTACCTATATACTCTAGCCTTGACTGTCCCATTTAAAAAAGGTGTGAAATTCTAGTATCAACAAATTGATTATGGCTTATTACTTCCAGCTCCTCCAAGGGCAGCCGAGGTCGAAGGTCAGGGGTGAGGGAAGAGGAGGAGGAGGAAGCAGCGTTGGACATCTATACTGACCTGTCCCAGTCTAAAGACTTACTGGTCAGTGTGTGTGTGTGTGTGTGCGTGTGTGCTTGCGTGCATGTGCGTGTGTGCGTGCGTGCGTGTGTACGTGTGTGTGAGGGTGAGAGAGAGAGAGAGAGAGAGAGAGAGAGAGAGAGAGAGAGAGAGAGGAGAGAGAGAGGGGTGGAGGGAGGGAGGGAGGGATGGAGAGAAAGAGAGAGCATAGGTGGGTTGTTGCACGGATATGGATGGACTGTGTATGGGTGGGTGAGTGGGTGGACAGATAGGATGGATGGGTGCATTGTTTTCGGTGGATGTGTGAGGTGATTCGTTGCATGAACATAGATGGGTGAGTGGATGGATGGATGGATGGATGGATGGATGGATGGATGGATGGTTGGTTGGTTGGTTGGTTGGTTGGTTGGATGGATGGATGGATGGATGGATGGATGGATGGATGGGTGGGTGGGTGGGTGGATGGATGAATGGATGGGTGGGTGGGTGGATGGATGGATGGATGGATGGGTGAGTGTGTGGATGGATGGACGGATAGATTGAAATGACCTGTCACTGCTTAACCCTCTTAGTTCTGATCTGGGATTTGCCGGGATTGAATAATTACCCCCCCCTAAGTCCTGAGCCGGGATTTGCCAGGATTTACACACAGTAGATCTCCATCACATTGTGACCACCACTAATTGCTACCACATGTTAAAGATCTATCAGGCCAGAAGGAGAAACCCTGTAGAGTGTCTGGAAGCAATTATAGCTGCTGGTATGTACTTAGAAGGAGGAAAAGGTGAGCGAGCATGTGTGCCTGACCTGATTTCGTGATGGAATGTGAAATCTAGGGGCAGTTTGTGTTCAGAGACACCGAATGCAACAGGATTAACATTGTTGTGGGCTGTTTTCCAGGGGAAGATTGTGCCCTCCATGAGCCTGGAGTGGCAGACCCCGGCCCATGAGGACGACTTTGTGCGCTACCCGGAGTATGCTGGCAAGGTCATGATCGTGCAGCGAGTCAGGAAAGTGCAGGTAAGATCAGGACCTGCTGTCCATCTGTTTTACCTACACACGCCACTGTTCAGCTCACAGCTGGTGCTTCACACACTTTTTCTTTGATGTGTTTTGTGTGGTTTACTAGAGGTTGTGGGACGGGATAGAGCTCCGTGGTCAGAGCACTTGCTTTTCCCAAACTAAGGTTAAGCAGCATTGAGCGTGGTTACTAAGTGGATGGGTGACCGTTTGTGCACCTTGGATTCAGCACATTCCTGCATTTCACCCAGCTGTAAATGGGTATCTGCCCTCTTTAGTGTCAGGGAAGGTGAAGCAGCGAGGGAGAGGAGATGGGTGCCGCCCTCAACATGCTGGCCCCTAGAGAAGCTGAGGTCTCTGATACCTCGCTCCCCTTTGACCATATAGGCTGTAGGACACCTTTACCGTTACCTTTTATTAGAGATTACATCATAATTGCAGATTACATAATAATTGTGGACAAAACAGACAGATAACTTTGACACATCATACAGATATGTAAGAAAAATCATGCAAAATGCTTAGCAGCCACTTTCCAACATTATCCTCAAATTTGATTCAGATCTGCTTTATAGTGTTGGAGGTATTACATTTTAAGCATATCTACCTACTTCAGTTTATTATAGCCAAATCCTTATATGAACAGGAAGTTGATAGAGTCAGTTCTTTATAATTATGAGCCTAAGAGTAAACATGTATATTTATCTTCTGCATAATTATGTATATATACGCAAAGGGAATTAAGGCACTGGCAGGTCTGTACTTAAATTTGACCTGGGAGATAGTAAAAAAAAATCCCCACCCTAAATTCACCGATGCAGCTGGGATTTAAACCCATGACTTCATGGACCCATGGAATTGAAGTGGAAAAGTTTTAGCTGCTCGGCTAGGGCATCCGTCATCTCTTGATAGATAAAGATGAAGAGAGAAGCTTCAGGCAAAAAGGGTAGCAAGATATTTTTTATTTATTTATTTATTTGTTCATTCTTTTATATCAAGGATAATGGAATAAGCATTCATATGCTTTTTTTACATCCAGTCCCCATGTGTATGCAGTTTTGTAAATGTCATCTGTTCCCACCGGCACATGATGGCCTACTCTTATGAAAAGCGGAACAGGATTTAACGAGTGCGCAAGATGTTCTGCCTGCGTTCGCACACTGGGCCTCGGTTTATAGTCTCATCTGAAAGACATGCATAGATTTTTTTTTTGTTGGTTCCTTGGCTAGAGCTCCAAGGTTCACCACAGAGAGACAGAGACAGAGAGAAAGATTTTGCGTATGCATACGTTTTGCCCACCGCCATGAAGGTAGCCACATTCCGACTTCATGGTGTCCTAGATTATGAGTGTATCGTAATTGCCCTTCAGGGATGATTAAAGTGTTTTTGACTTTGACTTGACTTGACTTGACGAATAGGGCCATCTGGGAGGGATCCAGTGCCTGCAGTTTGACAAGCGGCGGCTGATCACCGGTGGGGTGGACCGAACCGTCAGACTGTGGGACGTTCGCAGCGGTCGCAGCGTGCACAAGTTTTTTGGACACAAGGTCAGCTGATTTTTTTTCTTTCTCTTGTTTTTCTCTCAGTCCATCGTCCTATCCCCTTTTTCTTCTGTTTTTGTTCCTGACCTTATTCTTCCTTTGCTTTCCTTTTTCAGTGAAGCGTCTTTCTCCTTTCTCCCTGCTTTTAGTTCTGTTTTTGTTTTTGTTGTTGTGTGTTGCTTTGAGAGAGTGTTTTTTTAAATAATTTTAATTATTTTTTTTCTTAAATAAAAGGTTTTTGGTAAGTCTGTGCCCAAGCTTGTCATTGTGATCTTACCAGGCACAGACAGATCTTGGTTCATTTTGTCAGGCTTCTAGAGCCAGCTGTGTACTGATAGCTTATCTCTTTCAAGCCGCTGTGAGGCCACTCATTGGTAAAGGCCCTGCTTGGCTGTTGGGTCTCTTCCACAGTATTTTGGAGCTCCTACTAAGATCCAGCTATCCACAGAATACCACTTAGTACATCCTCAAACTCACAGCTCAATTTTTTTTCCGTTATTATTTTTATTTCAAGAATAAGGGAATGAGCACTCGTGTTTTTGTTTTTTTTACATCCAGTCCATGTATGCATGCGATTTTGTAAATTTTGTTATCTGTTGCCACCGGTATGAATGACTTCATGAGGAAGCGAGACTGAATGAGATGCCCACTTTAGAATGACAGCTGTCATTATGTGCCTCCTACAGTAGTCCACATAATGAGTCTGCACACTCTGAGAACTTTGATAGAAACTTGACCCATGTGTAGAAGTGGATAAAAACTTATCTTTAAATGTGAAAAAAAGAAAAAAAAAAACCCTTCCCCCCAAAACCCCAACAACTTCAAACATGAGATTACCATAAGATTACAGACCGTTTGCATCTTGATGAAAAAGGGTATAGGGAAGTCAACTTTTTGACGAATGAGATGCATAGATATGCCCTTTAATTAAAAAATCCACAACCTTTATCTTACTACTTACTGTAGAAAGAACTGTTTCCCCTTCTTTTTGGTTTGTTTGGGGTTTGTTTGTTTTTTGTTGTTGTTGTTCGTTTTCTTCATTTTCCCCCTCTGAGTGCCAAACTGTCTGTCAGCCTTTACTCTTTATATTTTAAATCTGACCTTTCATTTTCTTCTTGATTCCAGTTAA
>CM060320.1:41868530-41879869 GCA_030674155.1 Stramonita haemastoma | reverse complement strand
GTGTGTGTGTGTGTGTGTGTGTGTGTGTGTGTGTGTGTGTGTGTGTGTGTGTGTGTGTGTGTGTGTGTGTGTGTAAGGAGTAGAGGAAAGGAAAGGAAAAGGGAAAGAGTATCCTCGTGCTGAATAACTATAATATCGGTGAAGGCATTCTTTTCATAGGTTTGCTAGGTACTATTTCGTACATTTGTTTGTCCTGTACCCTGTCAAAAAGTTTACATTTTACACCACTTTAAGTCAGGGCAGATTTCTCTGCATGAAATTCGGACTGCTCTCCTCGGGGAGAGCGTGTCACCACAAAAGCAGCACCATCCATTATTTTTTTTCTTTCTTTTCCTATCTGCAACTGTATTTGTTTCCCTATCAGAGCGGGGTTGTTGTTGTTTTTTTACAGAATTTTGCCAGTGACAACTCTCTTATTGCCGTGGGTTTTTTTTTACGTGCGCTAAATTAGTTTGTGTAACACACAGGACCTCGTTTTATTGTCTCATTCGAGAAACTAACACCCAGACCACCACTCATGATTTAATGGATGTGGGTAAACGTTTGGGTGGGCCAAAGCGGGGTTCGAATCTCCACACACTTTCGGCTCGGACTTTTCGCTTTCTAGGCTGGGGTGTTACCTCTGGACCACCGATCTACGTTATTATTATACACACAATTATACTGTGTCTGCTTTTATGGGGAAAAAAAAACAGAACTCAAAATCCATTCTTCTTCTTCTTTTCTTCTTCTTCTTCTTCTTCTTCTTCTTCTTCTTCTTCTTCTTCTTCTCATTTTCTGCATTGTTGTTGTTGCTGTTGTTGTTGTTGTTGTTGTTGTTGTTGTTCTTCTTCTTCTTCTTCTTCTTCTTCTTCTTCTTCTTCTTCTTCTTCTTCTTCTTCTTCTTCTTCCTCTTCTTCTTCTTCTTCTTCTTCTAAGTTTTCGAACACTGACAGAAACTGTTGTTGTCTGAAATCTGAGCGAAAATCTGTTGCACTGCTGTTAAGCGCCTGACAAGTCAGGCCCAGCACATCCGGCTTTGGCGTGGAAGTAAGTTGTCGTATTTTAAGTCTTTCCTGGAAAGTATGGCAGAAGAATGGATCAAGAAGGCACAAAATAGGCACGAAGGATGTGACAGAAAGAAAAAGAATAAGGCAGAAACAAAGAGAGGGATAGAAAAGAGGAGATTGCTACCCTTACAGAAGGGGATGGGTGATGTGCGAGTGGGAGTGGGGTGAGAAGGGAAGGGTTGATATATATAGACAGAGAAAGATTAGGGGGGGGGGGGGGGGCAGGGCAGCCCTCCCCCTTAATCACACACACACGCACGCACGCACGCACGCACGCGCGCACGCACGCACACACACACACACACACACACACACAAACACACACATACACACACGCGCGCGCGCGCGCGCGCGCGCACACATACACACACACAAATAAACAAACAAACAAATAAAAGCAAAATAAACCCCCACAACAACCAAAAAACCTAACAAACAACAACAACAACAACAACAACAAAACACCAATAAATAAAGGAACCAAAATATTTGAACTAGAATGGTCTTACATCGAATGAGTCTATTATAGTTTATAGAGCCATAAAGCTTCAAAAGATCCAAACGATTTTCTTTTTTGTTTTGTTTTCTTTGTATGTTTCTTTGCTCGTGTTCGTTTTAGTTCTGATTTTTTTTTTCTTTTCCATTTTATACAATAGTGATAGCATGTAAAAAACAAAACAAAAAAAAACCACACACACAAAAAAAATCACTCACATCCTTTCTCTGTCTTCGCTAATTGTTAGGATATTATTATATGCATAAGCTTACGCGTGTACATAAGCGTTTCGCCTACAGCAGCAGGGATGCTGAACTTAATCAGGAAGGTCATACGGAAACGCTCACCCAGGGGATGCTGTTGCTATTCTTCGGGCAGATTCCAGTCTCATCAATATTCATTCATATATCATTGTTGAGAGAGAGAGAGAGAGAGAGAGAGAGAGAGAGAGAGATGGTGGGTAGGAAGGGATACAGATTGACCATACATTTCGATCAAAGACAATTTTAATCTATCTTTAACCTCTATCTTTATTGAGGAAAAAGTAGTGAGGAAAGACAAGTGCAGGTACCAACTTCTCAATCATTTTGAAAATGACTTATCAAAGATTCAAATCAAAAAAAAAAAAAAAAAATGAAATGAAAATAAATTCTAGAGAATAATGTCTTTCAGTTGCAGCATTGTAGGCATTTATGTGTAAGAACCATGCCTTTGGCCTGACCTGACTCGAGTTTCGGCTCCTGGATGAGCCCTCATCAGAGGTCCCGGCGGTGATTGAAACTCCACCTGCTGTGGTACCTTACAGCAAGACACTTTTCAAAATTTAAAAGTGTCAATTGCATTCAAAGGAATATTTGATATTCCTGTGGCCTTTTGAAGCTGCCCTCAAAAGACAATGATAAAAAGAGAAAGAAAATATGCTTAGAATATATGTTGAAAAAGAAAAAAAAAATGTATAAGACAAAATAAGCACCTAGTGAATCTTTGTGCCTTAAGTTTGGGGATCCTATTAAAGGATGCAAGGGAGGTCATAAAGTTTGTATCCAGCCAAGTGGTCAGTCTTAGCTGGATAATAACCCAAACATTGCAATACACTTTAAGTGCATGCACAGGCAAGAGAAGTTGGGAAAAAAATATAAATGGCCTACACTTGGATCTACTAGAGATGCAATTCCCACTTGACCACAAAGTATTATTGAGGAAAAAGTAGTGAGGAAAGACAAGTGCAGGTACCAACTTCTCAATCATTTTGAAAATGACTTATCGAAGATTCAAATCAAAAAAAAAAAAAAAAAATGAAATGAAAATAAATTCTAGAGAATAATGTCTTTCAGTTGCAGCATTGTAGGCATTTATGTGTAAGAACCATGCCTTTGGCCTGACCTGACTCGAGTTTCGGCTCCTGGATGAGCCCTCATCAGAGGTCCCGGAGGTGATTGAAACTCCACCTGCTGTGGTACCTTACAGCAAGACACTTTTCAAAATTTAAAAGTGTCAATTGCATTCAAAGGAATATTTGATATTCCTGTGGCCTTTTGAAGCTGCCCTCAAAAGACAATGATAAAAAGAGAAAGAAAATATGCTTAGAATATATGTTGAAAAAGAAAAAAAAAATGTTATAAGACAAAATAAGCACCTAGTGAATCTTTGTGCCTTAAGTTTGGGGATCCTATTAAAGGATGCAAGGGAGGTCATAAAGTTTGTATCCAGCCAAGTGGTCAGTCTTAGCTGGATAATAACCCAAACATTGCAATACACTTTAAGTGCATGCACAGGCAAGAGAAGTTGGGAAAAAAATATAAATGGCCTACACTTGGATCTACTAGAGATGCAATTCCCACTTGACCACAAAGTATTATTGAGGAAAAAGTAGTGAGGAAAGACAAGTGCAGGTACCAACTTCTCAATCATTTTGAAAATGACTTATCAAAGATTCAAATCAAAAAAAAAAAAAAAAAATGAAATGAAAATAAATTCTAGAGAATAATGTCTTTCAGTTGCAGCATTGTAGGCATTTATGTGTAAGAACCATGCCTTTGGCCTGACCTGACTCGAGTTTCGGCTCCTGGATGAGCCCTCATCATCTCTATCTTTATGGAGTTTGTGCTGCTTGTGCATTTCAAACAAACAAAATTTTTTTTTCTTTTTAGAAAAGGAGAGAAAAAAAAGAGAGGCAAAGGAAAACAATCCCAATCCAAACAACAACTTAAATCCCCAAAAAAGTAATCCCAAAACAAAAACAAAAAACCCCAAGAAAACACCTTCTTCTGAAAAAGGGAACAAGTTATAGACTATTTTCGAACAGGTTATATTAACGAAATCTCTCTCTCTCTCTCTCTCTCTCCTCTCTCTCTCTCTCTCTCTCTCTTTGGAGATGCAGATAAAGGTAAAGGTGTCCCACAACCTATGTGCTCGTAGGGGAGCGAAGCATCAGAGACCTCGGCTTCTCTAGGAGCCAGCATATTGAGGGCGGCGCCCATCTCCTCTCCCTCGCTGTTTTACCTTCCCTGACCCTAAAGAGGGCAGGTACCCATTTACAGCCGGGTGAACTGGGGGACTGTACTGAAACCAGGCGCACAAACGGTCACCCATCCAACTGGTAACCACGCTCGATGCTGCTTAACTTGACTAGGGGAAAGCGAGCGCTCTGACTACTATGCTATCCCCGCCCCCACACCCCACACAGACATCAAAACAGACAATATAAAACAGACTCCTGTGAAATCGATTCACAACACACAATATTCAGGTCAACCAAAATAGGATAAGAAAGAAACTCAAACGACAATTTTCATAAAAAAAAGACAATTCCTTTAAATTTCACACTGTGCATGGGCAGAATAAAAATGGGTTTTGCATCCCGACAGTAAAAAAACAAACAACAACCAAACACAACCAACAACAAGAAACAATCAAAAACAAAAACAAAAAATAAAAATAAAAACATTTTTAAAATTCAACAACAGCAAAAATAACGATGCCCCCAAAACAGATTGAAAAAAATAAAAAATAAAAAAAAACTAGGCCGCTTAGCTACCTCTATACTCTATGTCAGGGCTAGGATAAATTGAAATAAAATAAAATAAAATAAAATAAAATAAAATAAAATAATAAAAAAAAAACTAGCGACTAAAGCCAACAATGCCCGTCAGCCTACACTTGCTTTAAAAAAAAAAATCCTGTAATTGCTCCTGTAAATGTCACTCACGGCACCTGCCTTTATACTGGCAAAAAATAATGAAGCGTGACATATTGTTGGGTTGAGGGTTTGGGGTTTCCCCCCCCCCTCCCCCTCCCCCTTCTTCTTCTTTATAGATCTAACAGACCTGGCGCTAAAATGTTATCAGTGAAGTTAATATCAATAATAAACAATCGCGTTATTATTGCTCGGCAATGCCCCAGAGTTCCGCGACGCGAGGACCGAGGGGTTTTGTTCTGTTCTATTGTGTGGCGTTGTGTTGTGTTGTCGGCACGTGATAAACATCGGTCACTGCCTGACGAAGTACCATGGTGTTGGCGGTGATGAACAAAAGCGCAGTAATCTCTGTTGGTAATATTTATTCGTTTCTTACTTTCTAAAAAAAAAAAATACACACAAAAAAACACACTTAGTTTCCCCTTAGAGACATTTAGACAGCTCCTTTCTAAAGCAGGGGGCAGGATTGAGGCTTTAGTGATGCAGGTAAAAGGTAAGGTAAACTAAGGTGTCCCATAACCTATGTGGTTGTAGGGGAGCGAGATAGGTATCACAGACCTCAACTTCTCTAGGGGGTCAGCATATTGAGGGCGGCGCCCATCTCCTCTCCCTCACTGCTTTACCTTCCCTGACCCTTAAAGAGGGCAGTTAACCGTTTACAGCTAGCTGGGTGAATCGGGGAACTGTACTGAAACCAAGGGCGCAAACGCCCAATCCACTTGGTAACCACGCTCGATGTTGCTTAACCTTGGCTGGGGGAAAGTGAGTGCTCTGACCGCTAAGTTATCCCCTCCCCAATACTAACATATAGTGGCCATGTCATTCTGTCCCCTTTTTCCCTGTCTTTTTTGCTTGTTTGTAATGTAGTTCCACACAGTTCTTTCCCTTTTCCCCTGTCTTTTTTTGTTGTTGTTGTTGATGTTGTTGTTTTAGTGTGTGTGTGTGTGTGTGTGTGTGTGTGTGTGTGTGTGTGTGTGTGTGTGTGTGTGTGTGTGTGTGTGTGTGTGTGTGTGTGTTTCCCCCTTTGACCACCATATTATACTGTCTTTGTGTACATGACAGGGAAGGAGAAGAAAGAAGACAGGAGAACGAAATCGAGATGCTTGTTTCTTGTTTCTCTGCTAACAACTCTCATCAGTAAAAATTTCGTCTCGTTGTTGGCTATGTGGAGTTCTTGTAATATATTGCATACCAGACGTGAAACTTTAGATTGTGAAACTTCTGTATATTGGACACCAGACATTGAACTTAGATTGTGGAGCGGGGGTCTAGACAGCGAAAAGTCCGGGTCGGAGGTGTGCAGTGGTTCGAACCCCGTTTGGGCCCCAAACTTTTCCCTCATCCATTAGACCGTGAATGGTGGTCTGGGTGCTAGTCTTTTGGATGAGACGATAATCCGAGGTCCCGTGTTTTACACAAAAATTATTTAGCGCACGTAAAAGAACCCACGGGGTTGTCCTGGGCAAAATTCTGTAGAAAAAAGCCACTCTGCTATGAAAAGAAATACAGTTGCAGACAGGAAAAGAAAAAAAAAAGTGGCGCTGCTCTTGTGGTGATGTACTCTCTCCGGGAAGAGCAACCCGAATTTCCTGCAAAGAAATCTGCCTTGACTTACAGTGGTATAAAATAAAATAGAAATAAAATAAAATTTTAAAAAATATATTGCACCCCAGACCTCGAAACTTTTAGATTCACTTCAGGATCTAGATCTAGATGTAATATCCTTCCCGGTGCCTCGTCTGTTCCAGAAAAAAAATCCCACTCCCCTTGCCGTCATTATTTTACATAACGATCTTAACAATAGTCCCCCAGTGGCCAAGAAGCTCTACGGAAATTGGAGGACTTGTAGTGTACTGCTTAGAAACTAAGCTGACCATCTGACGAGCGTAAAATAAAACAAATCCGATATGACTGTGTCCCTGTAGGGATGCCAGGCTCTCTCTCTCTCTCTCTCTCTCTCTCTCTCTCTCTCTCTCTCCTCTCTCTCTCTCTCTCTCTCTTCTCTCTCTCTCTCTCTCCTCTCTTTGATGTAAAAAGCAAAAGCACAGGAGTGCTTATTCATTATCCTCGAAATAACAGAGTTTGCCTTGCCTTTGCCTTTGCCTTTGCCTTGCCCTTGCCTTGCTTGCTTGCCTTGCCTCCCCTAACCTGTCTATTTGCCTATTTTCTGCCTTCGCAGTCCATTCTTCTGGCTATTTCAAGCAAAACTTTTCCCCCAAAAAATTCTGTTTTCAGTATAATTATGACATTTTCCTGCATTCTCTTAAGTTCTGGCGACTAGGTAGTGATGTTTAAAACACTGGAATGGGTCCAGGATGTCCATTCTGCTGTGCTATTTGCCCACTGGACATTTTTAATGTATATTTTTGTACTTTAAAATGGTTGTTATCTTTATTTTACTTTTTTTTTAAACCTGGGAATGATAAATTAAGCGAATGGCTGGCATCCTCAGCACAACCTGGTTTATTAACCTTTATGGAATGAAATTATTTAGGTATTGTGTCGTTTAATATTGTCTTTTTCCCCAGATGGACGGTGTTAGATGTTTGAAGGCATTCGGAGTGTTGGTTTTGAACTTGAAGTAAAAAGTCACTGAAACCACTGACACGGAATGAGATGACAGCCCCGAATGGCTTTCGTGGTGGGAAGAGCTATAAACAATATGGAATGGAATGGACTATGCCTCGTTAAACCCGTTAGCAAAATAGAGAAAGTGTCTGTTTCATGAATCTGAAACTTTGTATCCTACAGGTCAATATTAAACACATTATCAACTGGATATTCGATAGCTGTAATGACAATCAGCAAAGCAGACCTGGCTGAGATGTGAGCGAAGCCTACTCATTAAAAAAAACCGCATGAGTGGTCATATGAAGGGGGGAGGGAGGGGTAGAGGGTTTAGGGAAGAGGAGGAGGTCAAATAGATCGGAATGATAGAAATACTTCTCGCCAATTTCGGCTCAAACTTGCTTCACAGTCGAACGCACAGGAACAATGTCTGTGTCCTAGATCTTCGATAATATTGTCAGTATACGCTTTAGCACCACTCATCTTACATCATTAATGAAGTGGCCCTAACTTTATATCCTTCCCCCTCATTTTTTATATATATGTATATAGCCTCTGATGAATAGGTCACGGAATATGAAGCATTATGTCATTTTACGGCAGGTATACTAATGGGCTACAATGTCGCGGCTTATTTTTTTTATTATTGCACACCAGAGGATTGTATCTGTTCAGAAAGTATGGAATGCTGTCCTTGTGTTGTATCCTGAATAGGACCGTGTTCTGCCAGTCCAGTGTAATAAAGCACCGAAGGGAAGACTTGAAGATGAGGCGAGCTAGTAGGACATTAAGAGACAACATTATTCCTTATCTTGAAAGTGGACATAAAGAGATGAGCACAATAGCCATTTATGGATAAGGCTATGGAAGGTTTGTGGGGGTTTGTGGGTTGGGGTTCTTTTGTTGTTTTTTTCAGGGAGGGGGGTGGTTTTGTTTGTTTGGGGGGGGGGGGGGGGTTGTTGTGTTTTTGCTTGTTTATTTGTTTGTTTGTGGGTTTGGTTTTTGTTTTGGGTTTGTTTGTTGTTTTTTTGTTGTTGTTTTGTTTGGGGGGTGGCTGTTTGTTTTCTTTTCGTTCCTCAGCTAGAGCTCCAGGTTCACCAATGGTGGTATTCTGCGTATGCAACCATTTTTACCCACCACCAGTAAGGTAGGCGCAATCGGCCTTCGGGACTGGCCAAGGAGTGAACTTTAACTTGAAGTTTGCTGGTCCTGAAATAATGGGGCGTGGGTTCCAGTCACCGTTGCCCCTGGTGGATGAGGATGGGGATTTTTATGATCGCCTTAACTCCATCCATTTGTAGACCTTTAGAGGTCACACTACTCATATATACAAAATGATATAAATTAATTTTAACTTAAGATGTAATGTATTATTTTGATTGATTAAAGACAGACTGCTTATTTATAATGAAATTAAGCTATAATTTTTTTGTGGCTGTTAATGTGTTCTTAAAATACTTAGCACTCATTCTGACGACCTGTTACCAAATTAACTTGCCGTTTCTAATTTTGTCACATCCTGCAGTCCTATCATTCAATTGGAAATAAGTGCCAATTGTCCGATCTTCAACTGTTTTTTTGTATTTATAGCCTTATTGCACATTAATAACATGGTCAGTAACTAAAAAATGGCCTTTATGCACTCGCGTCTCATTATGTGGTGGAGCGTCACACACACACCACACTACACACACACTACATATATATATTATATATATATATATATATATATATATATATATATATATATATATATATATATGAAAGATCAAGCACGCTATTGACATCAAAAACCCATTAACCCATCAAGGTTTTGTGGGCTGAAGTATGAAGTGCAAAAATACTTAGCATGCACTCAAAGTTTCACCAGTACGTGGAAACGTGCTTTTTAAAATTTTCTTTTATATTCAAGCCTTATATGTTAAATGGATGTTTGGATAGTTTTGGATGTAGCATACGTTATGTAGAATGTTGTAGAGGTTGACATCTGCTTGTAAAATATTCTTTTTGTTTCCATTGGAAGAAAGTTCTATGGTGTGAAAAAGGGGCATTTGCTTCGGGGCCTAGTCCTTCTTTTTTGTACGTGCCCTTTTTAAAAAAAAAAATTCAAACCTATTATCTTCCTTTTCTCCTATTTTTTTTATATTTTCTACTGTTTTTCCTTCGTTTTTAAATCCTGGTTTCCCTTTTTTTTCATTACTGAATCATTTGACACGCTCGCTCTCTCTCTCTCTCTCTCTCTCTCTCTCTCTCTCTCTCTCTCTCTCATCTCTCTCTCCTCCTCTCTCTCCTCTGTGTAATGGCTAGAGCAGCACTGACAGAAAAAAATGTTTAAAAAAAACACAATAAGACATAAATAAATTTTACAAAACAAAAACATAAACAAAAACTAACACCAACAAACACCCGCCTCGTAAATCTCCATTTTTGAAACAAATTTTATCTGAGAAGCGTAAAACTGCTCTCTCATAAAATTTTATGTCCATCATGATATTTGTCCCTATTCAAAGCAATAAAAGCATGATACATTGTTTACTTTGCAGGCATTCTGAAAAAGTATTATGAGTCAAGTTAATAACAGTACTGAACTAATATTCTGATAGCTAGTATTACCTCGTTCTGCCCATCCTTCTGTGGGTTCAGATCCAATCTCTTGTCATTTACGTGTCCCTACTCACTGTAAACAATTGCGAAAGCTTAGGAAAAGTCCAGAATTTTATGATAGCAAATGAAGCGCTGATCATCGAAAAGGGAGACTATCCATTCTTTAAATAGAAAAAAGCGAGAGTGATGGCCCTGATCCGTGTGGCGATAGATGAATGAAGGGAGGTAAATGGAGGGGAGGGGGGGGGGATAAACGGGGAATGAAAGAATATACTCTGCTTAGGTGTAGCGCTGCTTCACAGTCCAGTGCGCAGGAAAGCCCTGTCTAGTATGTCAGATCTGCGATAAACTTGTCCATGTACGTGAAGTGCAACTCATCTTACATCAGTAATGAATAGTAACGGCCATTCACTTCATTGGCTCTGTCTCTTTTATAGCCTCTGATAAATAGGTCATGGCATAGGAAGCATTATGTCATTTTGCGCAAGTCTAGAGTGTCATTGCTTGATTTTTATTGCACGTAGGTGATAAATCTGTGCGGAACATAATTATGAAACACGGAGGTTTTCTTCGTGTATGTATTTGTGTTCTGTCAGTAAAATAGTATAATAATAATAATAATAATAATACATCCACCGACAGTATTGAAGATAGGGAGGGGAAGGGGGTTATTGAGGATAATCCTCTCTGCTGCTGATCTTGACAACAGGCACAAGCAGGGAGGCACCTTAGCGGAGTGGATAAACTGATGGGATTGTAATACTAATGGTCCTGAATTCGTAGGTAGCAGGATCGATTCTCAATGGCCCCCAGTTAATTAAGGTATTGATTTTTACAGTCATCTACTCACAGTAGATCAATAAAAAAAAAATGTATTGGAGGAGAAAGATGGCTATAATAGAAAAAGCTATGATAGTTTAATCAGAGGGACACCAACTGGAAAAAAAATGCGTGAGATATCGTACAGTATAAGTAATAATAAATAAACCAGGTAAAATCAGTGGGAGAAAAGGATAAAAGAAAAAAAATCATTGATCTAGGTTCAACAGTACGCTCGAGAACGATGTGTATACAATCTAAACATGCGATAAATTTTCAGTGTGTACAATTTTAGACAGCTTATCTGGCATCAATAATTAAGTACCCTGAAACCTTATTCCCTCCCTTTCACAACCCACGCTATCTATATAGATGTAGGTCACTGAATATGAAGCAGTATGTCATTTCACGTCAGACACCCACGGTCCACGCCATCATTGCTTGCTTTTATTTCCCACAGGGGATGAACTTATTAGGAGCAAAATGGATTTTTTCTTCTTTTTTTTCGGGGGAAAAGTAGTTTAGTTAGGCCACTGCTAGTTTTTTTTTGTATTTGTTTCATTTTTTTGTTCGTTAGTATCTATGAAAAAGGCAGTTGTACGCTGCA
>CM060320.1:41838530-41861030 GCA_030674155.1 Stramonita haemastoma | reverse complement strand
TGTCTGTCTGTCTGTCTGCTGTCTGTCTGTCTGTCTGTCTGCTGTCTGTCTGTCTGTATTTGTCTGTTCATTCCAAACTTTCTTTTTCACACAAGACTTTCTACCACCTGTCCACATCATTCTATCCCAGCCCCACCAACCAGGTCCTTCCATCCTTCCATCCTGCCTTCCATACCTTCCTTCCTTCCATCCTCCAAACCTCTCCAGCAGACCACACAGGCGGCCCCTAGCGGAGCAGCAGGAGCAAGGGAACCCGGATTAAGGCGCGGTAACTAGAGATGCCGTGGCGATTTCGTTTCGTTGGCTGGCAGAAAGGGAAGTAATCTGGTTTGAAGCAGCGATAGGAGTCTTAAGTCAAAGCAGGCAGGAAAGAAGAAGGGGGGTCCATAAGGGAGTGAGATAAGAGGGTGATAACGTTACTGTGGGGGATTTGGCCGCCAGCCTCAGCCTCCCTGCAGTGTCGTCTGCTTTCTCTCTCTCTACTCTCTGTGTGAGAAAGATGGTATAGGTAGGTAAGAGAGTTTTCGTTTTCGAAGGAGTAGGGAGGGAGGGAGAGACTGTAGGTGTCTGTCTGTCCCTATGTGGGTTCTAGAGTATGAATAATCTTATTCTGTTCAGTTGAAGACGTTGGGTGGTGGTGGTGGTGTTTTTTGTGGTCTAAGCAGTGACTAATCAGTCTCAAAAGTTCGTCTGTGGCTACAGTATTATCAAGATAGGCTATGTGGCAGTAGGCCCACAGAGGACTTTGGGAATAGAAAGCCGCATCACCCAAATGAAGAAGCATCGCAAGAGCTACAAAAAGAAAATCTTTGTTATCACTTATCAACCACCCTCATCACCATCATCACCACCATTGCCATCATCATTGTCAACATTACTATTTTGTTGTTACTGCTGCTGCTGCTACTGCTACTGGTTGTTATTATCGTTGTTGTTGTTGTTGTTGTTGTTGATGATGATGATGATGATGATGATGATGATGATGATGATGATGATGATGATGATGATGATGATGATGATTGAGATGAGAGATGTTTGATGTTGATGATGTGATGTGCTGATGTGTGATGATGATGATGATATGTGGTGTGCTGTGTGTGTGCTGCTGCGACTGCGCTAATGACTGCTGCGCGCGATGACAACGACGACGATAACGATGTTGTTATTGTTACTGTTGTCATTATTATCATCACATCCGTTGACATTCCTAGGCTACTCCTTCTTCTTCTGCTGCTGCTGCTGCTGCTGCTGTTGTTATTGTTCTTGCTGTTGATGTGGTTAATGTTCTTGTTTGTTTGCTTGCCTTCTTTGTTTATATGTATATGTCTCCTTCTTTGTATGCTTTCTTGTTTTCTTATGTAGGGATTGTTGCGATCACTTTGAAAAACAATTAATTGAACCTTTATACTTAGAGTTGAAGACAAGAGGTAACAGAGGGAAACGTGAAGACAAAAAAAAAAAAAACAAAACAAAAACACCAAAATCCATAATAAGAAAATACCAACACTTTTTTTCAAATCGAGAGGTTCCTAGGAGATTTTTTTTCATATATTCCACCAATGTATTTTTAAAAAAAAACAAAGAGTAAAGCCCAAAATGTTTGACCTACTAGACCCTATGAACCAATGCAAGAAAAACCAAATCACATATGAGACAAGCAAAACAAAGTCAATCCACATCAGTCAGCCACCTCCTGTCAACTAGTCAACCCTGATCTAACTATAAAAAGCAGTTAACATCAGCGCCGACTCCATCCCCCCCCCCAAAAGTCTTCAATGAGACTATAAACCGGTAGTATGCAAACGCACGCAGAACATCGTATGCACACGTTAAAACCCGTTTCGCTTTTCGGAAGAGTAAGCCATTGTGTGTCGGTGGGAACAGATAATAAAATTTACAAAAACTGCATACACACGGGACTGGATGTAATAAATAGCACATGAGTGCTTATTCCATTATCCTCGAAATAAAAAATGAAAGATTAGATGATAAATAGTTCATTCTATTTGTGAAAATAAAATATAAAGACACAAAAAACGTATTCTTACTTCTTGATTGACTGGAGAAATAGGTGGTAGTAAAGGTAAACAAAAGTGTTCCCATAATCTATGCGTTGTTGGGACCTGGAGTCAGAGACCTCATCTTCTCCGGGCCAGCATATTGAGGGCGGCGCCCATCTCCTCTCCCTCGCTGCTTTACCTTCTCTATTAGCCCTAAAGAGGGCGGTACCCATTCATAGCTGGGTGATCTGGGAGACTGTACTGGAGCCAAGGCGGGCAAACGGTTACCAATCACTTGGTACCACACTCAACGCTGCTTTACCATAGTGCTCTGACCACTGAGCTGTTCCTTCCCCTTACAGTTCGATGTTAAATTACAGACAAATAATTATATGCATTAGAGTGTACTACTACTACTACTACTACTACTACTACTACTACTACTACTACTAACTACTACTACTACTACTACTACTACTACTATAACTAATAATAATAATAATAATAATAATAATAACTTTAATAAGAAAGTAACCAAAATGAATGAAGAAATGTAAGGAGGGCGAATGTTATTGAATTTTAAAATTCTTCTCTCTCTCTCTTCTCTCTCTCTCTCTCTCTCTCTCTCTTCTCTCTCTCTCTCTCTCTCTCTCTCTCCTCTCTCTCTCCTCCTCTCTCTCTCTCTCTCTCTCCGCTTTTTGGAAGAGTAGGCCATTGTGTGCCAGTGGGAACAGATGACAAAATTGACAAAACTGCATACACACAGGGCCTGGATGTAAACAAACAAAACACATGAGTACTTAGATCTATTCCATCATCCTCAAAATAAAAGATTTTTTTTAAATCTCTCTTCCCCCCTACTCTTCCTCCTTTTTTCCACAGTATGTTGATTTGAGAATCATTTTCATCATTGTTATATGGTTTGGGTTAGTTTGGTTTACTGATGTCTATGATTTATCCCCCCCCCCCCCCCCCCCCAAAGTGTATTAAATTTTATGTTGCATAGCATTGTATTGCATACTCTTTGGAGTCGTGGTCGCATGCTTCACTGGGTGAAATTCTGACCACTGTCCTGAGGGGAGAGTTTGTCACCACAACACCTCTATCCCATCCCCAACCGCCCACCCCGTTTCATTTTTTTCAATGTAATTATTCTATTATTCGAGTAAACCGTGAAGTTCTGGGTTTGATACCCAACCTTGCTCTTTCTTCCCAGTTTGGCGAGAAAATTAAACTCTGTGTTTAAGTCATTCGGATGAGACTATACACCGAGGGCCCCGTGTGAGAATGCACGCAGAACATCTTGCCCACACGTTAAAAACCCGTTCTGCCTTTCGGAAAGTAGGCCATTTTGTGCTGTAGCAATGGTTGACATTAAAAAACAACAACAAACGCACGCACATAGATGTTGTGCTTAGACACCAATTCCGAAGTTGGAATGTGGCTCTGGGAAAGTGATGGTGGATGGGGGGGGGGGGGGGGGGGGGGGGGGACGGTCGTATACGCAAAAATCTCACCATTTGTTAATCTCAGAGCTCTAGCTGAGGAATGATAAAAGAATCATTCATCATCATCATTATCACCAACACCACCACCATTGTCGTCATCGTCGTCTTCATCATCTTTTCCTTTCCTCTAGTTGCCATTTCTTCTTGAACATCCGAAATCACGAGGCCGCAACATAACAGAATAGTTCTGGAGATGTCAAACAGAGTGTTTTTCAATGGAAGGAAAGGTAAAAAGACCTAGGCCTACTTGTCATTTTGCGAGGGTTTGCACACCATTCAACATTCTGCTTCCTTCCTTCGCTCCTTATTTCCTTATTTCCGTCCATCCTTCCTTCCTTCCGTCTTTCCTTTCTTCGTTGCTTTCTTTCTTTCCATCTTTCGACCCTTGTATCTTCCGTCTGCTTTGTTCGTATCCTCATTCGTGTTTTTCGTTATTTTTGTTCGTTTCGTTTTTCTTGATAGGCCTATTCATTTGATGGCCTTTATCTTTGGACTGATAGAAAAGTTGTTCGAGTTAATTCTTAAAGTGTTTTTGGATTGGGGTTTTGTTGTTGTTTGTTTGTTTGTTTGTTTGTTTTTTTTGTGGGTTTTTTTACTAATATATTTTTCACACCCGTCCCCACTCTTACTTCCTCCTCTCACTCTTCTCTCTCGTTCTGCGAGTGATTTCTACCCTCCCCCATTCCCTTCCCCCCGGGGCGTGGAAGCACTGGATAGGAAGTGACACGCATGTTGACACTGAGCAATGCAAGGGAGGAAACTAAACTATATTTCCATGTATGAATTCGGTATGAATTACTGCCCCTTTACATCTCTTCAACCTCTCTCTCTCTCTCTGGATTTAAAAAAATTCATAGGATCCCTTTGACATGCATTAATGTTTGTCAAATATGTATACCTAGACATAAGGCATTGCTATGATAGAAAGGATATTAAAGTATTAAAATCTCCTATTTTATAAGCGTTTTAGGGGTTGGGATAGCTAAGTGGTCAGAGTGCTCGCTTTCCCCAAGTCAATGTCGAGCGTGGTTGCCAGTTGGATGGGTGACCCGTTTGCGCGCCTTGGTTTCAGTACAGTTCCCCCAGTTCACCCAGCTGTAAATGGGTACCTGCCCTCTTTAGGGTCAGGTAAGGTAAAGCAGCGAGGGAGAGGATATGGGCGCCGCCCTCAATATGCTGACCCCTAGAGAAGCTGAGGTCTCTGATGCCTCGCCCTCCTACGACCACCTAGGTTATGGGACACCTTTAGCTGTCACAAACATTTTATTATTTTATTTTTTGTCAGGGTTGGGCTTTTTATCTATTTTTATTTTTATTTTACTCTTTTATAATCAGGATAATGGGATAAGTACTCATGTGCTTTTTTTTATCCAGTCCCCGTGTGTATGCAGTTGTGTAAATATTGTCATCTGTTCCCACTGGTACACAATGGCCTATTCTTACGAAAAGTGGAACAGGATTTAACGTGTGTGCAAGATGTTCTGCGTGCGTTCGCACACGGGGCCTTTTTTTTTTTTTTTTTGGGGGGGGGGGGGGGTTCTTTGTTATTGGGGCTTTTTGTTTCTTCTTCTTCTTCTTCTTCTTCTTCTTCTTCTTCTTCTTCAAATGCTCAGACAATTACTGTTTTTGTCATTATTAATGAGCGAAAATACGTTGCGCTGCCGTTAAGCATCTGACAAGTCAGGCCCAGCGCATCTGACTTCGGCATGGGAGAGAACTGATATCTTTTAAGTCTTGAGGGGAACTACTACTGCTACTACTGCTGCTGCTGCTGCTGCCGCCGCCGCCTCCGCCGCCGCTGCTGCTGCTGCTGTTGTTGCTACTACTACTGTTGCCTTTGCTGCTGCTGATGTTTGTAACTATTCCAGGCGCCTTTAAGCAGGGGACGTCAATCTGAAATTGATTATCTGAAGGGGACTGTATTCACAACAGAGCACGCGTTGCGTTGTCAACATAAACTTTATCAACTATCGTGTTCGATGATCAAGATCTGGGTAAACTTTTGTGCGTTGCAGGGCGTACTCAGCATATCGCAGGTGGAAATACACCGGAGTATATTCATATTATCAGTATAGTGTCGCCCAGGGCATTACCATTATCACCCTTTTTTGTCATCTTGACAACTGTGTGGACAAACTTTTGGCATAGCTTTTGCTCTTGGTTTTGTTTTGTTTTGGTTTGGGTTTTTTTCGGGTGGGGAAATTGTAGACCTACTATTCCAGCTTTTAGCAGTCTTCATACACACGTTTACCTCTTTTGTTATTAGCTAAACATTGTCTTATAGCTGCTTCGCTTCTTTTTGTCCTTCGGATGAGACTATAACCCGAGGCCCCGTGTGCGGGTGCACGCAGAACATCTTACGCACACGTTAAATCCTGTTCCGCTTTTCGAAAGAGTAGGCCATTGTGTGCTGGTGAGAACAGATAACAAAATTTACACAAATTACACACACGGGGACTGGATGTTAAAAAAGCAATGCATGCTTATTCCATTATCCTGGATATAAAAGAATAAATAAATAATAAATAAGATCTTATTATAGCATGATATTCAAAGCACATTTGCTATATGAATAATAAAATAAGAAACTATTTGTATGATTGACAATGTTTCCAAATCATTGAGTGTTTTCTCTTTTTTTTTCTTTTTGGGTGGTTAATTAACTGGTTTGCATATCTTATCAAACAATAATATGTACAATGACCAAAAAAAATGTATATGTATTCAGTTGAGGATATTTCAGATTATTGAATGTTTTCATGTTTGTTTTAATTTCAGGTCAGCAGAACAGATTTGCTTGTCAACAACATAACACCAACTCCATATAAAAACCTCAGAGTTTACACTGATGGTCGGTAATGAAGAAACCTACCAAATCTCACTCCAGAAAAGGCTCTGTATCAAACACCACCCCACGCTTCTCAGAAATAACACCCAGAGCATGGTCAGCATCAACCATCGTTTCTCTCGAGCCAACATTTTCAGATAATGAGACTGTCTTCAAAGCCAGAACCCAAAGAACCAGGCGAAAATCGGTATGGAGAGTGGTGGACTGTGGCTAGGAGTCACCCCCTTGTCGGTGGATCTCTTCAGACGGGTGTTGATGCTGGTGCCAGCTAGAGAAGTGGTCCAGAACTGTTCCTGGTCTGCAGGAGCTGGCTGGCGGCTTGCAGGGACCCCCACTTCTGGAAGCAGAAGTGCCGGGAGGAAGGCAAGTTTGTGCCAGACGTCCACGGTCAGACTCCCAAGAGTTATGTCATGCTGTACTTCAAGGAACCCTACACCCGCAACTTGCTTCGCAACACCCATGCTAGTATGTTTCTCTCTCTCTCTCTCTCTCTCTCTCTCTCTCTCTCTCTCTCTCTCTCTCTCTCTCTCTCTCTTCTCTCTCTCTCTCTCTCTCTCTCTCTCTCTCCTCTCTCTCTCTCTTCTCTCTCTCTTCTCTATTATAAGTGTGATTGTTCTTATGTTGTAAGTATTATTGATAGTACAAATAGCTTTTCTTGTAATGCAAGATTGGGAATGGAGGGTGTCCCTTTTTATTATTTTTTTTTGGGGGGAGGGGGGGGGGGGATTGGATGGGTGGAATATGTTTTAAAATATTGTGTCACATTTGTTACAGGTATAATTTAAATGTACACAACTGTTTTTATATCTTATCATGCTGTTGATTTAGAAACTTACTTTGTATATTCACTTTGGGATTGTGTAAGGTAATACTTATGCTTTATAAAAAAAAAAAAAATATATATATATATATATATATATATATATATATATATATCATGTTTTGGTCTCATACCTTTGCATAGCTATTCTACTGAATGTCACATCATCTCCTTGGATACATGTGTGTGCAGTTGATGGTTTGAGCTGTTGGAGTCAGCCTCGAGGATGTCAAATAGTCAACACAGAAGAGACACCTGAGGGAGCCCTGGATATGAGGGATTATATTCCTATTGAAGAGATACAGGGTAAAATTCCAATACTGTTAGTGTTAAACTGTTGGGTTGTCTTTTTTGTTTGCTTGAAGTTGAAGTGACTGTATTTGATAATGATGATGATGATGATGAAGACAACAGATGACGACAACAACAACAACAACAACACAACATATAATATAATAATAATGGTTATTATGATGGTGATGATGATTATGATATTATATGGAATATTTGACATTTATTACTGCTGAAGAAATGAACAGTAAAGGTGGTGGTTCTTTGTGATGGTGTGAGACCTTTACTAGGGGGCTTATGCTTGGTTCATGAAGTATGATATGACCAGGGTTTTTGTTTTGCTTTGGGATGGTTGTTCTTTCTGTTCCTTGGTTATAGCTCTGAGGTTTACCATGGTAAGATTTTTTGTCCATGCAACCCTTTGCCCACCATTAAGGCAGCCTAATTCTGACTTCAAGCATGATGTCTAAAAAACAGTGTGCATACATTTTTTTTTTTTACATATTGTCATCCATTCCTAACAGCATGCAATGGCCCACTCTTCCAAAATGCGGAATGAGTCTGGGAAGGGTTTCTTCTTGTTCTTCGGCTAGAGCTCCGAGGTTCACCAATGGTGAGAGATTGTGCATGCGATCATTTTTGCCACCATTAAATAGCTGCAGTCTGACTTAGGAGATGGTGTTTAAACACGACACCGGTGTGCATGCAATTTTAAAATGTTCTCATCTGTTCCTACCAGTATAAAAAGGTAAAGGTGTCCCATAACCTGTGTGGTCATAGGGGAGCAAGGCATCAGAGACCTCAACTTCTCTAGGAGCCAGCATGTTGAGGGTGGCTCCCATCTCCTCTCCCTCAATGGTTTACCTTTCCTGACCCTAAAGAGGGCAGGTACCCATTTACAACTGGGTGAACTGTACTGAAGCCAAGGCGCGCAAATGGTCACCCATCCAATTGGCAACCACGCTCGATGCTGCTTAACCTTGGCTGGGGGGAAGCGCGCGCTCTGACCACTGAGCTATCCCATCTGCTTAGGAGATGATGTCTAAACACAACATCAGTGTGCATGCAATGTTTAAAATTTTCTCATCTGTTCCTACCGGTGTACAAAGGCCTATTTTGGAAGTGGTGACTACAAAAAGTGTTTCATCATGATTTAATATCTTTTCTATCTTTGTACCCCTGATATTGTAAACTATATGCCCTATGTGCAGGTAAAATACAGAACTGGGTGACCTCGTACAGGTACACGTTCCTGAGCCAGTCTGTGGTCCTGCTGGAGGAAGGGTGCTCCAGGGCTGTGCTGGATGAACTGAGGCCACCCATCAATGTCTCGGCCTGGTGAGCATAACCGTCATTATCTCAGGGGGACGGGATAGCCTAGTGGTCAGAACATTGCGCTCACAATTTGACGACCCGGGTTCGAGTCCGGTCGAGGAGATTTTTCTCCTGGAGTTAACATCAGTGCTGACTCCACTCTCCCCAAAAGTCCTTTGGAGGAGACTTTAAACGAGGCCCCGTGTGTGAACGCATGCAGAATATCTTGCGCACACGTTAAATTCTGTTCCGCTTCTCGTAAGAGTAGGCCATTGTGTGCCGGTGGGAACAGATGACATTTACAATATGCATACACACGGGGACTGGATGAAAAAAAGCACAAGAGTGCTTATTCCATTATCCTCGATATAAAAGAATAAATCAATCAAATAAATCAATCAATCAGTGTTACACAGCCCACAAATCCAACATCACTCAGTCAAGAGTGCTATATTTAGTGCGCCCTTTCCTTTTACCTAGTCCAAATGTGGTCAGTTCCTGCTATAAATAGCACCAGCTGTCCTATCTGGGCTGATGGGATGTATTAATTAATTAGCGCTGAGAGGAGCTGAAAGTGGGCGAAACTGACAGCTGTGGTCATGGACTGAAGTGTATATTAAGCGCTCTTTATTTTATTATTATTTTTTTATATCGAGAATGATGGAATAAGCACTCAAGTACTTTTTTTACATCCAGTCCCCATGTGTGTGTAGTTTTGTCAATCTTGTCATCTGTTCCTCACCGGTACACATTGGCCTACTCTTACAAAAAGCAGAACAGGTTTTAACGTGTGCAGCTATCAGCGTAATGACCTGTTGGTCGGGAGGTATGTGTTTGAGATACATGGTCATCAATGGAAAATTTCGCAGGCAATGTCCTGCATACTTTTCACACTTTCAGTGCTGCTTTGGAGCATGAATAACACATCAACTATTCCTCTGTTTGTTCTGTAGCCTGCCTGACAGTCTGACAGTTCAAACTTTGCTTTTTGTTTCTTCTCGTTTTAGATTATGATCAACAAGATCTTGCTTGCGTGACAGATAAGAGCTATTGTTCTGTAGTCACTGCAGTCTTTTCCTTTAAGTCACTTTAAGTCATGGCAAATTTCTCTACATGTTGTGTGTGTGTGTGTGTGTGTGTGTGTGTGTGTGTGTGTGTGTGTGTGTGTGTGTGTGTGTGTGTGCCACTTTAAGTCATGGCAGATTTCTCTACATGAAATTCAGGTTTTACTCCCTGGGAAAAATGCATCACCACAAGAGCAGCACCACTCACTATTTTTTTATATTTTCCTGTCTGCGACTGTATTTGTTTCCCTATCAGAGTGGCTTTTTTCCACAGAATTTTACCAGGGACAACTCTCTTATTGCCAAGAGTTCTTTTATATGCACTAAATAGTTATGTGTAATACATGGGACCTTGGTTTATCATCACATCTGAAAGACAAGTCCCCAGACCACCACTCACTCATGGTTTAACCTCTTTACTGTGCATCATAGAAACTGTCACCACCTATGCTCAGTTGATGATCGCTGTTTGTCATGATTCAACGCTCTCTCTGTTTAGTCCAGCATGAGCTTGAGCAAAATATGATAGCAGTGAAAGGGTTAATGGATGGGGGAAAAGTCATGGTCTACTGGATGGGGGAAAAGTTTTGGCCTAAATGGGGATCAAACCACCACACACTTCGAACCTAGACTTTTTGCTTTCTAGGCAGGTGCATTACCACTGGACCACCAAATCCACCTATCTGAAAGGTTTTTTTTGGTCTGGTTTTGTTTTTTGTGAATTTTGTTTTTGTTTTTGTTCAGGTGTGCTGCCCATGAAGAGTCAGGGGCCAAGTTTTACATGCTGGTACGACTGATTGACAAAAGGAAGAAGGAGGCAGGTCGCTTCGAGAAAGAGGTGGATCTCACCTATGAAGCGCTCCGCAAGATATGGCATAAGGTTGGTTTTGAAGGGCATTCTAGGCATATAATAGGTCCCAGTCATATAGTGTGTGTGTGCATGTGTGTGTGTGTGTGTGTGTGTTTGTGTGTGTGTGTGCATGCGTGCATGTGCATGTGCATGTGTGCATGTGTTCTTCTTCTCATTGATTTCATGTTTATTTTCAGCAAAGTTTCAAATTTACATTGGCATAAAGGGAAGGGTGAAGAATGTAATGTGTGTGTGTGTGTGTGTGTGTGTGTGTGTGCGTGCGTGCGTGTATTTATGAATACTATGGGACCCTCGGTTTAGGTGGTTAGATGCTAAAAATTATTTGCAACCTGTACATTGGTGAAACATAAGTGTATTCACTTGAGGGTGACAGTTATCATATGCATAAAGTGAACAATATAACAAAGATACCGACAGACATGTACTTTTGCACATGCCTGCTAATATATCTGTGAGCAGCAGAACAAAGATAGTTGCCTGTTGCAAGAGTTTTGTCAATATATACCTCAAGCGATGAAACAAAGAGGAGACAAAGATATGTTAAAATAGACTTGAAATGCCTGTTGATATGTAGTGCAATTATTTATTCATTTATTTATTCATTCTTTCATATCGAGGATAATGGAATAAGCACCCGTGTGCTTTTGGAGATAAGACGAATATAGAGGCATTTACAGAAAAAAATTGAGATTATGTGTATATATCAGCCAGTACTGTGTCTTTCACATCTTGCACAGGCTTTTTTCCCCCTTTACTTTTGAGGGAGTCTATGACTCTCAGTCGCTTAACGCCACAGAAACCGGGATAAGCACCGGCCTGATGAGCCTTATGGCTCGGGACAGACTTTAACTTTAACTTTTAACTTTTGATAGTTACCTGATACTTTTATACCGTCATGACAATTTTCAGGTGGAGCACACATTCACAGACTACAGACCAGGAGTGAGGAAGGTGGTGTTCAAGATGGGAGGGGTGGCCACACAGGGCTGGAGGGGTCCCTTTGGAGCCAAGTTCACCTTGCCCTGTGTGCGCTTTGCCTTTGGATACAAGCACACCGAGGGGCCAAGTCCTTTGAACACAGAGCAGACTTGAAAGAAGCTGTATTTTTATTCTGATGTCAGCAGGAATTTTTCTCTCTCTTTTTTTGTTTGTTTGTTTTTGGTTCCTTGGCTGGAGCTCTGAGGCTCTGCAACGGTAAGATTTTGGGTATGCGGCCATTTTTGCTCACCATGAAGGTAGCTGTGTGCTGACTTTGGGGATATATGCTGCATATGTTCGTTTCCATAGCCCGCTGGGCGCTGATATAAATTTTGGGGTATTTAACTTGCATATCTTATCTTCTGCATGAGTATATATACATGAAGGAAATAAGCGCACTAGCAGGTCTGCACTTAAAGTTGACCTGGGAGATCATAAAAATTTCTCACCCCTAATTCACCAGACATCGCCCAGATTCAAACCCATGACTCCATGGACCAATGGGATTGAAGTCAATTGATCTTAACAACTAGGCTATAGCATCCATCATAAGCAGGAATTATATTTGATAGAATGCCTTAACTCCTGCATCTGTCAATTTTTTTTTTCACACCTTGGCTAGAGCTCCAAGGTTCACCAGGATTTTTGTGTATGTGACCTTTTTTTTGCCCTTATATTCTGACTTTAGGGATACATTTGGGAATTGAACCTACCAGTTTTTCCAGGACTGTTGGGAGGTACCTCACTGCTTTTTAAAAATTTTCATCTTTAGTGGCTTCTTTTGATGTGCACAAGCACACATGTCCGACTGGTTTACAGTTTCCTCTGAAACACTTGACATCTTGTTAGGTTTTCTCTTCAAACTGGAAAGAAAGGGAAAGGCTGGGAATCAAACCCAGAATCTCACAGTTTACATGTTAGAAACCTTCCTTTGGTCTGTGTCCAGCGACACAGGGGCAGTCAAGATCTAATAATCAGCAAATGCCTTTTTTTTGTGTTCTTTTTAATCAGCCAATGCCTTGCTAATATCACTTTTCACATTGAGCCTTTGGTTTAAGTGGCTCAAATTTGTTTTATCAAAGTTTTGATTTTGTTATTGGATTTTTGCCCTTGTCTTGCCAGTTTTTGTACAGATGAACTTGTGTACAAAACGTTTTTTCTTTTACTTTTGCTGCCTCATCATTTGAATGAATCGGCAGTGGGTCTATCTTGAGCTGTTTAGAGAGGATGGCTTTCACAAGATAATCTCTGATATCTCATGTTTAATCAAGTCACAGTGTGATAATCCCTGATAATCGTATATATATATATATATATATATATATATATATATATATATATATATATATATATATATATATATATATACATATATATATATATATATATATTATAATATATATACATATGTTTAAAATGGCCTCTCTCTGCTGTGATAGTTGCGACTTAACCAACCACTTAAGTATTATGTTGAACTGTTTTGCTTGACTAGTGTGTACTTTACACATGTGAATGGCTTATTTTTTGAAAGTTTTATCATGATGTGTTCAAACCGATTGTCCAGAATATTTACGGTCTGGGTTTTATGACAGTGATTTTGTGATACAAATGGATGTTCATGCATATGTGCAAGTTTGTGCATACATACATACGCACACACCATACACACACACACACACACACGCACACACACATACACGCACATGCACATGCAGACAAGATGTACTTATTTGTATATATTTTACCATTAGTGTTACGTTATTGGTTCTGAGGAACAAACTCTTTGTTTTAAAGACACTCCAGTGGACCAAACCTAACCAAAACTCCGCAGCAGTGAATACAATACTCTATCCTTGAAATCTAAAGTCGGAAGCTACTGTGTTGATGGTTCGATGTTGAGAGGTATCCCGGCTTGGCCCCCATATGTTACGTTATTGGTTCTGAGGAACAAACTCTTTGTTTTAAAGACACTCCAGTGGACGTATAACGCTGACTGAAGTGCCAAGAGTTGCTCCCCTACCCTTACGTTATTGGTTCTGAGGAACAAACTCTTTGTTTTAAAGACACTCCAGTGGACGTATAACGCTGACTGAAGTGCCAAGAGTTGCTCCCCTACCTCTCGGGAATCACATCTAACAGAGCACACACGACTCAGAGATCAGGTTATATTTCTTTTATTAACTAGTCTCCTCACAGATTCAGCTCCAGGCTACTCCGAAACATCCAACGCTTTCGGACGTACACCCCCTGAATCACAACAACGAAGTTCACACTGAAATCCCTTAGCTATGTTGTAAACACAACCGCAGCAGTGAATACAATACTCTATCCTTGAAATCTAAAGTCGGAAGCTACTGTGTTGATGGTTCGATGTTGAGAGGTATCCCGGCTTGGCCCCCATATGTTACGTTATTGGTTCTGAGGAACAAACTCTTTGTTTTAAAGACACTCCAGTGGACGTATAACGCTGACTGAAGTGCCAAGAGTTGCTCCCCTACCCTTACGTTATTGGTTCTGAGGAACAAACTCTTTGTTTTAAAGACACTCCAGTGGACGTATAACGCTGACTGAAGTGCCAAGAGTTGCTCCCCTACCTCTCGGGAATCACATCTAACAGAGCACACACGACTCAGAGATCAGGTTATATTTCTTTTATTCAACTAATCTACTTCAAAACAGTATTGTTTCCAGTGCAAAAATTCCAATAAAAACAAACAAGAAAACTCCTTTCTAACATCACCACGAATTTAACCAAAACTCTGTTACTACGCTCACTAAACACAAATTTCAATCGCTAATCACTTTCACAGTTCTCATAACTTTTCTTCTATTCCTCCAAGTTTCCTCCCCTTCTTCTATATAAAAAAAAATCCCTAAATCTACCGTCCGCATTGCCTCCCCTGCTCGATCACTAGGGCGTTCGGCCGTGGGACTCCCCTCCTCTGCCACTGCGAAGGCAGCCCCTTGTATATATACAGTCCAGGCCCCTTCTACTGCCCGCTAAACATTCCAGCGCCGTGGGAATCCCCCTCCTCTCCTCTTCTCAGTATCATCTTTCCTCTTCGACTCTCCTCCCTCCTCAAGGCGATAACAGCCCCTTGTATTTATACAGTCCAGGCCCCTTCTACTGCCCGCTGCCAGACCATCGCTGCCAGACCATCCCGGAAACTTGGGGAACTTCACACAAACATCTTAAATTACAACAACGCGTCTTGACAGATTCCAGAATGTCATAGAATACTATGAACGATTCCCGGTACTTCTAAAACCTCTTAAAATATTATAAAATACTCCCGAAACTCCATGAGCAGACAAACATATATGCAATCGACAGGCATTAACATTTATCAATAACTAATATTCCATGCGTCATAATCAAAGAATGTCATTCATTGCAATCCTAGGAACATGCTTAATTAGGAGCCCTGAATCTGTTTGTAACAATTAGCAATTTATCAGATGTAACAAGTTCCTAAGCAGTTTATTCTAAGATTTTAAAGACGATGTAGAAAAAATGTTTAGGACAAAGTATCATACATACATGAGAAGCTAAGGTCTCTGTTGCCTCGCTCCCCTACAACCACATAGGTTATGGGACACCTTTTCCTCTTCTCTCATCTTTTTCTCCTTTGTTGTTGATCGCTCAGACAGCAACTAATGTTGCCTGTCATATGAGAGAAAATGCGTTGGGCAGCCATTAGCACCTGAGCAGTCAGGCCCAGTGCATCCAACTTTGGCATAGGAGAGAATTGTTATCTTTGAAGTCTCTGGAAAAAGGCAGAGACTGGACCTAAGAGGCAGAAAATGTACAAGGAGGAAATGACAGGAAGAAAAGGAACAAGGCAGAAACAAAGAGAGGGATAGAAAAAGGGAATTTCTGACCCAGAATTTCCAGATGGGGATGCTGTTTAGACAGGCCCCCGGTATCCCACAGGTGAATCTCATCTTTTATTTTTTTTTTTTTTTAAAGATATACAAGTGCTGCTGTTCCAATGATCCTCATTCCTAACTCTCAACACACTCAGGCTTGTTCTGTCATATAGTCATAGTCCAACATGTATGAGGAGCAATGCCAAGCACTGTTGGGTAGCTGTGAGGCTACCAACTAGAGGAGACCTTGCACAAACTGCTGGACTGCTTCAGTGATGTTAAATTCAGCCTGTTGTGAAACTAATGTTGGACATTATCTTCTAAGCCTCCCCCCCTCTCCTTCTGATGACATTTGCCAAGTAGTTGTGGTGTCAAAGTAAGTGAGACGCCCATCTTGGGATGACAGTGTTGACACATGAATCTCCAGACTCAAACTTGATGTAGGCGTAGTCAAGTTGTTCCCATAACCTATGTGGTCACAGGGGAGTGAGATGCTAACAGACCTCAGCTTCTCCAGGGGCCAACATATTGAGGGTGGCGCCCATCTCCTCTCCTGTGCTGCTTTACCTACCTTCCCTGACCCTAAAGAGGCCAGGTACTCATTAACAGCAGGGTGAACTGGGGGACTGTACTGAAACCAAGGAGTGCAAACGGTCAGTCATCCACTTGGTATCCATACTCAATGCTGCTTTAGCCATAGCTTGGGGAAAGCAAGTGCTCTGAACCTAAAACCGGTGTCACCATGAGATGGAAATAAAGAGGAGACTGAAATAAAGAGGCCACAGAATCCAAGGCAGTTTCTTTCTTTCTATGGGATAAAAATGATAATGATACGAAAATTCCCCTTGCTTTGATACCACACTCATTCCAGATCTTAAAAATATAACAAGATAAACCAGTTTATAAAAACAAATGAAGCTTTTATTTTCATATTTCCAGACACAACATTTCTTTTTTTTGTTTTAATGCATAAAAGGTAACCACTTACAAAGCAAGTTCTGTACAAAGTGTAAACATTTGTGACACAAGGAGACAAACTTTCTGTGTGTGGTTTTTTTTTTTGCAATCTCTTTTTTTTGTACGTTATGTTTTGGGGGGTAATGAATGTTTTACATCAGTGCAAAACAATGGCTTGCTTTTTTTTCTTTTTTTCACTTTCTGTATGCTGCCCAAGTGTGCATAATCTCTATAACTACTACTAACCAAAGCTCTGGAATTAAGGATGATAAAAGAGGAAATATTATTCCCCATAAAACTCTGAACAAATATGTACATGTAAAACATTCAGGTAAACTAATATGTTAACTACTTTTTAAAAACAAAAATCTTGGTACCTGGTTATGTTGTGGCTACTGATAATTCGTACAAGTCAATGACAGATACTGAAATGCAAAACTCTGGAGTATGAGATTATATTTGATTTCATAATGCCCCAAATTTGCAGGTAATACATTCTGAAAATAATTTTTTTCTTCATTTTTTAATACCATGATAATGAAAGAAGAAATGGCAAGAATAAAACATGAAGAGGCTAACTGGATTACTTAGTTTAAAAGTTAGTTAAAGTCTGTCCCGAGCCTTAAGGCTCATCAGGCCGGTGCTTATCCCGGTTTCTGTGGCGTTAAGCGACTGAGAGTCATAGACTCCCCCTGGATAGGACGCCAGTCTATCGCAACTGGATTACTTAGCAGTGAAGAATTTATTTTCTTTAAACATGCAATACTAAAACCTCTCAACCAAATATCTTACTTGTTGGTGCTGAAATGTTAACTGTTTCACGTTTGTCTGCATTCTTGAAAATGTATTCCCAATTGTTCATATTTTCGGGAACATTCACCTTTTATAGGTACACAGGGAATTGCAGAGTCACCATCCCACCATTTCTGGTGCAGAGCAGCACTCTGGAGTATACCTACAAGGCAGAAGCATGTTGCTTGCATTATGGCAATGCCCTCGGATTCATTCACAGCGGAATCAACAGTGGCTCGTTGTTAGCATGAGTAAATACAAGACAGTTAAAGACAATTCCATTCTGAAATATTTTGTTCTTTCAATGTTAAATTCTGTTCTAAAGTTGGTTTTGTTTTGGGTTTTTTCTTCTTGTAGATGATTTTAACTTTCTTTTTTTGTGGGGTTTTAATTTCTTTATTAACAAAAGCCTTGATCTTGAATATAGATTTCTCTTCTAAACTGAAAATATTCAAAAACCGAAAGAGAAATTGAAGATTTAGAAGAGAAATTTTCAGGCCTACTGTTTGGCAGGAATGGTGTCTTATAACTGATTTGGTTAAGCATGTTTCAAGAGTAGTTGTTAGAAGGCGCTACTTTCATTATCACGCTATTATTCTACTTACTATATTCTATTACTTCTATGTGACACTAACCCTGCTGACTGCCAAGGCCCAGTAAAGTCTCAAGTCCTGCTGGAAAAGAGCATATATACAACTAAACACATTCTAGCCCATTTACTTGTATATGCCCTGTATCAATGTGTTTTGCCAGGGCATGAGGAAAAAATCAATAATAATATATATTTTTTTAAAGCACAATATAATTTGAGGACATGGCTCTCTGATACTAATGAACCAAAAGTATGTAACTCTCTACCTTCTCAGATCCATTATTTGCACTCAAAAGTTACCTTTTCAGCAGCAGCATTATGGTCTTCCACTCCGTCTTCTTTTTTTCCACTTTCACTCCAGTTCTCGTTCTCTCTCCTTTCTCTTTCATTCTGCCTTTCTTGTGACTTGATGAAATGCAAAACTGTACACACTTTCTGTCTGTTAGAAAGCAGAACAGTTCCAACATAGATAATGTTCTATGTATCACACATACTTTTAAATGCTTTTTAAAGTCCTTTGGATGAGACTATAAACTGAGACCCCGTGTGCGAACGCACGCAGAACATCTTGCGCACACGTTAAATCCTGTTCCGCTTTTCATAGGAGTAGGCCATTGCGTGCCAGTGGAAACAGATAAGATTTACAAAACTGCATACACACGGGGACTGGATGTAAAAAAGCATATGAGTGCTTATTCCATTATCCTCAATATAAATAAATAAATCAGTAAATAAATAAATAAATAAAAAATAAATGCTTCCCACCCCCTTCTGTTTTTTTTCTTTTCATAACATCTATATTTAGTTGCTTGTTCCCTTTTTTCTGCTTTGCTTAGTTAAAGACAGAGAGAAGAAGACACAACTTGAAAATAACAACAAAAAAACTGTCAGAAATAGCTGTTGACACACTCTTCTCATATTATTCACACACATCAAAAAACACCTGTTAAACCACACAAGCTTACCCGAATTATTTCTCAAGCAATTTGTCGATGTTTGTGTAATTAATACAATTTTGTCAACAACAACAAAAAAAGACTCACACACCTTAGAATATTTTTTTGTTTGGTTTAAGGTGTACATACCCTCCCTATCTGCCAGTAGTTGCTTTAGGGGGTGGGGGGAGTTTACAACAACAAAAAAAGAGTTTTCAAAGATTTTCAAAAGTGCAAAACACTAAATCACGTAAAATGTTTCAAACACACAAACACTCTTTGCTCCAAATTGATACATGTAGAATTTTCTTATTAAAAAAAAAACAACCAGGGAATCTCTGTAAATCACGATTTTGCTCTGAAAGAGTTTTACTGGCAATTCATGACGCAAAGAAATGAGAGCAGAAAATTCACAAATTACCGGAAAATTCTGTTCATTTGGCCTCTGTTCACAATCTTTCTTGTTCCAAGTCTTCAATATCACACCTTTCAAGTCTTTCATACAGAATAGGCACTTTTATGAGAGTAGTATGTGCATTCGTCTGCAAATGTGTGGCATGTGAAAAACTGTAGAAAATATGGATAAAACACTATGTGGATGTCCATTTGTGTGTTGTGCCTGATTTCGATAAGCAAGAGGAAAGGGGGAAAGTGTGTGTGAGTGTGTGTGTTGTGTGTGTGTGTCTGTGTGTGTGTGCAAAAATCTGGACCTAACAGATCTTTCATGAAACCCAAATCCAGCAAACAACACAACTTGAACACACTCTACAGACCTGGGTCCCAACATATTTAATACTGTATGACAACCCTGTTCCAAAAAATCCTGAATTTAAAAATCCAGGTATAAAAATGTCACTGCAGTCCTTTTTTTGTTTTGTTTTTTGTTGTTCACAGTAAGCTTGAAAAAAAAAGAAGAAAGAAATGAACACACACAACATGAACATTGTGAACCTGGAAACTAGCAATACTGTTTTCTGTTTTCATAGAAGTGGTGAGGAAACAGACATCTCTTCTGTCCTCTCCTCTCACATAGCAAGAGGAAAAAATGTTTAAAAAAACAAGTGCAGCAGATTGTTTAAAAATAATCTTTACAAATTATTCTCATGAAACAATTTGGTTTTGGCGTGGACAAAGTACCACACTGCACTGCCATCCGACAGAAATGTGTGTGAAGCATCTGCCTATGCATCTGATGAATGGGACTGCAGATTGCCATCAATGTGTTGTCTCAGGTGCTCGCTGGCTTTCTGTATCACAAAAACAAAAAAACTTCTATTTAATTCTATTTCAACTTTTTAAGGTATGAAAATTCTTCAACACATTTTCATTTATTATGGCAAGTACCTTCCATTCAAATGTAATAAATGCCTCTATCAATCAATGACAAACATTCAATGCTCCACTTCATAACCTTTTTGCTGTACAAGGCGCACATACAAAGGTAGCACTGCTATGCCCTAACGACTACACACCACCATCCAGCGCTTGTGTTTACAACCCAAAACACATCTCAACACTCCATGCCATTACCATACCACATTTATAACCCTACCGACCATGAAAGCCATATCAGGGCTGTCACCTCATTCAGTTTCTTCAGTAGATATATGAATAGAAGAAAAAAACCTTACCACACAGGAAGAAGCTGTGTCCAGCATAGTGGAGCAATCAGACCAGGGGCAGCGCATGGCCTGGGCATTGGGCAACAGGTGGTCAGCCACCAGGTGATGCCACAGATGCTCTTTCAGGCCGTACACAGCCGAGCAGGACACGCACTGCACAACACAGAAAAACTAGCTGTGGAAAACTGGCAGCTTTAGGGGGATTTCGTGTGCGTGCGTACGTGTGAGTGTGTGTGAATATTGTGTGCGTGTGCACATGCGCTTACACTTAGTATATGCACAACATTATTTTAGCATTGCAAAATAATGCAGTTGCTTGGCTTACATGTTAACATTCATAGGGACCTGGTAATCAATAACAATAGTTGAGTTTGTTTTTGGAGCGTTCAGAAACAAAGAAGAAGAAACTGGGATAAATGTGATCAAGAATAAAACCATGATTTCCAGGCTAGAAGCTGACATCATTTTTCTCCTCTATTCTAACCCCAGCGGCTGCTACATACACATCAGCTTTTCATGGTAATATCCAACTCTTTTCTTCGCCTGCCACAGTGTAAGTCAGTCTCAACAGCATTGCACCTAATAGCCCAGAAAATATGGTACAGCCAACACACAGAGAAGCCGCCGCTGTAGTCTAGTGGTTAGGGCGTTGGACTCGTAATCTATAGGTTGCGGGTTCGATCCCAGCTTTCGGCTATGGCGTTGTGCCCTTGGAAAAGGCACTTTACGGCTATTTTCTCACCCCACCCAGGTGTAAAAGGGGTACCAACCTTGTGTTGGGGGTTAACCCTGCAATAGACTGGCGTCCTATCCAGGGGGGGAGTCTATGACTCTCAGTCGCATAACGCCACAGAAACCAGGTTAAGCACCGGCCTGATGAGCCTTAGGCTCGGGACAGACTTTAACTTTTAACACACACAGAAACTCACCTCGCATGAAAAGCTCCCCATGTCTCTGAGATCAATGGCTTCTACCTGTCCATCTCTGTTGCCTGTGTACAACTGGAAAAAAAAAATTCAAAATTATTTTTCTATGAAATTCAAATGATAATCACATATTCATTACAGAGAAACTAAATTTACAAACAAATAGTTCTGTTGTACATTAATGTAAAAATATAACTGATTCCGAAATACTTTAATGTCACATGAACAATTTACATATCATTATGCGTCTGGATTGGTGCATGACTTTCAACCTGAAAATGCCATCAAAAAAATTGTTAAACTTTTTCAAAATCCTGGTCGAACAGATCGCAAAAGAGAAATGCTCCAGCCCACAGAATGTGTTGCACCTATACTGGCTACACTGTACATTGCAGCGGCTTTTGCTTGCCCATGTCTGAGTTGTCATAGGCAGAAGCATGGAGTTTGCCATGCATTCTTTCACACAGTATTGTCATTTTATTTCATACCATTTTGTCACAGCAGATTTCTCCACGTAAAATCCAGGCTGCTCTCCCCAGGGAGAGCATGTCGCCACAAGAGCAGCGCCACCCCTTATTCTTTTTTCTGTCTGCAACTGTATTTGTTTACCTATCAGAGTGGCTTTATTCTACAGAATTTTGCCAGGGGCAACCTCTTGTTGCTGTGGGTTTTCTTGCGTGCACTAAAAAATTATGCGTAACACACTGGACCTTGGTTTATCATCTTATCCAAAAGATTAGCACCCAGACCACCACTCATGGTCTAATGGATGGGGGAAATGTTTTGGGCCAAAACGGGATTTGAACCAAAGCACACTCGGACCCAGACTTTTCACTTTTTGGGTAGGCACGTTACCTCTAGACCATCAATCGTTACCTCTAGACCACTAAAGTCTGGTGTAGACTGACTGCATACTGACATCAGTCTGTTATACCTCCTTCTCATCAAAACACAATGTTGGAGTATTACTATGCATTTAAAAGTGTTGAGCTCAAAAGAAGCATCTCTTTGTTGTCAGTCACATCTGAACTAACAGAATTTTCCCCCCTGGACATACTTTACAGCTATCACATCTGCACAATGCTGAAGGACTTACCACTGAATTGTGGATT
>CM060320.1:41798530-41833530 GCA_030674155.1 Stramonita haemastoma | reverse complement strand
CAGAATAGTTTGCAGCCACAATCAATTTCAATCAACAGAATCATACATATGCACTCACATTTTTGGAAACAAAAGGGATTTTTTTTTTTTTTCTTTTACAAATCTTGGCAGTATTTTCTGCACAGCCTTACAGAATAATTCTTTGCTCATATTTCAACAACTTTTTTAGGATTAAAGGATGAACAATATGCAACACATGGTTTATCTCCTGACAATTCTGAAAATCACATGGAAAATTGCACACATGTATACACACACACACACATACACACACACACACACACACACACACTACTAACACACACACACACACACACACACACTACACACACACTACACACACACTACACACACACACACACACACACACACACCACACACACACAATGCACACACACACACACACACACACACACACACACACACACACACACACACACACACACACACACACACACCCCTCTTTCTACTTTCAACCCAACTCAACTGACCATGGTGTAACTGTGCACCCCTATCCTCTGGAAGCAGACGTAGAGCAAGTTGTTGTGGATGGACAGGCCTGTCACAGGGGAAGCGGGCCCGGTGATCTTTAAACTCTCCTTCACCCCTGACCCCTCCTCAGACACGCCCACTCCTCCCGTGACCTCCGCATCTGCTGAGGTCGTCGGTGAGCTGGTAAAGTTGCGACGGACATTGGCACGAAAAGCCTTCAAGCTGTCTGGGTTTAACCTCAATCTGGAATGACACACACTGATCATGGGAAAAAAATGTTAAGCATTGGCATGAAAAGCCTTCAAGTTGTCTGGGTTTTACCTCAATCTGGAACAACACACACTGATCATGGGAGAAAATTTTAAGCACTGTTTAGAAAACTGGTATTCTGAAATGGTTGCAGAGAATATATAGCTAACTCCTTCCGTTAACAGACTAACCCTCTGAAACAGTTTGGTAAAGTATGAGTAACTCACAAATCATTGTTAGAGGCTTGCTGCTGGGTAAACACTTATAAACATTAACAGTTACATCACATGTACTGGTGGGTCAAACCATCTCATTTTTGTATTTTTTAGGAAAGGGGGGGGGGGGGGTAGGTAAGGTGTAGGGACCAAAAGATTTATGAAACTGATTCCACACAATGCCATAGTATAAACTTTTATTGTGACTAACTCAGAAACCAAACATATTTTTCATGTGCTGAGGTCTTATGGACTGTTACATCAATACATGAAATCTGTGCATCTTGAATGAATTTGCTGCTGGAACTATTTCTAGATGATAAATTTGTTTCACAAAAGCAATCATATGTACCATAGAGACCCCACCCCTCCATGTTTTTGGGGTTTTTTAAAAGAAGGAAATATGAACAAATTGTCTAAAAAAAAACCCACCAAACCAAAACAAATAAACTTAATACATAATACGACAAAGCATGAGTAAACCCAGTGACAAAGATATTCAATGACGAATGGGAGATCACACATTTCAAAAGTAAAGTAGACACAATCTCCCAACAAACAAAAGCAAATGAGTTTTGGTGTGGTTTCTGTGAGGGACTCAATCATTCTTGACCAGAGGCTGTCGAGTTATCCCTTCAAATACAACTGACACTTCTGATTGGTGGCTACCCAAAGGTGGAGTGATGGGAAAAGGTGGATCACAGCACTCTCTTCCATTTTTCATACACGCTTCCTCTCTTCTTCTCTCTGTCTTCCTTTAGTGGGTTGGTATATGTAGTGTGTAGTCTTCTCCTGTGCTTGTGACTTCGCTGGTGGTCTATCCACTGGCCTCAGCTGACACATTCTTACTTCAGAGCAGCCCATCATTTTTACAAGATGCATGCTGGGTATGTTTATGTTTCCATAACCCATGGATGCTGACATGAATGATGGGATCTTTAACATGTGAATATTCACTCTCTACTTGAAGGGAAACTATGCACTCGCAGGTCTACACTAAAAACTGATCTGGCATCTCATAAAAATCCTCGCCTTTGATTTACCAGGTGACATTGCCAGGATTCGAACCCACAACTTCATGGACCCACGGGAGTGAAGTCAAATGGTCTTAACCATTCAGCTCACCACCAGCATCCGTCTTTCATATACACAACTTCTGAAAAAGCTGCTTGCTCAATATCCTGAACAACACAACCCCACAATGTTCTCATCTCTTGGAGCCCTGTTGACAGCAGGACGCAGACAATACAACCAGCTCTTCACACTGTCTCAGAAGCAAGGTCATGGATGAAAGCATCACTGCCATTTTTATCAGTCGTCATAAAGGCTCAAATTCTATGGCTCTTTGTGCCCATCCTTCTTATCAAATGATCTCAAGTTTTGGATATTATCTCCCCCATCAGCACTTGTGCTTCCTTTTGTGTCAAAAGTCTTTGGAGCAATAATTGCTTGGACAACACAATAGGAGACTGCCACTTTGAGCAGTGCTGGACCCTCTCCTGGTGTAGCTGGTGGTTTAATGAAAGTCTTTCATATACAGCTTTCTTTTTTTTTTTTTTACACTGAGCAGTGTGAGGGTAGGAAATAAATATCTGACCACTGCCATGAACATTTAGTCACAGTAGATTTCCTTCAAGTAATATTTTGCTAGAATTTAAATATTAACGGATTTTATTTATAACCCTTACACTGGCGCAATTCTTCGAATTGTTTTGTTTGTTTGTCCATCATGTTCGACGATAACCTCCAAAAAAAAAGCAGAGGAGGCAGATGCTGTTTTGGAAATTGGGCCGATTTTTTATTATAGTGGAAATGTCTTGCCACAGTACATCATCCCCACTCTCTAGGTCAAGTGGGTATAAGTAAGTCAGCATTGGAGATGTTCTCCTAAGGCCAACTAGCCCCCAGGGCTGCAGCACATAACCGACTGTGCAAGTCAAGCCTCCTAGTCAGAGAGTCATAGTTGATTACTAAAGACTAAGCTGTAAAGTGGAATTCCATGAGAGGGAAAGCCACTGATCATACAGCCTCTCGCTTTGCTGTTGCCCCAGCATCAATGCTTTAATCAAGAACTGTGATAAAGCCCAGGTGCTGAAGGCATGATTCCTCGATATACATTACACTGCTAATGGTTTTTCAACAGAGCGACAAAAAAAGAAAGAAAAAAGGTCATATTTTCGATTGTGTGTTATTCATTTTGTCATGCCCATTTGAATAGTACATGTTGAATGAAGGTTGATCAGAACTGAACAGAGAACAACACAAACACAAATTTAAAGAGTTATTGGCAAACAGTAAGTGATATACACGGAAGAAATGTAGAATAACAGGTAATTTTTTATTGTGAAAGGTGCAGGTATAGATACCATACTCTTACAGTCACCAAAAACAGAATAACATTTGGTCACTACAAGATGCTACTGACTCTGATGAAGATTCTCAAGTACCAGTAAAGCAGCAGACATCCAGGATTCCAGTAATGTATGTTGAGATTAAGTTCAAATAATCCTGGTAAATAACCCAGGTAAAATGTCTGTTCCACTTACAATACACTATGCACAATCTAAACACTTATAAAAACATAACATTGACACACCTAACACCCCCACCCTCACCCACCCACCCACACATACACAAAATCTAACACACACACTTTTGCTTAAGAATGAAAACTGCTTTCCTATCACATAAAATTTCATTCTAAATCAAAACCAAAAAGAAAAGAAGAAAAAGGAAGATAGAAACAGAAAAAAAAGGACAAACACAAAACGAGTAACACAGCAAAAAGTTGTTCAAAACAATGTGCAAGCACAGCAAATGAGCTTCATTCAGCAAGTAAATCTAAATGGGTATGTTATCACTTCATAGTCACTGAATAGACCAAAAACAAAAAATCCAAAAGCTGAGGACTTTTTAGAAAAATCTTTGCCAAACTTCATATAACTTTGACACTCGAGAGGAATATCGATCACGAAACCTTCACCTCCATCACCACTCCAGCCGAAATGAGTGTTTCCTTCCAAATCACTGTAGGTCTGAGCTTGAATATGTCTCCCAGATCCCCAAAAAGCATCAGTTCTTTACGATAAGCATCTCTACGGTTTTCTTCATCTTCTTCTGTGTTTGCATCAGTGAAGTGAAGTTGTCCGCAAATATATCCCAATCTTGTGGCCTGTTTCAAGGAGCAGCCATTTTGACGAGTGGGAGATGCTTCACCCTGTAGTCTGTACCATGTATATTCTCTTACTCAAAACTCGCTCAAAAGTATAGAAATACAGGTTGCTGGACCTGTCTCATGTATACACTAATGAAAGAAAGCTAGAAGTAGTGGTTTTACATCCCAAAAAGCTGTAACCAGTCAAAGCGACTCACCCTCAACACGCGACTACTGTCGCGACCGCCAGTCAACAGTGTACGAAAAATTGCGCGTCTCTAGGTGCAACAACAACCAGTGTAAGGGTTAAAAATAATGACGAGCAGTACGACAGGAGTACATGGGCACACAGGTCTGTTACCTGCTGGGGCTGACAGCACCAGCTCTGGAGCTGGAGGCCTGGCTGGAGCCCACCACCTGCTCCTCCTCTGACGGAGTGTTCTGGGAATGCTGCTGCTGCTCCCTGCTGCCGATAAGCGTGCTGTTCAAGTCCTCCTCCTCTTCAGCCCCGCTGTCTGCATCCATCTGTTCCACACCATCCAGCAGAGCAAGGGACTCCTGCTGTGGCCCCACCGGCGTCCTTTCTCCCTCCTCTCCATCTGAGCTGGTCTCCGACACAAACCGACGCCTGCGCTGCAGATACTGGTCTCTGTCCTTCCTGCTCTTCCGCTTCTTCCGCCGGTCTGTGTCGTCCTCCGCTGCCCTCACGGTGTCGGGAATGATGGTGATGCTGTCCATGTCCAGCCTCTCCAGAAACACAGAGCAGTCTGGCATTTTCTGCGTGGACTGGTCTGTCGCGTCGCCTTGGTCCCCGAGATGAGGAGGACCCACGTAACTCAGACTGCTGGGGTTGGATGGTGCCGTCTCCTGACTGAAGGAGTTTCTCTCTGAAAAGAGTTTGATCTGCTCTCCAAGAGAGGTGCCGCTGGTGACACTGTGGGTGTCAGATTCAGAGCGTGGTGTGCATGTTTTGGAACCTGCCTTTTCTGAATCATCGTGTAATTTCAATGGAGGAATGCTGGCCGATACGATCTGCTCTCCTGAACTAAGATCACTTGGGATGCTGTTTTGAGACACAGTTCTGCTCCGTGACTTAGCAGCTGGATCCTCAACAGACACAGACCTTGACCGCCCCCTTCCTTCTTCTGACAGGTTTTCTGAAGATGTGTCCATGGCAGAAGTTCCAGGCCTGACCACAAACATGGAGGGTTTCCCCATTTCTCCCAGCTGACTGGTGAAAGGGAGGTTTCGCACAATCTGCTGCACTAGGTCTGAACTTATGGCACCAAGATACGCCACATTTATTCCTGGAGGTTTGGGCTGACCGACAGCTTGATTCTGAGGAACATTTGTGCTAGGTGCACTTGAAGAAGGGAGGGAGTTAACCACAACTCTTGATGACTCTCTTGGCCTTGTAGACTTGCTCTGGTCATCCTGGCTGCCCTGAGTTGAAGACAAGTTGTGATGCGAGCCTGAGTCAGATATAGGACTGCCCATACTTTTTCTAAAGTTGCTGTGCGTCGACACACTGCTGCCAATGCCACTGGAGCTGTCGGCCCCTGTTTTGTTCTTCACAGCTGAGAGACTGGTTTCTGTCGAGATGCTAGACACCGACGAAACAGTGACATCTCTGTCGGCAGAAGAATCCACTGCTCCGTTAATGCTTAGCATGACACGACCGGCTCGATCATCCACGTCCGCAGACGTGCGCTTGGTGCTAAAAGAAGCCGACCTCCTGGCGGTCACTTCTCGCACACTGTCCACACTGTTGTTCAGAGAGGAGCTCTGCGAGAGGGCGTGTGGTGTGGCAGTTCCTACAGAGCTGGTAACAGAACCAGAGAGACAGATATCTGACCTGTGATCTGTTGATGAAGATGGGGCTGTCTCTTGCCTGGACCCACCACTGGGGTGGGAAGCTGGCTGCTGGTTGGAAGGAGAGGAGGAAGCTGCACTGAGCCACCTAGGAAGAATGACTGAAGCACAGGCAGCGGTCTGTTCTTCTACCCTGTCTGGCGGCCTTCTGGTGCTGTGGTCACTCTCTGTGGCCGAGTGCAAGGGTGCCGAGTCAGCAGCAGCAGAAGTAGACGTCCGTCGTTGCCTCTCCTCCGATGACTGCGGTCTCCCGCCCAATGAGACAGCTGCATTTGGATATAAACCTGGAAACATCAAATAAAAAAAGAATTAAAGCATATCCTACCTTTACCTGTATCAGTTTTGATTTTTTTTTTCCCCAGCCAAAATAATGTTTCAAGAGCCAAGGTAGTTGCAAGCTAATGTCTGTGTAGAAATATTCCCCTTGCTTCCAGAACAACAGAAATCACACTTGGAAACTGACCCTTCCTGCCTAAATTCTCATCACTGACTGTCTTATGACAGCTCATGAGATCATTTTCTCTTCTGCTCAGTGAAGCCCCACAGCCTATTACCATGAAACTATTTCATGAGATAGCATAGCGGTCACAGCATCAAAGTCCTGATATCACGGGCATAATTGCAGGCACAGGTTCGTGTCTCAGATAAGGTGTTTGATTACAGGGATTTTTTACCCCAAGAATTAACTCTGGTATCAACTCCATTTCATGACAAAATTCTTCAGATAAGACTATAAGCTCAGGGACCATATGTACAGACACAGGCATACAGACACACACATTAACCCTAGTAGCCCTGTAATAACGGCAGCGGTACTAGGTGCTGCTGGCTGAATTAACAGCAGCCATTGTTGATTTGCAGTAGGGTGGGGTCAAACAACTCCTGATATTGATATGTAAAACTAAACTAAGTGTGTAAAGTTGTAAATCACTGGAAAGCTTAGATAACAAGCTTTTAAAAGAGTGAAATTTTATAGCAGCATGTAGTGTTTATGATAATGTAAAAAATAAATAAAGTTTAAAAACTGCGCGTGCACTACCAATCACTGTTGCGATGTCGGTGACCCAGATTGATTTTAACACGATATGCAATGTTGTTGCGGTGCAAAAATGTCATGATTCGATAAATACTGTCTCTTGACATAAGTTTTGAAAAAATAAAGAGCTTCCGTGGCTTTATCGGTCGTCAAATACTCGGAAAAGTCCAGCGAAATGATCGACGCGATCGCGATCGTCATGGCGGTGAACACTTATTTCGTGCGAACTGGCGGCGTTCTATGACGAAAGTACGACAATCGCTTGATTTCGTGTGATGCAAAGTACTCGACAGCATATAGAAATGACTTAAAAACAGTTATTTCGAAGCCGTGTTGCGTTAAAATAAAGTAAAACAATGTATGACATCGAAATCGCCCGGTAGCTATGAAGTGCTTTGGACAAAACTTAGCGCCGCTCGATTCAGTCCGATCGCGATCAATTTTTCCGAAGTTTTTCAAAAAGATTTCACAATCCTTACCTTATCGTCTCTATTATCGTTTAATTCAACCAAATCCAGCCTCTAAAACTCCTCATCGCCGTCAATATCGTCAAAAAACTCGAAAAATACTTCGAGTGATACGAGTGCAAACACTTTGCCGCCATTTTGTTTTCAGGCGATCGACGTTCGTCCAAAAAAAAAAAAAAACACACCTCTAAACCAATCAGAATCCTCGTTGCTTGCGACTGCGGACGACCTTCACCCATTTCTGCGGCCCTACAATGGCCTTCACGTTCATTGGATGACCTTTGAAAGCGAAAGAAAGCCTTCAATTATGATCACCGACGTCATCGCGGAATATTCCGGGAGCCGCCAGAAATGCTGCACTACGTCACTCCGGAGTAATCCGGGAACAGCGCTACTAGGGTTAAAAGCCCATCCACTTTTTGTAGAACAGTAGGCCATAACTTACCCGGATACAATGTCAAAAAAGTACCCAAACAGTTCCTCAATGGTTCAAGGAATGAAGGGAGATGTCAAGGAGAGACAAACTATTTGACACCCATGAAGTGAATGATCTACAAAGAATGACAAAATTAAAGATAAAATATTTTGTATTGCGACAAGGGCACGCAGTGCAAAACATGCAAATTGATTTACGCAAGTGGTATCTTTGCAGTCTATGATGTTACTGCATATGAATTCTTTTACATGAAACACAGAAAAGCCACACTGGTTAATGAAGAGTGACGAAATCTGCCTGCATACGATACCCACTCTGTCCTCTAAAGCCAGTCCCTTTCCAACCTGAAGATTTAGACAGAGACCTCATTACAGAAATAGAAGAGGAAGAAAAACTGGAACCGAGGCCAACTGAGGATAACAGGTGCAATGAATCTTGAGAAAGGATGGGGTGAGATATGTGGAAAGAAAGTAACAAGAATTTTTTTTTTTAATATAAAAAAACTGATTCTTTATCAAATCGGTCCTACAATTATCGTATGCTCTCATGTTCTTACTACCAATACTACCAATATAAAAGAATAAATAAATAAAGAAAGAAATGCTTTTTGATAAGCAATATCCCACCCTCCTCCTCTCCAACTTCCCTAGAAATTATATTTTCAAATAAAATACAAAAAAATACCCACAGCTCCCCCCCCCTGAATAAAATCAAGCAAACAAATATGAAACACACACACACACACACACACACACACACACACACACACACACACACACACACACACACACAAACACACAAACACACAAACCAACACCCTCCCTCTTCCACCCCACACCCTTTCTTTCAACAGACAGACACCTCAACAAGTTGTTTCCCGGCAGTTTCTACCAGACGTACCATTCAGGAGGTCATTACGCCGCTGACTAAGCTGTTCCCCCTCTGCCTGCAGCTGCACACAGGTTGGATATAAACTTCAACATCAATGTACCACAGACAAAAAAAAAATCATACTGTTTTCATTCCTCAAACTAACACATTTAGGTCCTCTGAATATTCCCATTCCTTAAAGATGGTTTACCATTCCTGATTTAGTAAAAAATAATGTTTTAATTTTTCACACATTTCTAATCATATCCTTTACATGCACGTTTTCTGCAAATCATGAATCATAAAAAAAGATATATGAAGGGTTTAAAAAAACATTTTTGTTTAAAATGTTAAAAGCCTATATGAACACACACACACACACACACACACACACACACACACACACACACACACACACACACACACACAGAGTATGCAACAGATCAAACTTATGCTGACAGCAAAATATACCCAGGAGTAAAAAAATGTTCACTATTCAACCATTCTATTTAATAAAATTTGCTTTTAAAAAAATCAATAAATAGCATCCAAAAGTTTTTTCAAAAATCAGCTAATTTTTTTATCAATACAAGCACTACTTTAGAAAAAAACAACAACAAATTCAAACAAAACCCCTACGATTCGAAAGGAACCTTGTTAACAGCAACATACTTGCACTCTCCTCCTCTGCAGACCACTCATGTGTGCCACGATTTCAATGAGCGATTTGTACATCCCGCTCAGCTCCTTGTCAATGACCTGCATTTCTGATAGGACGGTGTCCTGCCTTTGGCACAGGCCTTTCACCTCGTGCAGTACTCCTGCCTCTCTGGACACCTGGCCACCTATTGTCAAACAGACCCACAGAGGTTTCAACATTTTTTTTTCCTGTTCCTCTGCTAGAGCTCTATGGTTCACCAATGGTGCGATTTTTGCGTATATATATAATATATTATATATATATATATATATATATATATATATATATATATACACACACACACACACACACACACACGACTGTTTTTGTTTACCACTAAAGAAGGTGTAATGCCCATGAATCCAACAAACAGTCAAAAAGGGAGGTGTCAGGACAGTTAAGACATTCACCTGTCTTACAAGTAAACCGTGGGGTTCTGGGTGTGATTCAAGCTCTTGCTCTCTCTTCAGAAATTGGTGAAAAAAATCGAACTGAATAGCAAAGTCATTCTGATGAGACTATAAACCAAGGCCTTGTGTGCAAATGCATGCAGAACATCTTGCGCACACATTAAACACCCATTCTGCCTTTTGGAAGAGTAGGTCATTTTGTGCCATTAGAAACAGATGACAAATTTTCCAAAAAAGCATGCACACAGGTGTCTGGTTTAAACACCATCCCCCAAGCCAGAATGCAGCTACCTATATATGGTGGGGGCCAAAAAACCCCCCAAAACAGTCACAGTTATAGGCAAAATCTCACTGTTAGTGTTAGATAACATTGGAGCTCTAGCCAAGAAACAAAAACCACCCATCGCCCCCACCCCGAAAAGAAAACCCACAAAATAAACCCAAGACAAAACCCTTCAAAGACTGAAATTCAAATCGAGATCAAATAAAAAGGAAATTGCAACAGTGTGCAGCTACTGCTAGGTTAAGCAGCAATGCATCCATCTACAAAAGAATGTGGGATCAGGATACTGCAAACAACATAGAGCAGGGTTCGCGCTAGGATTTTTTAAAACCGGTACTGCGAGTTGCCATTGCAGATATATTTTGACCAACTCCCCCAAAATCGGTCCCCAGAAAATAAAATCCGGTACGTACTGTGAACAAAACGAAACTATTCAGTGAGGGAGTGGGGAAGGGGGGGGGATTGTTCGGCAGCAAAACTAAATCTAAATTGAACGCAAATCTCTCAGTTTTTGACTGTCGTGCTGCTGCCACTCGCTTCTTGGGCATGAAGCCACGCAGGAAATAGGATTTTTTTTCTAGCGCCTGTGTCACTGTCTGTGTCAGTCTGTTGTTTTGCATGGCATCATTCGTGAGACTTATATTCTTCTTTCTTGTTTCTATGCTTAGCGCTCATCTAGATCTTTCGTTCAATTTAGAATTAGTTTTCGACTCTTCTCTTTCAAGGCAACGCGCAAATTCATAGTCAAAGACCCTCCGCTTTTCGCTTTTCGTAAGAGCAGGCCATCGTGTGCCCGTGGGACCAGATGACATTTACAAAACTGCATACACATGGGGACTGGATGTAAAAAAAAGCACAGGAGTGCTTATTCCATTATCCTCGATATAAAAGATGAAAAGAATAAATAAATCTAGGCCCCATTTACTCATTGTGAATGGAAGTTACTGTCATGCCGAGAAGAGCGCGAAGCTCTATTCTTTCACAGTAAAGCTTGCTGTTCTGCGTGCTAGGCTAATCAGGCTGGCGCCAAGGATGTTCGTCGGAAGGGGTGGGAAGGGGTAGGTGCGTAAGCACTGTACAGGCGCATGACAGACTGTCAGAAAATGTCACTTCAGACTTTTTTTTTGAGACGGAAATCTAATCGGTCACAGGCAAACAGAATCGGTACGCAGTACCGGCTGCTTCGAAAATTTTCGGTATTCCCTGTTTACAATCGGTAAAATACCGACAATTACCGGTTATCGCGAACCCTGCATAGAGCAACCAACAAATGCCTAAAATCACTACATAAAAATTGAAGGATTGAGGGAAAAGGGCTGGGGGAGGTGACAATGGGAAGGGTAAAGGTAAAATGTACTAATGTAAGGTTATCCAAGGTTTACCAATGGTGAGATTTTTGCATATGCGACCATTTTTGCTCTCCGCTAAGGTAGCCACATTTCAACTTTGAGGATGAATTAGATATAATTGGAATTGTTTAGGAGGCAGGAAAGTTGGTTTGTTTGGGGCTGTTCTTTTGTCTTGGGAAGAGGGGGGAAGGAGGGGGTGTTTGTTTAGAGAAGTTTGGGGGGGGGGGGAGAACCGGTCAAAAAAGACAAGGGTGAAACTTAGCATGTGAAGGGGGGGTAGGAGGTTAACAGAACAGAACAGAGAATACTAAGATACGGTAACTGTAAAGCATAAAGACAGTTCTTGGGGATGGAGCGAAAGGGGAAGGGTAAAGTACTTATGACTATCAACTGATTCTGATTGGTGATTAAATGAAAATTTGAACTTTTAATAAGAAAACAAAGTATGGAAAGCATGCACCAAAATGTCTAACATCTATATAAACGGCTAAAATTACCAAAGTCAACATTCCTATTTTGAAACAAACACTACAAGTACCAAACGATTCACACACTGTTCAAATGTATTATAATGACACAAACAATACACATCCAAAAATGTGCTAAAATATTACCTGTAGCCACACTTGAAGCTGGGACATTGGAAATCTCCATCGGAGAAGCTGGAGGCCTCAGAGAGATGTGTTCTGATATGGGGGTGTTTTCTCCTGAGCTTGTAGGCCTGTCTACACCACCACCACCACCACCAACAGGTAAAACATCTGCACTGGCTTCAGCTCCCCCTCTGTTGACCTTGTGGGTGACAACGAGCATGTCCTGGATGGTCTGGGCGATGAAGAATAGGCCGGTGCTGGTCTGGCGGGAGATCCTGCATTCACAGGCGTGACGGTTGTGGATGAGGAACACGCATCAACAGTGCTAGTGTGCAGCGAGACGATGTCTGCAGAGTCCTCCTGTCTGGATCTGCTCTCTGTGTTGAGATCATCCAATGACAGTGGTCGTGAAGGAGATGGAGATGCTGCTGCCTGTGGTCTTCGTGGAGATCTTGAACGTTGGTTCATTCTAGGCAGCTCTGGTTCCAGACTGACCGCTTCTACGCTTGACACCCTTGAACGGTGTGGTGGGTGGGATCTCTGCTGTTCGGCCGTCTCTTTTTCAGAATCAGCGGTGTCCATCCGAGGATTTCTGCTTGCAGCATCGGCTTCCTCAATCATCTGAGCTATGCGCAACTTGTCCTCGCACGTCAGATCTTCTAATTTAATGTTCCGTAATTCTGCACAGTCTCCGATCTCTTCTAAACCACCGATGTTTTTTAGCACATCTTGAATACTGTCACCGTCATCGTTGTCGTACAATCCATCCAGCTGGATGCGGCGTGGACGCATAGCAGTGGCTGAAGAATGCTGACGCAATATTCGGGCCAGCTGAAGTCTTTGTGTGCAAGACCGAGGAGCATTCACCATCCTAGCAAGAGCTTCCCTCGACAAAGGTAAAGGAGGCTTGCTGGCAAGGGAAGGAACTGTAGCTGAAGCAGAGGCCGCTGGTGACTGACCTCCAGAAGAGCTTCTCTCTCTAACGCTTGTCCTGCTTGCCCTCCCTTCCGCCATGACACTACTCTCTATGGAATGCCTGATTCGGTCAATGTCATTGTTTTGAGGCTGACTGCTTCTCGTACTAGAAGAAGCAGCAGTGCCTGCTCCACTGTCAAAGCTGACAGGCGTGGAGTTCACCGATCTTGCAGGCTGCTCCACTTCTGACGTGCTGCTAGAGGAAAGCTGTTTGTTTTGAGCGGCCGAAACTGTATCACTATCCCCTGCTGATGATCTGCTGGGTGCGGAATTGCTGTCCGACATGTAACCCCTGAGAAATGATTTGTGGGCTTGGTTAAATCTGTGTACCGATGAGTACAGCGCAGAACGTAATGCACCCACTCTTTGAGCATTATTGTTTGGCCGAGAAGGCACCGTCTGCTGTCTTTTCTCACGGAGTTCTCTGCACATTCGTTCAGCTCTTTCCAACACCCCTTCACCAGCGTTATCTCCCTCGGGTTTATCTGTCTTTCCCCTTCAACTCTTGTTTTTGAATCTGAAGGAGAGGAGTTTGATGCTCCCATGCGCTTTGAGATAATTTGCTTCTTTTTGAGACCCAGCCCTCCAGGCTTAGTCCCATTGGCTGGTTTGCTCCCTTTCGAAGTCACAGTCTGAAGTCTCTGGACCTTGCTTTGTTTGCTGGTAGAGTCAGGTTTTTGGACCTCTGTGCTGAGATCCAACATCGATGAAGCTCTACTGCTGTTTGAACTAAAGGTATCATAATTGGTAGACACAAACTTTTCAGGCCGTGACGATTTAGAAAACTGTTTGTCTCTGTCAAGGGACAGGGGACGTTTTTTCCCTCCTCCAGAGCTGCCAGAGTCATCCAGACCAGAACTATCTGCCTGTGCAGCATGCGAGCCAAAGGAAAACCCACTCTCCCGGCTGGAAGAATCGTCTCTGTGAAAGTGGCTGTTGCCAAACTGTTTAGTCAAATTTCGCCATTGATTATTCTGCGCATCTCTTTCAGAAAGCGGATGGTTCCTCTCTTTTTCCCACCGAAAACGAGGCCTTGATTGTCTTGCTTGGTTTCCACCAGCGACTGATTGAGGTCTTCGAAAATTATCATCATCCTGCCAGTTTTGATTGTCTGGCTCCCAAGAACCCCAGCCCTGATGATTGTATCCTTCTTGCCTGCCATGAAAACTCTCATTCCCCAACCATTTCCTGGACCCACGATAATGCTGGTTTGGCTGTTCATTTTGCCACCTCTGAGAAGCATCACTGTTGTGTGGACGGTTTCCTTTCATGAACGGTGCAGTCTGGCGTGGATCAGGCCAGCCCTGGGCAAAGTCCATGTACATATCATTGTTAGGCCGACTGTAACTGCCGAAAGAATCATCCATATAGCTGTTGGAGTTGCTCCAGCTGTCCATGTCTCTGTTGAAAGACCGGTCCAAAGACATGCTTGGAAAAGGAAACTGACGGCTGGTGTACTGAGACCCAAGGCTAGAGGATGGAGACTGCCCAGCGTTACTTGTGCTCGGGCTCTGCCAGGGTACACCAGGCAGGTTACCATGTGCCAGAGCTCCTAATCTGTTGAGAAAGAAGAAAAAAAATAGCTTGCATGTCACCCCACTGGTGTGCAATAAATTTCTTTTAAAAAGGATGATAAAAAAAAACCGAGTAAGACTGAATCAGATGTCATGACATGTACTTAATCTTAAGTACATCAACTGAATAGTGTTTTTTTTTTCTTTTCTGCACAAAGCATAGTCCTAAAGATAGGCTAAAGATGGCCCTACATAACCCCTGTTGTTTGCTGACAACAAAAAATAATATAAAGAAAAGTGTGTGGAGATATAAAAGTGGGTTTTTTTTTCAATTTCAAGTCCTGTTACCTCATTAACTGCCACATAACTGCTGCTCTTTAGAATGCCTGGATCCCATAGCAAATACCTATAATGTGAAAAGGCAAAGAACCTAATTTCTATCTGTTTTATACAAAACTAGCATGAACACCATGTTAGTTCTCCCTCAAACAGACTCCCTAATGAAAGAAACAATGTGCTCCACAACCCTTTAACCCTCTCCCATTTTCTAATGCCGCAGCGGGCTTTTCGGAAAAGGCCCCATTTATTTTATCGTGCCGCAGCATGCCGAGAATCGCTCGCGGCCAGTGGGTATTTTCCATCACGGTGTGAGCATGAACAAGGTCACACACCATGAGTGACTTTTCCCGCTATAGTAAGGATAGCCCAATGGCTTTTCAGTACTATTTTTGGCACCACACATCCTTCCATTCTCAAGAAATTGGTCAGCGTCTCTCATTTTCATTCACACATTTTCTCATAGTTAAGAATGGCGGCAAAGCACAAAGATGAAATGTGGGAAGATTTTCCAGAAGATGAAATCGACGAAATTATGCGTCAAGTTGAGGAGATTGAAAGACAACAGAATGGAGAATCTGATGTTGAAATTGAAACTGAAGAAGGAAGGGATGAAATAGATGAGGATTATGCAGTAGAAAGTGACCCTGAAGACAACATTCCACTACTAAATTTGCAGACGACGTGGCGCGCGGCGCACACAGCGCTGGCAGTGAAAGATTTTCAGTTGCCTGCAGGCCCTGTACACACACTACCGCTCAGTGCCAAGCCCCTGGATTATTTTTTTCTGTTTGTTTCCCCAACTTTTTTTCGTAGTGCGGCAGATGAGACAAATAAGTATGCTAAACAAAAGATCGCCGCTAGAGGTGTGGCTTCTGATCCTTTGTGGACAGACACAACACCTGAGGAGATCAGGGCTTACCTGTCTATACTGATAATGATGGGAATCAATCGTCTGCCCAGAATACATATGTACTGGTCCACTGACCCCAAGTTTTCTCACTCATGGATCAGTACTGTCATGCCCAAAACAAGATTTTTGAAGCTGAATCAGTATTTTCATTTGAGAGACACAAGTGACACACCTGGACGTGACAGCCCCCAGTACGACCCTCTCTTCAAGATCAGGCCCTTTCTCAATGACATCACATATCAAAGCCCAGTTCAAGGCACGACGCAATCCATCCCGTGAATAATGTACCGTGTTTGCGTATTTTTTATTTCTCTTTAGTGTGTAGAAAAACTGTACAATCCCAGACAATGGACTTGGTGACAATCCTCATGTGATGTATATTATTCAATCGGATTACCCCGATGTAGAATCCTACAGAGGGCCTGTAGGTAGGACACTATTTTTTTTTAAATTTTGACTCATACTAGTGCATGATGTGCATGTTCGAGCATATTATTTTACTAACAGCATGAAGTGAACATGTTGTCACCTTGATTTGGTGACAAAAAGGGGGACAGCAACACGACATATATAAGCAGGACTGTCAAATTTTAATGCAAAGTAAACTATGACAACTTATGAACACTCCTGTCAAATTTCAAGACTCTACTATCAGTAGTTTTTATATGGTGGTGTATATTACTAAGGAACTGTGTTTTACTAGAAAAAGATTGAAATTTTCCGAATACTAGGAGGAGTTTCTTGGTCAGAAAAGCGAATGGAAGAGGGTTAAGCAGATGTCCTTATGTGCAGATGTAAAGAGGCACTCTCATGCCATTTTTGTTGTTGTTTTTGAAGACTCAGAAGAGTACACATTTCAGCAATCAATGATTTGGTTGAACACACAAAGATATTAGGATTGCTCACAAAGTGTGTTTCATGACTGACCAGGAAACTGTTGAACCTCAATTAAAACAGCACTTTATAGAGGTGAGACACACTCTTTACAGAACAATTTTGTTTGCCAAATCAAGTTTTAAGACTGCCTTAGGAAAGTCAATTGGCTGAACACCTTACCAAACGGCTGAACTGGTCTAGACTATTTTCTAGAGTGTAGAATTTCTGATCTGATCCAAAGTCCTTTGGATGAGACTATAAACCGAGGCCCCGTGTGCGAACGCACACAGAACATCTTACACACATGTTAAATCCTGTTCCACTTTTCGTAAGAGTAGGCCATTGTGTGCCGGTGGGAACAGATGACACGATTTACACAACTGCATACACACAGGGACTGGGTGTAAAAAAGCACATTAGTGCTTATTCCATTATCCTCTATAAAAAAGAATAAATATAAAATATATAAAATAAATAAATAAATAGAAATAAATCTTCAAAGAGTTAATAACCCTGTGAAAGACTTGATTTCTGATATGTATGGAATCTAAAGTGATGCCACAGTGACCACAGCACAAGCAGCAGGGGCGCTGAAGTAGTACTGCTTTAAAAAGAAAAATATTTTGTTTAACATAATGGAGCAGTTTCAAAACATGCCCATAAACACACACCTGTGTGTGTGTGTGTGTGTGTGTGTGTGTGTGTGTGTGTGTGTGTGTGTGTGTGTGTGTGTGTGTGTGTGTGTGTGTATTGTGTATCCATTTGTGCATGCATGCATGCATACACACGTGTGTGCATGTGCACATACATGCAAGCGTATGTGTGTATATGAAGTGTATGCGCGTGTGCATGCACATGTGTGTGTATGAGTGAGTGAGTGAATGAGTGTGTGTGTGCATGCATGCATGTGTGTGTGTGTTTGTTTCTGTGTATAACCTCCTTATTTTTCACTAACTAATTATTTTCAGACTGGATTGTTCTACAAGTTAAGTAAACTGCTATTAGCTACAATTGTTTTGATAACACAGAAGCAGCTCGTTTCTGAACGATAAATATTTTCTATGACTGTTGTCTGTCATTGATTATGTTGAACTACATGTGCTTCACACTTACTGCCCACTCCCTGGGAAAACTGCAGTTCTGTACTGTTGACCATTGTGGTTCTTTCCTCGCTGCTTTTTCTTTTCAGCTTTCTTCCCTTTCTTCTTGGATTTGGGTATCACCTGACCTGTCAAAGAACTGGACAACTGCAATTTTGACAATTAATATGACAGTGATTAGTAGGCATGTTTCAAAATATACCTAGAGTGACACTAACTACTGAAAGCATAAGACATGGAAAACTATTGACGTGTTAGACGACCAACAACAACAGATGTTTATAAACATGCAAAGCAAGATGGACTTTAAAAAAAAAAAAAAAAAAAAAAAGCTTTAAAGGTATGTGATTAGTGCAATGATTCTAATTAAGCACTAGCCACTAACTGGCATTGCGAATGTGAATACACTTCTATCGTTAGTCCACCCTTTGCTTTCTGTGGTGTTGCAACCTTCAATAAGCCAAGTCATATCCTTCTGATATACTGTTAAACTAGGTTTTGTTTTTTGGGGGGGTTTTTGCTTCTTTTTCTACAGTGCTAATAACTATAAAATTAAGAAGAAATTATGCATGATCAGATATTCACATGTATTCTTAAAAATCAAATATGTTCTCATTCTCAACTACAATACATGGCTACAACAAATCAAACACAACCACACACACACACACACACACACACACACACACACACACACACACACACACACACACACACACACATTCTTCTACTGCTGACAAGCTTGGGTGAAATGCTGGGTTTTTTTTTTTTTTTAAGCTGCTTGATAAAATGATTCTTGGAAAGAAAACAGCCATAATTAACTGCATCAATGATCAAACATTTTTGTCAATACCAGGATCTTCATCTTCAACTTGAAAACCACATCAGACATTTCCTAGTCAGAAGATGTCAAATCCCTAATAGGAATCAATGAACAAGCTTCTTAAAACAAGAAATGGAAAAACAATGAAAGTGCACTGAGGGGGGGAAACCCTTAACTTTCATGCTATAATTGATTATTCTCACATGATGCAAACTTCATAAAAATCTACTTATGTAAAAGCTCTGCTGCTGTCAAGGGTTATCTTAACATTCATATCTAACCTAATGTATAAAAGTAGCAAGACTCATTAATAAATCAGTGAAAAGAAGAAAACAACAAAACACCACATACAAATGTGTGTACACACAGACACAGACAGACACACACACCACACACAAACACACACACACACACATTCAGAAAATGACAGGCAAGACATTCTCTGACCTTATTTTTTTTAGATTTCAACGCCTTCTTAAGGGCCGCCTGTCTTTTTCTCTCCCTCACAGCCCCGGCAGAGTCAGCAATAACATTACTGTTGTTCATAACTGTGCCAGGTAGAGAGGTATCCGACAGGGTGGCACTTGAGTCACTTGTCAGACAAATCCCTGGATCCGTACAGCTGAGGAGAGCTGATTCCACCCGGGTACAGTCATCGACGGTTTCTGGCTTCTGGCTGCAAAGATTGTCTGCTTCTGAGTATTCTACACAGGAGTTTTCACAGGTGTCATTAACCTGCTCTTGTTTGATCACACCACTGTGACAATTTTTTACCTTTCGGATTTTTTTCTTCTTCTCCCCTTTCTTTTCCACTTTTGATTTAACATGATGACACGTTTTCTTCGAAGGCTTTGCCTTTTTCTTGCTGCTTGTGGTGGGCTTGCTTTTAGATTCTTTATCCATTTCAAGATAACCCTCCTGACAAACCTGTAAACTCAGTATACACATTGTTGTAGAAGATCAAAGATTTTTTCCCCCCATTAATGTTTACATGAAAATTAAATTAAAACTAAGACCAAAAAAAATCAAAGTTTAAAAAATGTTAACAGCTTTCAAAACTTATCTTATATTTTCCAAAGTCCTTCATCAAACAAACATAGATATAAACAAGAAACATCTATGGCAAATATGGCAACCCTCCTTCCCTACCCCCATCTTCTTCCACAAACTAAAGTGGGCAGGAGGGTGCAGGGGGGGACCAAAGAAAAACTTACGCAGTAAATACAATTGATGCTTACCTTTGTGAACCAATTGTAGTTCTGGTATAGCCCAAGAAATGCTGGAGCACTTCAGGTGCAACTCAGAATGAGTGTTGAATATTAGCAGTACTGACAGACCTGAAACAAAGAACATGTTGGAGCAAGCATTTAATCTATGCTTTTTTTTTCAAATTCAATGTTTCAAAAAGAAATACACTACAACAATAATGAAAATCTTTTTTTTTTTTTACAAAGTCCCTGAGTTCAAGCAGACTGTTTTAATTATTGCACAGGGGACAGGATAAAACCTATTCTAACAGCAACAGCAAAATCAACAGTGGAATTACAGTTTTGCAAAACTGAGCAAAGTCAATCAGAAAGCAACTAGCCTTCTGACTGTAATGACCACTCCACAACCTTATGAAAACCTCAGTCACAATGATTAACATTAAAGGCACGAAATCTTGCAGGAAACAGACAACAAAGATTGCAAAGATTTTAATGAATGAAATTTATAATTTACCACTGAAGTGTGCTTTTTTTTTTTACATCCAGTCCCCGTGCGTATGCAGTTTTGTAAATTTTGTCTTCTGAAAAGCGGAACAGGTTTTAACGTATGTGCAAGATGTTCTGCATGCACTTGCACACGGGACCTCCGTTTATAGTCTCATCTGAAGGACTTTTTAGGGAGTGGAATCTGTACTGATGTTAACTCCAGCAGAAAAATCCTCTCAAACAAAATTCAAACCCGGGTCAGCAGATCACAAGCACAATGTGCATCACTATAACCACCTGGCTATCCTGTCCCCTGTGTGTGTGTGTGTGTGTGTGTGTGTGTGTGTGTGTGTGTGTGTGTGTGTGTGTGTGTGTGTGTGTGTAATTTTATTCTTTTATATCAAGGATAATGGAATAAGCACTCTTGTGCTTTTTTACGTCCAGTCCCCATGCGTATGCAGTTTTGTAAATGTCATCTGTTCCCACTGGCACACGATGGCCTACTCTTATGAAAAGCGGAACAGGATTTAATGTGCACGCAAGATGTTCTGCGTGTGTTCAAACACGGGGCCTCAGTTTATAGTCTCCTCCGAAGGACTTTTGGGGAGAGTGGAGTCAGCCCTCATGTTAACTCCAGGAGAAAAAATCTCCTCTACCGGGAATCAAACCCGGGTCGTCAAATTGCCAGCGCAATGTTCTGACCACTAGGCTATCCCGTCCCCTGGTGGTGTGTGGTGTGTGTGTGTGAGTTTGTGTGTGTGTGTGTGTGTGTGTGCGTGCGTCGTCTGTATGTGTCTGTGTAGACCTCTGTGTGTCTGTGTAGTGTGTGGTGTGTGTGTGTGTGTGTCTGTGTGTGTTGTGTGTGTGTGCACGTGTGCACATGTGTACACATACTAATTAGTGTGTGGAGTGTGTGTGTGTGCTTACGTTTTACTGTATTACAGTATGCATTCTCTTTTTTTTTAGTGTTGATGCTCCTTAGCTGTTCCATTTGAAAACTTTACAGAAATTTCACTTTTTTTTTACCCTTCTAAAACAGTAAAAACTCAGGCTTCTCTCTCTCTCTCATATATTCATCATAATTTTCTGATATTGCTGCTGATTATTTCTCATGATCATGGATTATTATAATTTATATGACAGCATGTGTTCAAGTTTCTGCTGGGCCATCATTCTAATGATATTTCTTTCTTATCTTAAGTTGACATTCACTCTGACTTCCATCTTGGCATCTATTCCACAACAACTTGCTTCAACTACAAGTCCTTAGAATGAGTCTATAAATAATATCTTACACACACACACACACTCACACACCATAGCCTGGTGTTTAGAACACACACACACACACACACACACACACACACACACACACACACACACACACACACACACACACACACACACATCATAGCCTAGTGTTAAGAACATTACACTTGCAATCTGATGACCCGGGTTCAAATCCCGTCCAAGGGGGTTTTTCCCTGGAGTTGATATCAGTGCAGACTCCACTCTCTCCAAAAATCTTTCAGATAAGACTTAAACCGAGGCCCAGTGTCCGAACACAAGCAGAACATCTTGCGCATATGATAAACCCTGTTCTGCTTTTCAAAAGAGTTGGCCATTGTGTGCCAGTGGAAACAGATGACAAACTTTACAAAACTGCATACCCACAGGAACTGGATGCAAAAAAGCACACAAGTGCTTATTCCATTATCTTTGATATAAAAGGACAAATAAACACACACACACACATACCTTCATGGGATGACTAGAGCTTTTTGACTTTATTGAAAATCCATCCATCCATAATTAAAAAGAGCAGGCCAGCTATGATACTTGATAGATCTTTAGATGGTATGGATGACATGAACATACTCAGCATGTAATCTGTGCATGTAATGTGTGTATGCTTGACCGTCTGTCTGAATGAAGACAATCAATTTATGAGCTCTAGGGCAGTACAATACCACCACTCTAGAATCTTGACCAAGACAAAGATCTTAATGTTCTCTTTTATCATGATCATGGGTCACTTTTAACCACACAATAAAAATAACTATGTACATATATATTATATATATATATATATATAATATATATATATATTATATATATATAAAAATATATATAATATATCAGGGTTCGCGATAACCGGTAATTGTCGGTATTTTACCGATTGTAAACAGGGAATACCGAAATTTTCGAAGCAGCCGGTACCGCGTACCGTTCTGTTTGCCTGTGACCGATTAGATTTCCGTCTCAAAAAAAAAAGTCTGAAGTGACGTTTTCTGACAGTCTGTCATGCGCCTGTACTGTACTTACGCACCTACCCCTTCCCACGGAACATCTTTGGCGCCAGCCTCATTTAATTAGCCTAGCACGCAGAACAGCAAGCTTTACTGTGAAAGAATAGAGCTTCGCGCTCTTCTCGGCATGACAGTGACTTCTATTCACAATGAGTAAATGGGGCCTAGATTTGATTTATTCTTTATTCTTTTAATCTTTTTATATCGAGGATAATGGAATAAGCACTCCTGTGCTTTTTTACATTCAGTCCCCGTGTGTATGCAGCTTGTAAATATCTGTTCCCACGGGCACACGATGGCCTGCTCTTACGAAAAGCAAAAAGCGAGGGTCTTGACTATGAATTTGCGCATTGCTTTGAGAGAGAAGAGTCGAAAACAAAATCTAATAGGAACGAAAAGATCTAGATGAGCCCTAAGCATAGAAACAAGAAAAAGAATATAAGTTCACATGAATGATGCATGCAAAACAACAGACTGACACAGACAGTGACACAGGCGCTAGAAAAAAAAATCCTATTTCCTGCGTGGCTTCGTGCCAAGAACGAGTGACAGCAGCACAGCAGTCAAAGTCGAGAGATTGCGTTCAATTTAGATTTAGTTTTGCTGCCGAACAATCCCCCCCTCCCCACACCCCTCACTGAATAGTTTCGTTTTGTTCACAGTAGGTACCGGATTTTATTTTCTGGGGACCGATTTTGGGGGAGTTGGTCAAGATATCTCTGAAATGGCAACCCCAGTACCGGTTTTAAAAAATCCTAGCGCGAACCCTGTATAATATAATTAAATAATAATTATAAACATGTATAAATTCATAAGGCATCATGAAGCAGGATGGCAGGGGTTGTCATGAGGAACAGAGGAGTTCAGTCAACTGCAACCTTTATGTTGTGTAATAAGAATGTTGTTAGTTAATATTATATAATAAGTTTTGAATCATGGTGTCATTGGTGTGCCTCATAACTTCACAAGGGGGGCGGATAGCCTAGTGGTCAGAACATTGCGCTGGCAATTTGAAGACCCGGGTTCGAGTCCGGTCGAGGAAATTTTCTTCCTGGAGTTAACATCAGTGCTGACTCCACTCTCCCCAAAAGTCCTTCGGATGAGACTTTAAACCGAGGCCCGTGTGCAAACGCACGCAGAACATCTTGCGCACACGTTAAATCCTGTTCCGTTCCGCTTTTCGAAAGAGAAGGTCATCGTGTGCCGGTGGGAACAGATGACAATATTTACAAAACTGCATACACACGGGGATCGGATGAAAAAAAGCACATGATTGCTTATTCTGTTATCCTCCATATAAAAGAATAAATAAATAAATAAATAATGAATAAATAAATAAATAAATAAATAAAAAACATTCAGTTCACTATTACAAATATCAGTTTTTATTTTTCAATATGCTACCATGCCTGTTGAATGTTGGGCATACCAGCACTGCTAATGGTCAGTGTTACACCTAAAAGTACTATTTGCATAATTACTTGTTGAAGTTGTTCTTGTTCAATAGCCTACCCTAAAGGCTAAATGAGGTTATACACGATTCTGATTCGTAATAAAAAGAATTGTTTTAAACAGTGATTTCTTAAATAACTAGTTGATAACCACGCACATTATCCAAGAACGACGTTATTTCGAGCCGGTACAAGTACGATTTCTTGGTGATTTTGACAAAATACGAAGTAAAGCCCGCCCGACAAGTCACAAGTGTATGCACGTTTAGGAATTTAATGTGTCAAAACGTGGGTATGTCCGAGCAAAAACTTACTGACTCATCAGAAAAGATGAAAAGGAATCAACGACAATGTATTGTAAGATGAAAGCAGGGTAAATTGCATATTAACAACATGTGCACTAATGTAAAAGAGAGTAAACACTCAATGGCATGTAGAAAAAACGAAAGTATCAATCCTTCAGCCCTACCATCGTCAACAACAAAGCCGCCATATTGCCCATATCAAGGGGCTGATGGTTACAAATTAGAATAAATCCAAATACTTCCTATTTTTATACAATAATTAGGCTTGATAGAATGAAGCAGAAAATCATATTTCGTGGTGTTTATTTTCTGTAATAAAGAAAATAATAATGATAAAAATATGACTTTTTACTGATTTCCCACATAATATATTTTCGAGTGGACACGGTTCCTGTGTTGTACTTTACTGTATTGTATTCTATTGTAGTGTATTTTAATGTAATGTTTATCTCCTTTAGCAACAGCATCTATTCTGCTTAAAATTTGGATTGTTGTTACATTGCTTTTAAGAGCTGCCTTTAAAAGGGAGGTTGTTTGTTTTTTTTCCAGTCCTTGTTCAAACCCTAACAATATGCAGTTATGAAGTTGAAAATATTACTTTATGAAGATCTATATGTATCACAAACTATCTTACATGAAAAAAATTATGTTGGATCACTAAGTATGATTCCACTGTTTTCCTTTTATGTTTCTATGACTCAAATTCAAAAGGCTAAAAATGAATAAATAAATAAATAAAACAGGAGAGCCAAATAAAGACAAGAAAACAGAAAAGCAAGCAAATCAAATCAAACAACCACCTAAAAAAAAAGAGGCAAAAACAAAAACAAAAAAGAAAGAAGGCAAGGAAGGCAAATTAAAAAAAAGGAACCCCCCCCCCCCCCCCCCCTCTCTCTCTTTCTCTCTCTCTCTCTCTCAAAAAAAAAAAAAAAAATCAAAAGAGTGAGTATCAAGTTAGCTGGGTGGTGCTGGCAACCCCCACCGAAGTGAAAGTCCCCAGCAGTCCAGATGCTTCAGTCTCATGTGGAAAGTACCTTTTTGGTTTGGTGATCCACCCAGCCACGGCTCACCCTGCTGTGGAGTGTGCCACAGGGGTAGATTAACCTACATACTGGTGGTGCAATAATACACTGCCTGGGACATTCTACACACAGTGACTTCTTAGGCTCAGGGCATAAAAATAGAAACATACAGCCCTAAAGTTGTGTGTGTGTGTGTGTGTGTGTGTGTGTGTGTGTGTGTGTGTGTGTGTGTGTGTGTGTGTGTGTGTGTGTGTGTGTGTGTGTAGGGGGATAGGGGGGTAGGGGGTTGTTGTTGTTATTATTATTGTTGTTACTTCAATTCTATGTCTGTTTACTCAAAGTGACATTAGTCAAGTCAAGTAAAGTCAAAATTTTATTTTCAGATGGTACATTGAGTAAGCATTGTAGAGGGTGTGTGTGTGTGTGTGTGTGTGTGTGTGTGTGTGTGTGTGTGTGTGTGTGTGTGTGTGTGTGTGTGTGTGTGTGTGAGGCAAGGCAAGGCAAGGCAAGGCAAGGCAAAGTATTTTATTCGAGGATAATAGATAAGCACTCGTGTGCTTTTTTACATCCAGTCCCCGCCCTTTTCAGGGATACATCAAGTTGAAAAGATACTAAACAATAAACTTTACGCAGTACCAAACAACACACAAAAATAAAGACACTATACATGGTAAGGTACTAAAAATGCACTCGTTCAAAAGACAAAATCAGAAGTCACAATAAAAAGATTTTGATTATGGAAGAAAAGAAAAGTGTTAATAGGTAAGGAGTAAATAAGAGAACAAGATGAAATAAACAACTGAGAACATCAATCCACCACCATCTGTCAAAAGTTATACATGTAATATAAATCATACATTTGGATTAAAAAAAAAAATATATATATATATATAAAAGGGGGGGGGGGGAATTTAACTAATATCCTTATTGGAGGGGGGGGGGGGGGAGAGATACTACCAATAAAAACTAAAACTAAAAAAAAAATAAAATAAGATAAAAAGAAAGAAGAAAAAAAAAAAGTTACCTAAAACATCCTAGATGTTTCAAAAGAATAGGGAGAGGGGGAGAGAGAGAGAGAGAGAGAGAAGAGAGAGAGAGAGGAGAGAGAGAGAGAGAGAGAGAGAGAGAGAGAGAGAGAGAGAGAGAGAGAGAGAGAGAGAGAGAGAGATCACTAACTAGTGACACACAAATCAAATTCAACATAGCTATAAAAATGAAATCTACACATTGTAGATAAAATACTCATAATTTATATACATTGTAATGATCAATCTCTGTGAAATAGCCAATGCATTCACAAAAATGAATAACTACACAGTATGTTTAAAAAAACACATACTAACTAAACTTAAAACATTGAGATATTAAGACAACATTTATCAAACTCTATAGTAGTTAACTTTCAAAATAAAGTTGAAAACATGAGATATGAATACAGCCTTCATCAAGATAGAAAGAGAGAGAGAGAGAGAGAGAGAGAGAGAGAGAGAGAGAGAGAGAGAGAGAGAGAGAGAGAGAGAGAGAGAGAGAGAGAGATGGTGATATATATATATATATATATATATATATATATATATATATATATATATATATATATATATATATATATATATATATATATATATATATATATCCAACAAGAGAGAAGAGGAGAGAGAGAGAGAGGAGAGAGAGAGAGAGAGAGAGAGAGAGAGAGAGAGAGAGAGAGAGAGAGAGAGAGAGAGAGAGAAGAGAGAGAAAAAAGTTAGATGGGTAGCACTGTACCTACTAAAAAAAAGCAACATTACACAGCCTGAAACAAACAAAACCCAAAGTAAAACCAAGAAAAAAACAACTCCACATTTAAAAAGAAAAAGAAAAGAGGAACAACAACAAAAACAACATAAAAAATAAAGGAAAGAAATCCTATTAAAAAAAAAAAGATCAAAAGAGTGAGTATCAAGTTAGCTGGGTGGTGCTGGCAACCCCCACCGAAGTGAAAGTCCCCAGCAGTCCAGATGCTTCAGTCTCATGTGGAAAGTACCTTTTTGGTTTGGTGATCCACCCAGCCACGGCTCACCCTGCTGTGGAGTGTGCCACAGGGGTAGATTAACCTACATACTGGTGGTGCAATACACTGCCTGGGACATTCTACACACAGTGACTTCTTAGGCTCAGGGCATAAAAATAGAAACATACAGCCCTAAAGTTGTGTGTGTGTGTGTGTGTGTGTGTGTGTGTGTGTGTGTGTGTGTGTGTGTGTGTGTGTGTGTGGTGGAGAGAGAGAGAGAGAGAGAGAGAGAGAGAGAGAGAGAGAGAGAGAGAGAGAGGGAGAGAGAGAGAGAGAGAGAGACAAGGCAAGGCAAGGCAAGGCAAAGTATTTTATTCGAGGATAATAGATAAGCACTGGTGTGCTTTTTTACATCCAGTCCCCGCCCTTTTCAGGGATACATCAAGATGAAAAGATACTAAACAATAAAATTTTACGCAGTACCAAGCAACACACAAGAATAAGGACACTATATATGATAAGGTAATAAAAATGCACTCGATCAGAAGACAAAATCAGAAGTCACAATAAAAAGATTTTGATTATGGAAGAATAGAAAAGTGTTAATAGGTAAGAGCAAACAAGAGAACAAGATGAAATAAACAACTGGAAACATCAATCCACCACCATCTGTTAAGTTATACATGTGATATAAATCATACATTTGGATAAACGGGGGGGGGGGAAACTTTTTTTAACTAATATTGGAGGGGGGGGGGGGGGAGAGATACTGCCAATAAAAAATATAAATAAAATCAACAATTATAATGATCCAAATACCAAAAGTAAGGAACCATACCAAGCATCAAACAACAGGCAAGAATTAACACAGAGATACAATATTACGGTAATGTTATAAAAGTCACTGATTCAGAAACGAAAATGAGAAGTAAGAATCAATGATGATTTTGAGTTGAATAAAAAAAAAAAGCAAGAAAAACAAAGAACAAACAAAAACAAAACAAACAAGGAAAGGGCGCAATAATTAAAGAGTAAACATGAGAATATGATGAGGTTAAATGACTGAAACATCAATCCACCACCATCTATCATCAAAATAAGTCCCATAAAACATAAGATTTTGATAAAAGAGGGGAAAGAACAACAACAACAGGTAAGGAATACGACAGAGATACAATATTAAGGTAATGTTATAAAAAGGCACTCATTCAGAAACAAAATATGGAGTAAGAATCAATGATGATTTTGATTTGAATAATAAAACAAAAACAAAACAAAACAAAAAAATAAACAAAGCAAAAACAAAACAAACAAAACAAAAATTAAAAAAAAAACAAAAACAAAAAAGGCGCAATAATTAAAGAGCAACATGAAAATATGATGAGGTTATATGACTGAAAACATCAAACCACCACCATCTAACATCAAAATAGTCGATAAAACATGAATTGATAAAAGGGGGAAAGAACAACAACAACAAAAAAACCCAACTCACACACACACACTCACACACACACACACACACACACACACACACACACACACACACACACACACACACACACCACACACACACACACACACACACACACACACACACACACACACACACCACACACAAAAGGGCGCAATAATTAAAGAGCAAACATGAGAATATAATGAGGCTAAATGACTGAACATCAATCCACCACCATCTAGCATCAAAATAGTCTCATAAAACATAAGTTTAGATAAAAGGGGGGAGAGCGAACAACAACAACAAAAAACCCAACTCACACACACACACACACACCACACACACACACACACACACACACACACCACACACACACACACACACACACGCAAACACGCAAACACGCAAACACACACACACACACACACACACACACACACACACACACACACACACACACACACACACACACACACACACCACACCCCAAACACGCAAACACGCAAACACACACACACACACACACACACACACACACACACACACACACACACACACACACACACACACACACACACACACACACACACACACACAGGGAGGGAGAAAGAGAAGGGGGAGAAGGAGAAGTGGATATAATTGGTTTATTATTTTTGGTGCATTCAAGTGGATTAGAAGGTGATTTTTGAAGGTTGTCAATGATTGGTGCTCTTTAATTGAATCGGGAAGGGAGTTCCACAGCACAGGGCCTGAGTATAGTAAACTAGATTTAAATAAGTCTATTCTTGGGATTGGGACGCTTGGCTTTACAGTATTTCTGGAATGATTCATTGTGAACTTATCTCTTAAGGATGTGGGGACAGCTCCTGCCATTATCTTAAACATAAAAATGTCTTTGTTATATTTAAGTCTTTGTTGTAGGGGGAGAATATTTAACTGAGTATAATCCACTTCAAGTAAGGTTGTTTTCTTCAGGAGGATAAGTTTGAGAGCACGTTTATACAGACTTAGTAACGGTTTCATAGTGTTTGCACTGGCAGAATCCCAGAGGGTGGAGGCATAGTCTATTGATGATTGTATGAGAGAGAGAGAGAGGCAAGGCAAGGCAAGGCAAGGCAAGGCAAGGCAAGGCAAGGCAAGGCAAATTCTTTTATTGGAGGATAATAGATAAGCACTCATATGCTTTTTTACATCCAGTTCCCGCCCTTTTCAGGGAGAACATCAAGATAAAAAGATACTAAACAGTAACAGAGAGAGAGAGAGAGAGAGTGTGTGTGTGTGTGGTGGGGGGGGGGGGGGGGGGAGGGGGGGTTGTTTTGCTTTTAAACACTTGACAAGTCAGACCCAGTACATCCAGCTTTAGCATAGCAAGAATTCTTGTATTTGAAATCTTTCTGGAAAAAAAAAAAAGCAGGAGAATGAATGAAGAAAGGAAAAAACAAAAAGACAAGAAGATGACAAGAAGAAAAGGAACAAGGCAGAAACAAAGAGAAAGATAGAAAAGAGGGAATTCCTGGCACAGAATTTTAAGGTGGAGATACTTTTTATATTGACAGGCCCTCTGGTATCCCCACAGGGGAATTTCAAGTTACACACACACACACACACACACACACACACACACACACACACACACACACACACACACACAACACACCACACACACACACACACACACACACACACACACACACACACACACACACAGATATATATATATATTATACATATATATATATATTATTTATATTTTATTGTAGCACACTAAAATTATATCTTTTTACATATAAACATAATTTAACAGAATGAAAAAACCTAAGTAAACCATCTACATTATGCAAGGGTAACAATAAATTAAAGAGTGAGCTGTCACCAGAGGGAGAAAAACCATCCTCTATATTGATTAATTAAAATTAAAAAAAAAACAACCCAACATAACAGCAACAACACAAATAGGCATACAAACCACTAAAAATATCAAGCAAAACAAAAAGTATGAGAAAAGTTCCATGGATAGAGTTGCTGACTCAACACACACACACACACACACCACACACACACACACACACACGTGGGCACACAGGCAGGCACACACACACAGGCAGCACACAGCAGCATGCAGGCATGCAGGCATGCAGGCATGCACCCACACCCACACCCACACACATACACAGAAGCTTGTATGTTTTTATTGCCACTGGCTGAGCCTAAGAAGTCACTGTGTGTAGAATGTCCCAGGCAGTGTATTGCACCACCAATATGTAGGTTAATCTACCCCTGTGGTACACTCCACAACAGGGTGAGCCGTGGCTGGGTGGATCACCAAACCAAAAAAGGTACTTTCCACATGAGACTGAAGCATCTGGACTGCTGGGGACTTTCACTTCGGTGGGGGTTGCCAGCACCACCCAGCTAACTTGATACTCACTCTTTTGATTTTTTTTTTTTTAGAAGGGGCTCCTTTTTTTTGTTGTTGTAATCTGCCTTCCTTGCTTTCTTTCTTTTTTTGTTTTTATTTTTGTAGGTGGTTGTTGTTTGATTTGATTTGCTTGCTTTTCAGTTTTCTTGTCTTTATTTGGCTCTCCTGTTTTATTTATTTATTCAATTATTTAGTCATTTTTAGCCTTTTGCAGTTTTAGTCACAGAAAAATAAAAGGAAAACGGTGGAATCATACTTAGTGATCCAACATCAATTTTTTCATGTAAGATAGTTTGTGATACATATAGATCTACATGAAGTAATATTTTCAACTTCATAACTGCATATCGTTAGGGTTTGAACAAAGACTGGGGAAAAAACCCCTCACTTTTAAGTATACACAACTTCTTTTTTCATCCTGCCTTCACAAAAAATCAAGTAAATTGACATATAGAAGCAAACAAAAGACAGGGTTAATGTGTACAATGTGAAAAAGAACAAAAACGAAAATGAGACAAAAGGAAAAAAAATCCAGACCTCACAATGTAAGATAAAACAAGAAAGACAAGTAATGAAAATAATAATTACAAGTGTGTGTGTGTGTGTGTGTGTGTGTGTGTGTGTGTGTGTGTGTGTGTGTGTGTGTGTGTGTGTGTGTGTGTGTGAGATGTTGATGACCTGGGGTTGCTATGCCCTTTATTTATTTTTATTTATTTATTTTTTTATTTATTCTTTTATATCGAGGATAACAGAATAAGCAATCATGTGCTTTTTTTCATCCGGTCCCTGTGTGTATGCAGTTTTGTAAATATTGTCATCTGTTCCCACCGGCACAGGATGGCCTACTAGAGAGAGAGAGAGAGAGAGAGAGAGAGAGGAGAGAGAGGAGGAGAGAGAGAGAGAGAGAGAGAGAGGAGGAGAGAGAGAGAGGAGAGAGAGAGAGAGAGAGAGAGAGAGAGAGAGAGGCAAGGCAAAGTCTTTTATTCGAGGATAATAGATAAGCACTCGTGTGCTTTTTTACATCCAGTCCCCACCCTTTTCAGGGATACATCAAGTTGAGAGAGAAGAGAGAGAGAGAGAGAGAGAGAGAGGATGAGAGAGAGAGAGAGAGAGAGAGAGAGAGAGGAGAGATGATGAGAGAGAGTGAGAGAGATGGAGAGAGAGAGTGAGTGTGTGTGTGTGTGTGTGTTGGTGTGTGTTGTGCGTGCGTTCGTGCGTGCGTGTGCGCGCGCGCGCGTGCGTGTGTGTGTGTGTGTGTGGCGTAGTGTTGCGTGCGCGCGCGCTCGTGCGTGTATGCGTGCGTGCGTGCACGCGTGCTTGTGTGTGTGGAGGATGACAGAGAGTCAAGTCAAGGCAAATTTAATTTATTCCGAGGATAATGAATAAGCACTTATGTGCTTTTTTACATCCAGTGCCCGCCTTTATCAGGGATTACATCACAGAGAGAGAGAGATGAGAGAGGAGAGAGAGAGAGAGAGAGAGGAGAGAGAGAGGAGAGAGTGAGAGAGAGAGAAGATGAGAGGAGAGAGAGAGAGAGAGAGAAGGGGGGGGGGGGATAGACTAGCCCTACAAGCTGTTCCATTGGATGGGAGGATAGGTTCATGTTATCACCTTGACCTTGCGGGTGCTAGGTTTACTCACAAGCGACACGCCTTTCTAGACGCTGTCAGTTTCACGGAAGCGATTTTGTATTATCATTTACATTGTTTTGTAGACTAGTGACAAACAACACACGATCCCACGAGTGATTTTCACGGATTGAAGAACGAGCAGTGAAGTCAACACGTTTGGTGCGTTTTCAAGTAAAGCGAATTTTACGTTTGATCGACAGGGCAGTTGTGTAGTTTTAGCCTAGTGATAAAGTGTTGAGCCGATGTGTGAAATCAGTGCATCTTATCATGGATTAGGCCTATGGAACCAATCGAGGACGTGACATGAGAAAGGTTCCACAGTCAGTGGAAAACGAAAGGAAGTTCAAAATCTTAAACGTACGCTTAGTTAGATAGGCTAACGCATTAGGAAGTATTGTTGTTTACTAATCATTGTTGCTCAGCACCAAGTATGGAAGGTGCATCTTATAAAGTGATATCAACTGATCTCTCTCTCTCTCTCTCTCTCTCTCTCTCTCTCTCTCTCTCTCTCTCTCTCTCTCTCTCTCTCTCTCTCTCTCTCTTCTCTCACACACACACACACACACACACACACACACACACACACACACACACAGGTATACATACATGTATACACACATACATATATTATATGCCACTCCCTAAAGTCAGGGCCCATCCTGGTAAGCTGGTTTCTCCTTCAATATGCCCCAGCCATCATCTCATTACCATTACATCATTCTTATTTATTCATCTATTTTATTAGCTTTTTATGGATCATTGGAAGGACTCCCTAACTCTTACAAATAAAATTAAAAAGCCAGGCCTAAGGGTTGGAAGAGCAGCACGGGGTGGGAACATTTGACAGAATTGTAGGCCTACATTTTAATTTTTCCATTGTTGCAGCCAACTTAAGACCATGTTGCCATTTTTGGACTTATCAGTCAGAAAGTTTTGTTTTGTCTTAATTTTGTTGTTATTGTGGTGGTGGTAGGGTGGTGGTGGTGGTGGTGGTGGTGGTGGTGTGTGTGTGGGTGTGTGTGTGTGTTTGATCAGGCAGTTTAAGTCTAAATATTTTTGCATTTTTTATCATCTGAGACATCTGTCTTACTACTAATACAAGGCATTATTATGTTGACTGTTGACAATCGACTGGTTATTGTTGTAATGTTAATACTATACAAGGCATTATTTTGTTGACTGTTGAAAGTTGACTGGTTATTGTTATAATGTTAATGTTATGCATTAAACATGAGATAAAACTAGAGCTACCAATTGAACACAACAAACAGGAAAGATAATCTTGAACAATATATATATATATATATATATATATATATATATATATATATATATATATATATATATATATATATATATATATATATAATATAGCTTGTTGATGTTGTTGTTGTATGCTTCCCAGCCTAACACTCCGGCAGTTTGGGGGTCACCCAGAATGTGCACTGTGACTCACTCATCCCACCTGGGAATGACTGTGAGATAGGAAGTACACTGGATGAGAAGTTTGGTTGTATGACTGTTTTCAAGTACCTCACCAAATTATAGGCAGCCATATTCTGACTTCAGAGGATTTTTCTCCCTAACGGAGAACGCAGTTCAGAGTTTGTCAATGTCATGGTTGAAGGCAATCACAACACAACATTTTACAACATAACATTTTAATGTAGGCTTTGTCACTTAGCTGATATAAATACCTGATACAGCTTTTGGCCTGAGCCTGAATTTATAACTTAATTCAAGTTAATAGTTATTTATCAGTTATGCATTGGTTCCTGGAAGTTGCAATGCAGACTACCTTAATGGTAGACAAAATGGTTTGTGTGTATTATCATTCATATATTATATTATATATATATATATATAATTATATATTTATATGCAAAATCTCAACGGGGTAAACTTGAGAATTCTAGCCAAGGAACGCAAAAAAATTCTCACACACTGACTTTCCCCTAGTTTGTTTAGGAAGCAGCATCGAACATGGTTACCATTGGATCGGTGACCATTTGTGCGCCTTGGCTTCAGTACAGTCCCCCAGTTCACCCAGCTGTAAATAG
>CM060320.1:41786030-41788530 GCA_030674155.1 Stramonita haemastoma | reverse complement strand
TTGAAAGATACAGTGTAAGACTGTCGCTTCGGCATTTTGCAAAATTAATGGCACAGAGAGATTCAAGAACCAACTTCCGGCCATCAGGAAGCCTCGTCAAAGTACCCCTATGTCACTGACAGACAAAAGACATCAGTGGAAAAAGCATGACGTAATTTTTATTCACTTTGTTGGGGATGGGTGGGAGTGAGGAGAGGGGACAAAGAATAATAAAAAAGGAAAGAAACACGAAAAGGTACACAAGGGGAAAAAGATGACTTTTAGAACAGTCTGCACAAATCCTAGTGAAAGTGAGCATAGTCTCTTTGAAAAAAGCAGGATGGGCGTTTGCTAGGTAGTTACCCCTGTGCACAACTTTTGGCCCAAAGTGGGGGGTGGGCGTTTGCTGGATGGTGGGCTTATGCTAGGGATTTTATGGTATATATATAAAGAAAGTGTGATGTGGAAAATATAGAAAAAAGAAAATGAGGAGGAAAAAAATTTATAAAAAAAAAGAAAGTGAAGTACAAAATTAAAAAAAAAGAAAGTGAAGTGGAAAAGTTTTTTAAAAAGAAAAAAAAGAAAGTGAAGTTGAAAATTAAAAAAGAAAGAAGGTAAAGTGGAAAATATTTTTTAAAAAGTGAAGTTGAAAATTAAAAAAAAAAAAAGTGAAGTGGAAAATATATAAAAATAGAAAGTGAAGTAGAAAATATTAAAAAAGAGAAAATGAAGTGGAAAATATCAACAGTAGAAAGTGAAGAGGAAAATAATAATAATGATAATAATAATAATGATGATGATGATGATGATGATGATGATGATGATGATGATGATGATGATGATGATGATGATGATGATGATAATAAATAATAATAATAATAATAATAATAATAATAATAATAATAATAATAATAAAAAGAAAGTGAAATGGAAAATAATAATAAAGAAAACCCCCCAAAACAAAGTGAAGTGGAAAAAAAGAAAATGGAGTGGAAAAAAAAAGTGAGGTGGAAAATGTTAAAAGAAAGTGAGATTGAAAATTAACAAAAAAGAAAGTGAAGTGGATATTATGAAAAAAAGAAAGTGAAGGAAATAAAGAAAATAAAGTGGAAAAAGCAGCACTGGGATGTCATGAAATTGAGGCAGGACCCTCTTTTCTCCACCACCACCACCAACAAAATGAAACAAAACAACCTATCTGCTTACCTCGTCTCATAATCTTTGCAATTGGCTTCATTCAAGGAATTCTCCCTCGTGGATGCCAGGGGCCTGTCAGTGTAAATAGCATCTCTACCTTCTGGAAATTCTGTACTAGGAATTTCCTATTTTATTTATCGCTCTTTGTTTTTGCCTTTTTCCTTTAATTGCTTTCTGTCACCTCCTTCTTGTCTATTTTTTGTCATTTTGGTTCATTCTCCTGCCCTTTTTTTGTTTACCCAGAAAAACTTTAAAGATAACAATTCTCACCCACTCCAAAGCCAGGTGTACTGGGCCTGATTTGTCAGGTGCTTGGTGGCAGCGCAATGCATTTTCGCTCATATGACAGAGAACAAAAGTTGCTGTCTGAGTGTTCAATGATGAAGAAGAAGAATTCAAGGAATGAAAACCCATCTGATCTCCAGATGTTTCTAAACCCCGGACTTTTAAAGTTTGTGTTAGATAATTTTCCTGTTAAGGTTTCATAAATATGATCTCTATATAAGGACTGTTTCCCCCAAACAATATCCATGACAGCTTTTCATCAGGTTTTTCTTTTTTTTTCTTAAGGTTCAAACTTCCAGGGATGGGATAGCCCAGTGTTCATAGCTCTTGCTTTCCCACAGCCAAGGTTAAGCAGCGTGGAGCATGGTTACCAGTTGGATGGGTGACCGAACCCTTTGCGTGCCTTGGCTTCAGCACAGTTCCCCCAGTTCACCCAGCTGTAAATGGATACCTGCCCTCTATAGGGTCAAGGAAGGTAAAACAGTGAAGGAGAGAAGATGGGCACCGCCCTCAATATGCTGGCCCCTAGAGAAGCTGAGGTCTCTGACACCTCACTCCCCTACGACCACACAGGTTATGGGACACCTTTACCTTTACCTTACTTTACCCAAACTTCCATGAACTTCAGGTCAACTTTCTCCTCTGTACTTAGGTACGAATTTCCCAAAGCAGAGGGAGAACACCTGTCCAAGGCTGAAGGCGTCTGCTGTGACCCAGAAGGCTACATTTACCTGGTGGATCGAGGACGTCACTGTGTCCTGGCCATCTCTGCACGCGGCACACGCATCGCTGACGTCGTCACGGAGAAGCACGGACTCACGGATCCCTGCGCTGTGGCAACAGACGAGCATGGGCTGGTCTACATCACCAACGACTTCATGGAGATCCTCGTCTTTCGGGTCTATTGAGTTTTGAAACGGCGTTTTGTTCTTTTGAATCAAGAGAACATTTGCCGGATATTGAGAGTGTCTTAGAAAGCAAGAAGAAATTGTAAACCCTGTGACAGTTTGTTATTAGTTAGAGCATTTATGGTTTATTG
>CM060320.1:41773530-41781030 GCA_030674155.1 Stramonita haemastoma | reverse complement strand
TTTATATATATTTAATCTTTTTTTTTCTAATATAATAATTGTTGTGACTTACGTGTTACTAATGCTATATTTTCTTGTTGTTAAATAAAGAAATAGTTACAAACATGTCTTATTGTTTTGTTTTGTTCTTGATATTGTGTGAGCAGTTGTAAAAGGTGTTAAAATGAAGGTCTGATAAATCCATACACAACATGCAATTGCTGTTCTGTCTTTTGCCGAAAAAACAAAAAGAAACAACCAAACCAGCCCCAAACATAACATCAAAACAACCAAGGTAAGCAACCTGCATTTGCGGTTTGATCAAAATTTCACACATGCATGCAGGTACACATGTGTAGCTGCATGCATGTATGCATGCATGCACATGCATGCAATTGCATGCACACATACATGCATGCAACACACACATACACAGACGGGATAGCCTGCTGGTTTGAGTGATGCACTCGTGATCTGCTGACTGTGAGTTTGAATCTTGTTCAAGAGGATTTTTTGCTCTTGAGAGTTAACATCGGTGCAAACTCCACTCCCCCCAAATGTCCTTAGGATGAAACTATAAACCAAGATCCCGTGTGCACACAGTCCTAAATGACTGCAGCCACAAAAAAGTTGTGACAAATGGTGCAGCAAATTACACAAAAATAGGCATGTGCTGCACTGTTGTCACAAGTTGTTACAAACCCTGTGTGGGAACACTCCCCCTCCCCACTTCCCCTGCCCCCATCCCCCCCTTGAGGGTCCCCCCTTGCAGCCAACACCTCAACACTGCCCACCTTACCTCCCCATTACACCCCCCCCCCCACACACACACACGGACACACACACACTGCCCACCACAGCGTTCCAGCATTGCTCAAGTAACAATTGACAATTAACCTAATGACAGGGGACTTAATGGGATTCCTTTATGGGACACATGGAGATGCAATTTTTCTCGGACCTATCAACACACAATTTTGTTGGGAGCAATGTACAGGAAGCAATGCACTGGACCATGGTATTGAAACCCAATGGGATTGTTTAATGGGGACGCATTGAGATGGATTTTTTTGGACGCAATGTTACTGGGACTCAATGGTACTGGGACATATCGGCATAACCCCAGTAATGCTGTACAAAACGAGGTCTTGAAGAAAAACTGAAACAAGTTGAAGAAAAAATCAAAAGTGTAGCACCATTCTTCAATGAAAGAAATGTTATATATATATATATATATATATATATATATATATATATATATATATATATATATATATATATATATATATATATATATATATATATATATATATATATATCACACTCTCATGTATATCTGTCCTTTTTTTTAAATCATAGGTCAAATATTTATTGGTGGTGGTTGGCTATTGACTTTCTTTTGCTTTATTTGCTGTTGGTTTGAATTTTTTTTTTTTGGGGGGGGGGGGGGGGGCCAGGTTTTGGGGGGGGGGGGGGGTAGGGGTGCTATTCCCTTACCAGGGCAAGGGCGGATAAAAAAAAGTATGCAAATGCTTATTCTGTTACCCTTGGAAAATAAACGTCATTCATTCATTCATTCATTCATTCATTCATTCTGTCTTTCTCTTAAAGTACTTGGGAAAAAAAAAAGGGGGGGGGGGGGGCTGGGGTAGGTTGGGGGTGGAGAAAAAATCAAGTGTAGCAACATTCTTCAAGCAAACAAATGAGTTTTTAAGAAAGTACTAGAAAAATAGGTGTGGGGTGGGGTGGGGGTGGAGGAGGAAAAAAGATTCAATAGGGCCTGAAGGCAATCGCCTTATTTTCGGGTAAAAGCCTAACCGAGATTTGTAGCGGTTGCCAAAGATTGGTAAGTCTTTTTACCGGAACGGGGAAAGTGCCGGAGTCCCTGACGATCCAAGATGGCGACGGGCACCATGTAAACAGTAGTGTTGGCGGTTCTGTGTGCTCGTGTGTCGGCTTCGTTTGGTTCTTATTACAATCGTACATCAAGGTGAGGAAGCATTACTTTTTTTGGGAATAGGGGTGTCATATCTGTGATGATTTTTACATTCTATTACCGTCTACTATTATCCATTTCCAAACATGCACGCGCACAGACACACAGACGCGCACAGACACACGGGCAGACAGACAGACACACAGACACACACACAGACACAGACACAGACACACACACACACACACACACACACACACACACACACACACACACACACACACACCACACACACACACACGCACACATGCAAAAGTCTTTCGGATGAGACTATAAACCGAGGCCCTGTGTGAGAACACATGCAGAACATCTTGTGTATACGTTAAATCCAGTTCCGCATTTCGTAGGAGTAGGCCATCGTGTGCCGGTGGGAACAGATGACAGGTACACACACTTGCACTTCGCAAAAAAAATGTTAATAATGGTCAAACTACTGACCGCTGAACATTACTGGAGGAGGAAGAAGAAGAAGACATGCACATGTACGCACCCACACATGCATGCACGCACACACACGCGCGTGCACACACAACACACACACACACACACGCACGCACGCACGCACGCACACACACATACACACACACGCACGCACGCACACACACACACACACACACACACACCACACACACACACACACACACACACACACACACTCAGACATTCACACACACACACACACACACACACACACACACACACACACACACACACACACTCTCTCTCTCTCTCTCTCTCTCTCTCTCTCTCTCTCTCTCTCTCTCTCTACTTACAGACTGACTGACTGACTGACTGACTGACTGACTGACTTACTGCACATCTCATTCCACACCTTACTTACTTGCACATCTTAATTCTGGTAGTGAATTTTTTTTTCAGTAACAGAAATCTAGCATACTTAATTCATAGAAGGAGGCTGAACACAGGGAAGACTATGTGTATGAAGAGTCAATGTATATGTTCCTATTCAATTTCTATTTATCACTTTTTTTTGGGTAGTGTCTCATACTACTCTCTCAATGTCAGAGAATAACGTGGACTAGACTTGAATACTAGATTCAGAGACCGTAAAAATATCCACCCTTAAAATTCAACAGACACTGCAGAGATTCAAACCCATCACTTCATTCATAGACCCATGGGATTGAAATCGAAAGGTCTTAACCCTTCATTTACAGTGTAAGATAAAGGTGTTCCATAACCTAGGCGGTCGTAGGGGAGTGAGGCATCAGAGACCTCAGCTTCTCTAGGTGCCAGCATATTGAGGGTGGCACCCATCTCCTCTCCCTCGCTGCTTTACCTTCCCTGACCCTTAAGAGGGCAGGTACCCATTTACAGCTAGTTGAACTGGGGGGAACTGTACTGAAGCCAAGGCATGCAAACAGACACCCATCCAACTGGTGACCATGCTCGACTCTGCTTAACTTGACTAGTGAAAAGCAAGCACTCTGACCACTGAGCTATCCCTCCCCCCAACATTAGCTTAACCCTTTGACTGCCCATATAAAGAACCAGAACCTGAACCTGCTCTGCCAAAGGATTTTTGCCCGAAAGGGGTAATAATTCACCAAAAAGTCTAGCATCTAAACTACCAACAATTTGATATTGACATGTGTACAACTTTTGCACAGAATTGAATTCTGCATTAAACCAAACTAATTTGAAGGCCAAGTTGGAATTTATAAACATGTCTGAATCATCCAAAAATAAACAAATAAAAAATAAAAGACTGCTCCAGTCAGCCAACGAAACTGAAGAAAAAGCCGACTTTCCGTCCACGCAACGGGATTTCCCAACCATGTATGGGTAGAGGGAATCCCACACAAGCTTAAAATATCAGTTGTTTTGGAATGGACCTTAAAACGAAGTTAGGAAAAATCGGGAAAATCGGTGCACCTCATATGACGTGGTAAGGCACTGGGAGTGCGCTATCAGTAGCACGTCATATGACGTGCTAAGGCAGTCAAGGGGTTAATGATTAAAAACACAAACCAACTGGTTTTCAACAGATGCCGTCCACCATCACCCCCATAGAGCAGACGCGGGCTACGCGGTGCGACCGGCACAAGGTCTGCGGTTCGGGAACTTTGAGGGAGTGGTGCATCTACCGCCGGTGAAGCATCAGTCAGCAACAGTGGGTCTGCACAGCTTCTCTACTCTGAACAACCAGCAGATCTACAGGACGGTGAAAGAATGGGTTCAGTCCTGGCAGCCCTGGCAGCAGAAGATATTGCTGTACAGCATTGTCAACAGGTGGGAGACACTGACTCTGTGTGTGTGTGTGTGTTAGTGTTAGTGTTAGTGTTAGTGTTAGTGTTAGTGTGTGTGTGTGTGTGTGTGTCACTGTGTGTGTGTGTGTGTGTGTGTGTGTGTGTGTGTGTGTGTGTGTGTGTGTGTGTGTGTGTGTGTTAGTGTGTGTATGTGTGTGTGACTGTGTGTGTGTGTGTATGTGTGTGTGTTTGTGTGTTGTGTTAGTGTGTGTGTGTGTTTGTTAGTGTTAGTGTTAGTGTTAGTGTTAGTGTGTGTGTGTGTGTGTGTGTGTGTGTGTGTGTGTAGGGAAAGGGTTGGGTGGGGGTATTTTTGTAGTGTGAGTGTTGAGGAGAGGTTGCTTTCCTCTGTGTGTGTGTGTGTGTGTGTGTGTGTGTGTGTGTGTGTGTGTGTGTGTGTGTGTGTGTGTGTGTGCACATGCTAGCGTGTGTGTGTGTGCACATGCTAGCGCGTGTGCCCATATTTGAAGAATAATTGGCAAGACAAAAATTATGCACTGTATATGCTGAATGTCTGTGTGCACATGCACATGTGCACATGCATACATGTACATGCTCATGCACACACACATGCACACACACACACACAACACACACACACCACACACACACACACACACACAACACACACACACACACACACACACACACACACACACACCACAACACACACACACACACACACCCCACACCACACACCCACACACCACACCCCCACCCACCACACCCACCCACCCCCAACACCACACACATAATCACACTCGCCATAATTATCTTATCATTCTCTCTCCCGTTTCCCATTTCAGATTGACTCTTCCCCAACTAGAAATCCTGGCCACCACCTTGGAACCGCTACGCCATCGTGACCCTCTGGCCGCGACGCGTCGCAAGACTCATCCCCTCCAGCCCATCGCCTGCAGCTCAAAGAGCTCTGCCTCTCTCAAGTCCTCGCCCCCCAAGTCATCATCCTATGTGGCCACACCCCAACAGACCCCTATGAAGGGTCTGTCACGGGGCAGTGACAAAAAGAGACTGAACACGACCGACAGTAACGCTGCTCAAGATCCGTCAGCTAAGAAGTCTTCCCGAGAGAGCAAGAAAGGTGCTGCCTCGAAAAGTTTGGAACGAAAAGATGAAGACGAGAGGGAGAAGAAGAAGACGACGAAAGGAGATGGGAACATAGACCAGTACGCCAACGTGGTGTCTTCAGCGGTCTTGATGGCGGCTTTGGGAGAGCTGTCTATGGCGGACAAGCTGGGCAACATCATGAAGGCCGAGCTGATCCCCAGTCTGCCAGGAAGTAAAGAGAGCAAAACCAGGGAGCCCATTACTGCTAAAAATGAAACGTCTTCCTCCGACATTCCATTGCAGACATCTTCCAACGAAGCGAAAGACACGGAAACGGCAGAACACTCTCGTCCCCAGTCGCAGGGCCAGACTCGACCCGGCATCCTGCGCTCATCAAGCGGGAAGAGAGTGGACAGGTCCCGAACCGCCTCGGCCCAGTTTCTTGGAAGTCGGATCTCCTTCACCCCGCAGTCTCGACAAAGCCGTCGCAGTGAGGGACAGCGGAGCGGGTCAAGTCGGTATCGCTACAGTGCCTTTGTCTCCAGTGCCGCCAGCACGCCTGATTTCTTCTTCAGAGAGAAAATCTCTGTACTGGGTAGGTTAAGTTTAGTGTACTTGGTCTGTTCTGTGTACATTGTTGAAAAACAGAAAAATTCTTGGTGTAACCAATCTTATTTTACTTAGTTTTGCTGTGCCACCAACAAAATTGATCTTATATTACTTGCCAAATACAGCACATATGCAGGCAGGCAGGCAGGCAGGCAGGCAGGCAGGCACGCACACATGCACACACGTGCATGCATGCATACATGTATGCACGCACGCACGCATGCACGCACTCACACACACACACACACACACACACACACACACACACACACACACACACACACACACACACACACACACACACACACACACACACACACACACACATGTTTTGTTTTTAGGTGGATGGCTTGACAATAAAAAAGGAAGTAAATGCATACACTTATTCAATGCATTATCTGGAAATAAAAGTTTGACTTTCCTTTCACGATAATTCCATGATTATACTGTCCAGGACCAATCCAGCAAACCATCAGGACAAAAATGCATCGCTTATTCAATGCACTATCTAGAAATAAAAGTTTGACTTTACCTTCACACTATTTTCATCCATACTCTCCAGGACCGATGCAGCGAACTATCAGAACAGGTCAAGTTCAGCGTCCAGTTGGCCTGGGCAGTGTGCCGGTGCCCCTGCAGAGGTTCTACAAGAACAGAAGCTGGTGGTCAGCCGATCTTCCCGACACAGAACAGCTTCAGTCTGCCCACAAGCGAGAACTGTCCAGCAGTTTTCGTGAACAGCTGGCCACTATCTATGAGGTTTGTTTGTGGGTGTATTGTATGGGGTATTTTTGAGTGACGTGTGTGCGTGTGTGTTGTGTGTGTGTGTGTGTGTGTGTGTGTGTGTGTGTGTGTGTGTGTGTGTGTGTGTGTGTGTGTTGTGTGTGTGTGTGTTGTGTGTGTGTTTTGTGTGTGTGTGTGTTTCGTGTGTGTGTGTGTTTGTGTGTGTGTGTGTGTTGTGTGTGTGTGTGTGTGTGTGTGTGTGTTGTGTGTGTGTGTTTGTGTGTGTTTGTGTGTGTTTGTGTGTGTGTGTGTCTCATGTTTGTGTTGTGTGTGTGTGTGTGTGTGTGTGTGTGTGTGTGTGTGTGTGTGTGTGTGTGTGTGTGTGTGTGTGTGTGTGTGTGTGTGTGTGTGTGTGTGTGTGTGTGTGTGTGTGTGTGTGTTCATCATACAAGAAATTTATTTGACCAGATTTGTTTTAGAAATGCAGATCGAATCAATGTTTTGATGTCAGTGTTGATACCATTATCTTAAATTTACATCCAAACCATTTTTGTTGTAATTTTTCTAGTTATGATTTTGGCCTATCAACGGTTATCCTCATCTCTTTCTTTCACTACCCTCTTCCTTTTTAAGTTTAATTACATATATTGATATAATGAGTAGACTTGTCAGAATTATTCAATTAAAAAGGGTATACACAAAAATCAAAATCTGAGATTTCAGGCCCAAATTAAAATTTAGAAGAGAATTTAAAATTTAAAAGAGAGTTATGTCACAAATGCTCCAAACACAACACACACACACACACACACACACACACACACACACACACACACACACACACACACACACACACAC